>JAPWDM010000001.1:86587149-87155075 GCA_035578155.1 Brachynemurus nebulosus | reverse complement strand
ATATATATATATATATATATGTATATATATATATATATATATATATATATATATATGTATATATATATATATATATATATATATATATATATATATATATATATATATATATACAGGGTGGTCCAGAATTATGTACCGTAATTGCTGGAGTTGATAGTATGTTCAAAAATAATGGTACCTTTTCATCTACACTTTTTTCAAAAACTCAATAATAAGGGTGATAAAGCAGAGAGGTAAAATGTAGAGGGGTGGAACGAAACTGACTTTCTTTTTTTTTAAATTTTTTAGGCGCTTTTGGTTACTGGACTCATAGTCTAGGGCCGCGTATGAACATTAAGATAATTAAATTTATGGTATCAAATATTCGATCGCTTATGATTAGGAAATAATTTGGAAATAGATACTTCTACTTTAAATTGCTCGAAAACGGTAATATTTATCGAAATGTAACAAGTATACCTTTTTTGCGTGGAATTGTCTCAGGAATCATATTATCAGGGATTTTGTTTAAATAATTGCAAATTGAAAAAGAAAAGACGTGATAACTCATCCCTACCACCCAAAACCACCCCTTAGTCATGAGTGGTGGAATAAGTGTTGATATAAATTTAATCCTTCTAACGCAAAACAAGTACCCCTAAAATATCAATCCGTTATTCAAAAGCGTTTGGAAAATATTTAAGAAATAATGGTTTTCATTTCATCCCTTTACAGAGTTGTATCTCCCTTATTATGAGTTTTGAAAAAAAGTGTACATGAAAAGGTACCATTATTTTTGAACGTACTACGAGCTCGACGAATTACGGTACATAATTCTGGACCACCTTGTATATATATATATATATATATATATATATATATATATATATATATATATATATATACATATATACTCCTCAAAACAAAATAAGGGCCACTTGAAAGTTTGTATTTTAAAACTGATTTATGTCGATCCACGTCAAATTAACTTTTGTAAATGACTGTTGTTATGATATTAAGTGGTTGAGTAATAGATAACAGTTAGGTTTAAGTGATATTGTTGTTGAGGGGAAGATTTAAACGTTTTTTTGTCTCGCACAGCGTCAAGTGGTTAGTTTTACTTATTTTTTTGAATTTGATTTTAAATCAGTTTGCGCTAGATTATTGATTGCTGAGGTTGTTTTTTGAAGTTTGGCGTGTTATTCAATCATTTATTTTTACAATGCCGAGAATTCGACACCATATGGACGAAGCTACTGCTACCAGAGCCGTAACGATGATTGAGGGTGGTCAATCTCAACGGTCCGTGGCTCTGCAGTTGGGTTGTTCACGAAGGGCTATTCAAAATGTTTGGAATCGGTATCAGCAGACCGGTAGTGTACCCCGGCGCCGTGGCTCAGGAAGAGTTTGTGCTACCACTGCGCGTGAAGACCATTACATTCGACTGTGTGCACGACGTGAGCCGACTGTTAACGCAGGTACTCTGCAAAATCGCTTATATCGATCTACTGTTACTGTTGTCAGTAATCAGACCATACGAAATCGTTTGCATGAAGACCAACAACGTTCAAGAAGACCAATAATCCGTACCAAACTGACCGGAGCGCATCGTGCAAACCGTTTAAGATTTGCACGTGAACACCTTGAATGGGGCTTGGAGGAATGGCGTCACGTACTCTTTACGGATGAGTGCAAGGTGAAGTTTTTTTGTGATGATCGACGTATAAGAGTGTGGAGAAGAAGTGGGGAAAGGTTTTCTGATCGTCACATTCATGAACGCGACAAATTTGGAAATCCATGGAAGTCAACAGTTGCTGCGTCGGTCGCCATTGCGCGATGTCTAGAGTCAAACTGTTGGGCTTAGAATTCAGTAACTAATGTTTTCTTTAAAATAAACCTGTCTTTTATAGGTGCGAGCTTGCTTAAATAAGTCGTATGTATGTATGTTTACCGACTTCATTAAAAGATTTAAATTAATTTTTAATATCATACCCTAAAACTTGATTCGAATATAAAAATTCCCCATAAATTTATGTATAACTATTTTGATATTATTAAAATTGTATAATTTAAATATATGACTATGAGTAAAAATGTTAGTTTTTATTCATATGCCGATTTTTGCTAGCAAAAAGTAATATGTTTGAAAACTCTTATCAAATGTTATAAAAAATTCCATTTACAATTACGGTACACCATATATACTCGTAAATTTTACAAAAAATTTAACACTATATATTTTTTTTATCTGTATATTTTTTCGATGGTGAAATAAAATACCAGAATACATATTACTCAGCTAAAAAAAATCGCTACTTACTTATAAACATCTAAACATGTATTTTTTTTAAATGTGTACCTTATAAAAACCCATGATTACTTTACTATATCGCTCATCACGCGATATCGTGTGATAAAATATATAAGAATTTACTCATTTAATGTAAAATATTTGATCATCAACAATTAAATAAAAACGAACTTTTTAAAATATATAGTAATATAATATTTTGCATATATACAGTACTGCATATATACACTTTCTACGCCGTTAAAAAACATTTTTTACAATATCAATATATTGTAAAAAAAATCATGTTTAAAAATATTTTTAAACTGAATATGTAATATTAATAATTTAAAACAGTTTTCAAACATTAATTTCTCCTCATAATATTTTTTTAGTCTTAAATTAATAGCACAATGTTCCATATATTTTAAGAAAAATTTCTTTCTCATATTTTATATCTACTTAAACAATATATCTGTTTTTACTAAATTTATTACTTGTTAGTTTAATTATTAACAAGTAGTTAAATATACCTATAGATATTAAATGACCTCTAGTTTTTGTAAACGACTGTATTTAAATTATTTTTATTTATCTTAAATAAAAAAATTTCGCTATCAGCGATTATTTGTGTTTGTTTTGTGTTAAGATTTAAAGTTAAGTATAGTTACTATACATGCAAATATGTAAATATTTTTATACATCAAATTTATTACCAAATGAAAATTTGATTGTAAAAATAGGAAATTTATATTTTTTCAGCTATTATAAATTCCTATCAATATTAGAAAATTTATTTTCAAGAATAGTATTGTTGTTATATACGCGTGAACCTATTCATTTAACGTAAAATGTTCGACCATCGATAAAACTAGCATATTTTTTTATAAACTGAGTACTCAAAATTAAGACACATTTTATAGGAATAAAAAAATTAATGTTGCGTTAACCCTTCTACTCCTAAATAAAAGCAATTATGCAGTTCAGGGACAAATTAGAACATTATTTACCTATATTGGGCAATTGGTTTAGTCTACAACTCATAAAATGTTAAGAGTTTATTTTAAAGCCTCCTATAGGGTCGTAAATATAACTCTTTAATTTTTTTATCACCATCGTCGGCGATTCACCAAAATGACACCAAGGGATACCAAATTACACCAAAAATACACCAAAAATACACCAAATTACACCAAAAATACACCAAATTACACCAAAAATATATCAAATTACACCAAAAATACATTAAATACCACCAAATAACACCAAAATTACACCAAATAACATCAAAATTACACCAAAAATACACCAAATAACGCCAAAAATACACCAAAAATGCACCAGATAACACCAAAATTACACCAAATGACACCATAAATACACCAAAAATACACCAAATAACACCGAAATTACACCAAAAATACACCAAATAACACCAAAATTACACCAAAAATGCACCAAATTACACCAAAAATACACCAAATTACACCAAAAATACACCAAAAAAAATACACCAAAAATACACCAAATGACACCAAAAATACACCAAAAATACACGTCCTGTGCTAAAGTCCTGTGCTTAATTTTATCCCTCTAAACTCAACAGTTGAGGTTGTCCGTTGTCTATAGGTCAAAGTTAATGATTCATTAAATATTTATTTTAATAGCCATAGTAACATATTTTTAATATCACTAACTTCAAAAATAACGAATTTACATACAAATTTTCATTCCCTATTAAACCCACTTAGGGGGCGAATTTTCAAAAATCCTTTCTTAGTGCTCACCTACGTCACATAGGGAACTCCTATGCAAAATTTCATTCTTTTAAACCCAACGGTTTAGGCTGTCTGTCTGTCAGTCAGTCAGTCAGTGTTAGAAATTTATTAAGTAGATATATTACTTAAATTACCCAATATAGGTAAATAATGTTCTAATTTGTCCCTGAACTGCATAATTGCTTTTATTTAGGAGTAGAAGGGTTAACGCAACATTAATTTTTTTATTCCTATAAAATGTGTCTTAATTTTGAGTACTCAGTTTATAAAAAAATATGCTAGTTTTATCGATGGTCGAACATTTTACGTTAAATGAATAGGTTCACGCGTATATAACAACAATACTATTCTTGAAAATAAATTTTCTAATATTGATAGGAATTTATAATAGCTGAAAAAATATAAATTTCCTATTTTTACAATCAAATTTTCATTTGGTAATAAATTTGATGTATAAAAATATTTGCATATTTTCATGTATAGTAACTATACTTAACTTTAAATATTAATCTTAACACAAAACAAACACAAATAATCGCTGATAGCGAAATTTTTTTATTTAAGATAAATAAAAATAATTTAAATACAGTCGTTTACGAAAACTAGAGGTCATTTAATATCTATAGGTATTTTTAACTACTGGTTAATAATTAAACTAACAAGTAATAAATTAAGCAAAAACAGATACATTGTTTAAGTAGATATAAAATATGGGAAAGAAATTTTTCTTAAAATATATGGAACATTGTGCTATTAATTTAAGACTAAAAAAATATTATGAGGAGAAATTAATGTTTCAAAACTGTTTTAAATTGTTAATATTACATATTATTAAGAAACATGATTTTTTTACAATATATTGATATTGTAAAAAATATGTTTTTTAACGGCGTAGAAACCCGTACTTTTAACAGAGTACTGTATATATGCAAAATATTATATTACTATATATTTTAAAAAATTCGTTTTTATTTAGTTGTTGTTGATCAAATATTTTTACATTAAATGAGTAAATTCTTATATATTTTATCACACGATATCGCGTGATTAGCTATATAGTAAAGTAATCATGGGTATTTATAAGGTACACATTTAAAAAAAATACATGCTTAGATGTTTATAGCATAAGTAAGTAGCGATTTTTGTTAGTTGAGTAATATGTATTCTGGTATTTTATTTCACCATCGAAAAAATATACAGATAAAAAGAATATATAGAGTGTTACATTTTTTGTAAAATTTACGAGTATATATGGTGTACCGTAATTGTAAATGGAATTTTTTATAACATTTGATAAGAGTTTTCAAACATATTACTTTTTGCTAGCAAAAATCGGCATATGAATAAAAACTAATATTTTTACTCATAGTCATATATTTAAATTATACAATTTTAATAATATCAAAATAGTTATACATAAATTTATGGGGAATTTTTATATTCGAATCAAGTTTTAGGGTATGATATTAAAAATTAATTTAAATCTTTTATTGACGTCGGTAAACATACATACATACATACGACTTATTTAAGCAAGCTCGCACCTATAAAAGACAGGTTTATTTTAAAGAAAACATTTGTTACTGAATTCTAAGCCCAACAGTTTGACTCTGGACATCGCGCAATGGCGACCGACGCAGCAATTGTTGACTTCCAAGGATTTCCAAATTCAACAAATGGGAAATTCTACCCAAAGGAATTGGCTGTGTTGAAATTCGATTCTTCCGAAGAAAATTATGATGAAGATTATATACTACAATACTATATTTTCAAATCACCAATACCGTTTTGCGGATTAAGCGAAAAAGATCAGCGCGCAGCTCGCTGGTTGCGGAAAAATTATCATGGGTTCTCCTGGATGGATGGACATATTGAATACGAGGTACTACAATACATTTTAATAAACAATCTGCGCGGAACTCGAATCATCTATACGAAAGGTGAAGAAAAATTGCGGTATTTGAAACGACTATTACCATCAGCGCCCATCATGAACTTTGAAGAAATAACAATTTACCCCAAGTTGGAAATCATAACATCAACATACACTAGTCCTCGATGCAGCCATCATTCCGGAGCAACTTGCGCCATGGAAAATGTCATATCCATATACAAATATTATTGTAATAACATTTAAACATTTTTATTATAAAATATTTCTTTTTAAAATAAATTTATTAAAATAAAAAATAAAAAAGTGTCGGGGTCTAGACCCCCTGTCCGGGTCTAGACGGTTTTACGGTACCTTTTCTGGTTGAATAACAAAATTGTAAAGTTTAATTTATTGTTAATTGTTTTTTTTTTTAAAGTCCAAACATTTTTTTAGCTACTCAAACTGACTGATTATTGTTAAATATATAATCTTTTATGTAACATGCTAAGTCTGAACTTCATCTTTTCCGAACCCATAAACCCCCTGAGGATACAAAGAGTCTAATAAGCTTTCATGCTTTTAAACAACTCAAAGAATTTTATTTTTACCTAATACCTTTTTCTCTATTTCAGATTTTTTACTTAATGGACGGGAGGAGCTGAAAAGTAGGCCTGGTAAGTGGGGCTCATTTCGATGCGCAACAATACTATAAAAGTGGGATCAAATTTTGGGCAAATTTTGGATCCGACCCAACCTTTAAGGAGGTGATGGTGAGGAGCAACAAAACAATAAATCTTTTCCAAACCGGTTGGAAATAATGTTTCGGTTAATTATCTACAACATATCAACATTTTATTTGCACAATCTACCGTCACCATCAACTGATATTGAATCATTTTATAACAAATTTGATGAACTCTTAAGATTTCTAAAAAGCGAAAAACACCATGTCATAATAATAGTTGATTTCAATATTGATTTTATGAAGAATAGTCTTCATAAGCGCAGGTTAACTGATATATTGGAATCACATGGGTGTCAAAATATTATGTGTACAACAACTCGTAACTACAGATTTTCGAGTACAGGGATAGATGATATATCAATCCAAATCTTGATTATGAAAATATGGAAGTTATTGATACACTTCATAGTGACCATACCGCTCAGATACTAACAATATCGACAGGCGTAATGTATCAGAAAAATAAAGAACAAATATGCAGTAGAATATTTAATCAATTAATATGGAATACTTTTCTCATATGTTAAAAAGTACAATATCGAATGGTAACGATAACTTTGCCTCCTTTAACAGTAATTTTCTGTATTGCTTCAATGCATACTTTCCGATAAAAATACATAGTACAAAATCGAAATATTATATATATGTCAGACTATATACTATATATAGTCTGACATAGACTCTATATAAGGATTTTATATTTATATAAATTCATATTAAAAATAAGAAAATAACAATTATCATAAATATCTATTTCGAACAATTTCTTAAAAATTTACCTGTTTTTATTAAATAAAAGAAATTAATCTATACAAATATGTACCTTCACTAGTCCAAGTTGTAAAAAATATAACAAAAGATGACCCTTAATAAAACTATTGACAATAATTGTGAATACATTTCAACGCAGACTTTGAAAAAATGTAGGTATATAATTTATGTACGTAAGTATAGTTTTTCAATATTTAAATGAGATGACTTTTCAAGTACGGCAATAATCAGCAGTATTGTTGGCAGCATGTTACCTACTTATCTGTATGAATGCAAAAAGAAACCGTTGCTTGTGAAACAGGTAACAAATTTAAATACAATTGGAGTGAACATAGGGTGGTATTTGTTGTAAGCAATAATAGTATATTGTGCAATAAGTGTGGGAAATTGTCGATTGCCCACGAAAGCGAAGTTGAGCGCACGAACGTAGTGAGTGCGCTCATTCGCTTGAGTGGGGCAATCGACATATTTTTGACATTTTTATTACTTTTTAAAATAATATTTTTAAGTGTTTGTCTTTTTTTTCTGAATTAATTATCGTTTAAATTACTTTGTTGGTGGTTTCTATAGAAATAATTATGAAATATTTATTAAATGAAAAATTAAGAGGCGGCTTTGCGTGTTTTGATTAAATTTTGCGTGTTTTATTGTCAATTTGCGTGTGGAAAGTTACTTTCCACACGCAAAAAAGTATGCGGGAAGAGTACAGTGGACAAACAGCTATTTTGCGTTCAGAAATGTGTGCGCCAAGTTAGTACTTCTCCCGCATGAGTAATAAAAAATAATTTAACATCTTGAAAGTTTATGGTCACTAATAACACCCTCTCGAAAAGTCATCCCAAAAATTATTGGAAAAGGTATACGAAAATTATTGTAAGCAAATGAAGCAAAGTAAGTATGAACAAGTAGAGTATGAGTATGAGTATGAGTATGAGTATGAGCATGAGCATGAGCATGAGCATGAGCATGAGTATGAGCATGAGCATGAGCATGAGCATGAGTATGAGCATGAGCATCCTTTAGAATATCGCTAAATATATGATTATGCTCATAAAAAGGCCTTTTATGAAAAGACGCCGCCATACACAGTAAACACATTTTTGTAAAATTTACGTCAGGATGACATCATGCTATGTCAAGATTTATGTAAGATATAAGTCACACACGAGTCATATATGACTCATTATTTCCTACCTCCTGACGTAAAACTTTTACGTAAAACATATGACGTAATTATAACGTCGCGTCCGTTTGACATCATTCTGACTTAACTGACGTCAAGTTGATATAACAATGATATAATAATGTCAAGTTTTTTTCCATATCGCGAGCTTAGTGTAACACTGTTCCATGTCGCCTTTTTAAAATCTCGAGAAAAATGAGTTTGAAGTTTTGACATATTTTAAAATGTAATTTATACAATATGGATTAATTTTAAGTAATGAAATTGTACTATATACATCTAATAATTAATAAATTGAAGCAGAAAATGAAAATACTTGAAAAATTTTCTTGGAAAATGAAAATAAAAAAAACATAGCACTTTGGTATAACGTGATTCATTAGAAAAAATTATCAATTTTAACATAGAACTTTGATACATAATATAAAGTATAAATTTTTCATACAAAAATAAATAAATATGTAAATATTCTTAAAAATAAATCGTCTTTACTTGGTTTAGACTTATTATCATTATTCTCTGTATTTTCCATTTTTGTTAAGTATTTATTGTGGCAATCTATCGTCAACACTAACATGTAACTAACAAGTAAAGGTTCCGAGGCCGAACCTATCGATTTTGATGAAACTTAAATAATATGTAGAACACTAAAAACTAAGGGACACGTATTTTTTTTATCTGCGGAAAAGGGGTTTGAAGGGACGAAATCGCCCTTCAAATTTGGGGTAAAAATTTATTTTTACAAATATCTCGAAAACAGTAAGAGGCAAAGCAAAAATTTAAATTGGCGATATTGCTCTTTTTTAAAAAGCTATCTATTGATATGCAATTTGTTCAATTTACATCAACAGGGGTGGTTGGGGGTTAATTTTGCAAAAGGGGGTGAAAATTAAACAATATAAAAATTTTGTTTACAGATTTGAAATCTACGTCAAAAAATCTAATTGACCTGTTTTTGCTTAATGTCCTAATATTAAGTCTAGGGGTAGTTAACTAGGGGGTGACTGTGTCGAATAGTCGTACTACTTGGGTAGTTTAAGAAGTTTTTCTTCATGGAAAATAGTTTAAGATATTTAGAATAACGTAGAAGTGAAATTTTCGATTTCAAAATTCAGTTTGAGCAACATTGGAGAGGGGGTTAGTCACCTTCTTAAATTATATAAGTACTAGTTTACTAACACTCATTTTTACTATTAACACACTGACAGTGGGTAATAATGTCACAATAAGTGGTTCTGAAGTTGGATCATCGTATGTAAGGTTTTTATAAGGTTTGTTTTTTAATGGACATTATAGTTTTCGTTATCGAAAATTATCGATACCAAAAGTAACGATATTTTGAAAATGAATGGAAACCTAATAAAAACCTTACATACGATAGTCCAACTTCAGAACCACTTATTGTGACATTAGTACTCACTGTCAGTGTGTTAATAGTAAAAATGAGTGTATGTAAACTAGTATGCAATTTAAGAGGGTGATTCACCCCCTCTCCAGTGAATTTTGAAACCGAGAATTTCATTTCTACGTTATTCTAATTGTCTTAAACTATTTTCTATGAAGAAGAACTTCTTGAACTACCCAAGTAGTACAACTATTCGACACAGTCATCCCCTTGTTAACTACCCCTAGACTAAATATTAGGACATTGAGCAAAAACGAGTCAATTAGATTTGATGACGTAGATTTCAAATTTGTAAACAAAATTTTTACATTGTTTATTTTTCACCCCCTTTTTGCAAAATTAACCCCCAACCACCCCTGCTGATGTAAATTGAACAAATTGCATATCAATAGATAGCTCTTTAAAAAAGAGCAATATCGTCAGTTTAAACTGTTGCTCGATCTCTTACTGTTTTCGAGATATTTGTAAAATTAAATTTTTACCCCAATTTTTGAAGGGCGATTTCATCCCTTCAAACCGTTTTTCCGCAGATAAAAAAAATACGTGTTCCTCCTTAGTTTTTAGCGTTCTACAAGTTTGTGGAACTTGCAGAACACTAAAAACTCTTGTTCTAAGTTTCATCAAAATCGATAGGTCCGGCCTCGGGACCTTTACTTGCAACTGACAATAATAAAAAAAAACAACATATTATGGACGTTATGGACACCCAACACAACCAACACAATATTTGTTGTATATGTTGTATTTAATACTTTAATAATAATATGTATAAAATTTCCAAAAAAGCAGATATAGACAAATTACAGTATATCAAAATACTATGTGAAACAATTAACAAATTAAACGAAAAAATAATTTAGAACATCCAAGTTCTATGTGAAACATAGAACTTTTAATAAAATTATTTGTACTTTTAGCAGATGGAACTTTGATGTTTTGTTGATTTCTACCGTACTTTAAGGAATTTTGATTAAATTTAAATTTATATAGGTAGACAATAAAGTGGAGAACGCAAATATGTGAAAAAGTGCAAATCTCAAAAAAGTCGACATAGTACAGTGTTACACTAAGCTCGCGATATGTCTTACTTTCATATGATCTCCAACTGATTTTAATATGATTTAACTGACGTCGAGCTGACATAACAATGATGTCACGTTTCTGAATGAAAAATTTGGCTACTCGTGAAAAAACGATTGGATCTAATTGGATCAAATTGGATATAAATATATCAGATCCAATTGGATCCTAAAATTGGCCCTATCTAATTGGATCTGAATTACCGGGTGTATTTTTAAATCTTGGATCCAATATGAACGCAATTTTTTTTTTATTATCTCTTTTCTACTATCTCTCTTTTTTATCTTTATATGTAGGTAATATACAACATTTCCTATACCTTACGGACTATGTACCATTTTTTTTTTATTGTAAATGTTGACTCTTTGGGGATTCGATTTCTGTTCATGTTGCAGGTGTGTAGAATATGACGTCATTTTTTAAAGAATTGACATCTCCTAACGACTGGGCTACGCTATCCTTGTTTATATGTGTCATTAAATACTATGTATATTTTTATATTTGATAAATTAGTAAACTTAAGAAATTGTTAGAATTTTCATAACCTTTTTATTTTTAAATTAATACCTAATAAAAAATTACTGTTAACTAATATTAACAAAAAAAAAAAAAAATTATTTTAATAATGAATTTATTATTGGCAAAATTTTAAATGTAATCATTGTTATTAGACTTGAAAAGTAAAGTAAGAATTTTTCACCATAATATTTTTATCAGTTAAATATCAGCAATTATAAATTATTATATATCAGAAATTATCAGGAATTATTAAAAACAGGAATTGATATCCAAAAAATTTTATCCTGAAAGTTGTAAAAGTTTTTTTTTTTTGTGTGAGTGGACTTTTATTTTTTATTCGAAATTTTTAAGTATATTTTTTTTAAAAAAAAGTGGTAATCCTTTTTTTAAAAAAAGTGGTAATCCTAGTTGTCTTACAGCTTTCAAGTTATTAGCAACCAGCCCGTTGTAAATAAACTTAATTTTTCGTTAAAATTATTGGTCGATTCGATTTTTAAAAGTAAATTTGAAATCTGCGAACAACATTTTAGTATTTTTTTTTATTCCCTTTTCGTAGAATTGACCCCTAATCATCCCTGATAACTCCTCTGACAGCTCTTTGCAAAAGAGCAACATCGCTAATTTAAACTTTTGACCTATATAGTCTATGTTTTACAATTTTCGAAATATTTATTGACAATTTGAAATTTCGCTCTAATTTTTGAAAGACAATTTCACCTCTTTAAATTGTTTTTCTATCGAAATATAGTTACCTATATAAAAATAAATAATAAAAAAAATAAAAAACAAGTAGGTATATGTATTTATTTGTACAAAAAACATAGAAAATATTCTAACATTCAGCTGATGTTACAATATGATGTTCTTGTTATATCAGTTTTACGTAAGAGTGGGACTTTTTTCTTACATAAGGATATGATGGCATTATTATATTACTTTTACGTCAGGAAATTAACTTGTAACTTATGTAATTGTATGATACATTTGTTACATAAATAATATATAAAGTTATGACTTAAATATGACGTCACAGCATGATGAAAATATTATATGTTATGTAGGTAATATTTAAGTCATAAAATTGACATCATATAGGAGTCAAGTTTTATGTCAATATGATGTCACACAATATGACATCATATCAAAGTCATCAATTTTATGTCAATATGATGTCATATAACATGACATCATATCAAAGTCACCAAACATAGTCATTATTATGTCATACCTGCATCAAATTGTGAAAATGACAAATGATCTCTGTGTGATCTATATATGACGTCATATTAAAGTCATGTGTTCACTAGGACAGGATTCAAATTATACGACAAATTACCTATGGAGATACGGAATGAAAGTAAATTTGTTCAAGTTAAAAATAAGTCAAAAAAAAAAAAAAAAAATTAATGGAATTAACACCATATAATATAAAAGATTGCATGTGAATTATTAATACCGTATGATTAATATTATTGCATTACTATTGTTATTATTATTAGTATTGTGATTGTAATGATAATGTACAACTGACGATTTGTATACCTTTGGTTTGGCAAATAAATAATTATTATTATTATTCAAAATTTAGCTTCCTAAGGTGATTTGGAGGGAGTAGAGGGGGAAAAAAGAATTTTGGCTGGATTTAATACGCCCACATCTCCCCAGAATTAACCTAGTGGGTTGAAATTTGGTAAGTTGATAGAGTTCGTATCTAGGGTGTGCTTTTTGGAGGTTTTAATATTTTTCCCTTACCCCCTCATTTTTAAGCTACAATTTTATACAATTTAAAAATATATACAGAATGATCCATTTAACCTGGAATTTTGTATATCTCGAAAAATAAGCTTGTAGGAAAACCTGGCCTGACAAAAAAATAATATTTGTCTAGAGGGCATCTTTCTGTCCTAAAATATGGGATTGTAATTGTAAATAAAAATAAGTTTATTTATATGCAAGTATATAAACTTATTTTTACAATTATAGCACCATCTGTTACGAATAGAAAAAAATGTTTCGTATAAAAGTTGAATATTTTGTCCCGTAGAATCCGAATCTGCAAAAAAAAATGGGGGTTTCTATTTTAGATTTCAAAATTGCCCCTCGCGTTACCGAACGTTTATTGTCCGCAAAAAATGCGTTTATACTTTCCAGCCGCCATAGTGAAGACATTATTGTGTAAGGTCAATTTTGCCACTCATATTTGAAAAGTAGGGTTCATAACCTTTAATTTGAGCTATTGTAAACCTATTTTAAGTAACACCAATTTTGGACAGCATGGGATCTCCCGTTCAGAACGAATGCCCCATATGTATAATTTAGATATATTAGATGTAATAAGGTCATAGAAATATAATATCAATTACATATTATATTCGTTGTTATTTTTAACCATGTTCCACGAAATGCAAACTTTTTTATTTATAATAGGGTGAATGCGAGAGAGATGCCGCACATTTTGAAAACACTTGATAATTCTTAAAGTATATGCATTTAATTGATTTGAAATTTGGTACACAATAAATGTAAACATTGTTCTTTAAAATTATTTATAAATAATTTTAAATTTTGAGTCATAAAGGATTCATAATTAACATTTTTGTAGAGCCTGCAAAGCGGCGTCTCTCCCACACCTATGGGAGAGATGCTGCATCAAAGTAGGTGAGACGCCGCATAGTTCATATTAAAAATTTTGTATTTTACGCACATCTGCATACATGATGCATATGTAGCCATTTTTGGCACTTTATACATCTTAACCAGTCAACTTTTTTTTTGTTTCTGAGTACTTTTTAAAACATTCGATATACTCGCAATCATCATTATTTTTGTTATCTTCACTAATATAAGAGCTCTTCCTGATCCAATTAATGAATCTTTTATATTTACGTGACATAATTTACAGTCCAAAAAAAAATTGCATATTTAAGGTTTTTAACATAGAACACTAGAAGCCAACTAACATAAAAAAAGTGAAATTCGCTTGGAGTCCTTTGTAACCCAGTCACAGCTTAAGGCATTAGTCCGTCAGTAGTCGTCGTCGAGTCAACACACCATTATATTAACAATATACGCATTGTTAGTTGAACACGTTGAACAGCTCTCTCTGGTAATACGTGTATTGTGGTTGTATTAGTGTATACACATACTACTACAAAAAACCAAACTAATACACTGCAAACAGTGTGTATGTACACAAACAGACTACGTCACAAACTCATTACAAGTGGAACAGAGGCAAAGCCAATCTAGTTTGTCCCCTTGGTTTTTAACATGTAATATGATGCGGCATCTATACCAACTTTAAATGCGGCATCTCTCCTTTTTGTTGGGATAGATGCCGCATGTTGCTATAGCAAGCATAGTGCGGAATTCTGACCTAAAATTTTATACAGTACTTTTAAAATATACCTAAATTAATAACAAAACTCATTTTCATTAAAACAATGAAATATACATTCTTAAATTCTAATGAATTAAATGCTTAATAAAATATTATGTTAAAAAACTTACTTTTCAATAGTAAAAAGTTGGATAATTACTAAACTGATGGACTAATCATAAATGTTACCATATACAGCTTAAATAAGTAACTTATTTTAAACATATAATCCATTAATAACGTTATCTGTCAATCAAGGGACGAACTATGACTACTGCGGCATCTCTCGCGACGCGGCATCTCTCCCGCACTTACCCTATATTAGAGTAGACTCTCAGATGATTATATAATATTTATTTGGTTGGTGTATCACCAGTGGTTCATATAAAAAACCACCCTTAAATAATAAATATAGTGTTTTACACTTCTGAAAATTAATCAAAAAATATAAAAAAAATACCAAATGTAGAGCTGATTGATATCTATTTTTTAGCGTTCAATTCATTCAAATATCTGTCATAGTTTCTGAGAAAAAATAAAATACCGTTAGGAGTTGTTACCCCCATATCTCCCTTATAAGTGAGAGCAGAGATCTAAAATCACAGTTATCAGTACTTTGGACAAAAAAGCAATATTTAAAAGGTTAAACTATTTCCAATGACGTCAGTATAATTTTTTAATATGGTAAATCTGCTAGAGCCTTTACTGAAATTCAGACCTTAAACCCTTTTTTTAAAGCCTCGATCAGCCGGACACTTATCATCAGTTTTGAAAACATCAAAATGACAATCTGCCTGTACCCTTTCAACCACATTTAGATATCTTGAAAATACCGAAGATGTAGCGAAAAATTCGACTCCCGTGATGGCGCCCCGCTGCTCACGGCGTTTTTTATTATATTTGTTTATAAATTATATTTTTCGTTATCATAAACTTTGATCGTAAATATCTACTAAACCGTAGCAAAAAGTAACGAAATTTTTAAAGGCTTAAGCAAAGCAAGTTATGGGCATTTCAAACATATTAGGACTATTAAAACGTATTTTTTATTATCGATTTTAGAGATCGAAACGAACGATATTTTCAAAATTTAAATATGTAAAATTCGACATATTCGTTATCATTTCTATTATGAAATTCAATTAATTAAAACCGTATCAATCATAATTTGATACTTTGACAATATAGTTTTTATATAGGTCTGATTTAGGTATGATTTATCATTTTATTTCAGGGAAACCATAAAAAGCGGTACGATTTACTTAACTTGTATCAATTCTAAATCTCCTTATAACGCGTGAATAGAGTTCATATAACGCCGTATAAAAATTTCCTTTTATTTTTTTTATTTTCATGATTCCAATAACACGGTTTTCATAGAAGGCACTACTGATATCAGTTAATTCTGAGTCTCCCATAATCAGGTTTCATATAACGCGGTGCGAATTAACCACGTTATAGGAAACTTAACTGTATTATATTGAAATAAAAGGGCAATTTTTTTGCATTAAAATAGTTTAACATTTTCCTATCGCAAAAATATAATTTTCTCTGGAAAGTGATCAATTACTGTAATTTTTTTGATCAGTCACTCGTACTGACTGATCAATTACTGGAATTTTCACATTTTTCGGTTTTGAAATTTTTTACAAAATGCTGTGACATGTATATATTTACGGGTACAGGTGCCGCCATCTGTGACAAAGTTTCCGAAATGTGGTATAATTCTAAATAATGTTCAACTTTATCAATATAGTTTAGTATAATTTATATTTGGTAAATTCCTAGGGTTCACTTTTTTGATGTTCGGATCTTTGATTTTTTTTCTTTTTCTTTTTTTTTTTTGTAACCTTATCTATTGTACTTTTATCACTGGCAGTAAAAGGTCCGACATTTTAAGACAAAAAAATTTTTCCATATGGTTTGTTTAAAACCGTTAAATTGAATTTGAGGGATGGCATATTATTTATCAGAAAGATTACCTTAAGATAAAAATATCACATTCTAGGGTCACATTCTAGGTGATATATTAGTTACGATATAATTTTTTTTCTCAGTAAATGTGCTTAACTGATCAATTAATATCTAAAGCACCCTAAGATAATTTACTAAAAAATTTGCATTAAACTTGATTTATTTCCATTTAGAATCAATTATTCAAAACTACCCCAGACGTATTCAAAACTAGGGGGCAGTTTCGAACATTTGACTTCCGTCATAAAACTGAGAATTTCAACTTAATTTTTAGGTTACTATTTAAACAAAAACGGTTTTGTTGCTAAATGATCAAATCACCTATTTGGGCAAAAAAAAATAATAAAAATGAACAAATTTTTTAGTTATAACAGAAAATTTAAAGGATATTCAAATATGCCCCCTCTTCTTTGTATGACGCCTCTTGTAGCAAATTACTATTTCCAAACATTTCATCTCAAAAGTAGCATTTTTCTAGTTCTTAAAACTTTATACAACATCTTTAGACAAAAACTAACACCTGGTGTCTAACAGACAGGACCGTGAAGAGCAATCTCGGGTCCCAGGACAAGGCGCAAATGAAAAATATCCCAAAATATAGTTGACGAACAAAAGAAAAGAACTTACCAATAAATCTGGGCGCCATTTTGGGACCCGGATTCCGGAGCTACAACCATGGCTGAGCCTCTCCTTGGACCTACTGACAGACAATGTCGCCAAAGTGGCACGTCGGTACTTAAAGGTTAAAATTGTGTTACGTCTGGCAATTAGTTAGAAACCCTTACTGATAAATTCTTTAAAGTTTAAAGGATGGGTATCGATAAACTAAGAAAATTGACCACACTATGACCAAAAATTTAACTATTTTTTTTTTTATATTTCTCATTATTTTAGTAAAATACAGGACCCTAACTTAATGCTACAATAATTTAAAAGTAACTACGTTCTCTTCACAAAAAGTATCAACAAACTGTGGTCAAAATGGCTTTTTTTGGAAAATTGTCCCCTTTTTTTACTATATTTTTAGATATGAACGTATTTTTTTAGCATGGTGATTTTTTTACATGTTGTTCTTTAGACGTCAACAAATATAAAAATACAAAAATTAAAATTTTAGAAAAAATGCCCTCATGTCTAAAAAACTCGCTATAGTTAAAAAAGGGTACATTTCAAAAAAAGCCATTTTGAACAGTTTGTCCAGTTTTTTTTCTTTTTTGTTTGTTAAAAAACATAGTTACTTTTACTTTTAAATTTTTGTAACGTTAAGTTAGTGTCCTGTATTTTATTTAAATAATGAGGAATATAAAAAAAATATAGTAACATTTTTTGTCATATTATGGAGTCAATTTTCTTAGCTTATCGATTACCTCTCCTTTCATGATAGAAAAACTCAAAGAATTTTGAAAGTTTTTCATAAAATAAACATTTTGTGACAAAAATCTTGTACGGAATTCAACAATGTTCTGTATGTTATGATAAATTGGTGTATGTTATAGTCTGAGCACAATCTTCTGCACCATGTACATTTTACAATAATTATTAAAATAATATTAAATATAATCGACCTCCACTGGCAATGGGAATATAAAGTGATAGGTAATGAATTTCATCAGTATCCGAAAATTTTTGTCCTGCTTTATAAATAAAAGAAAATTAGTAGGAAGGTATTCGACTTTTATACTCACCAAATTTGTATGAATTTTAAAATGATAGTCATAAAACCATTGTTTGTTGTTTCATAAAAAGAAACTAATTCATAAACACTGTCATTCAATTAAAAGTACTTGTTTTTTGAATTTGAATAAATAAATAAACAACAATTGCTATTAAAGACCGTCAATTTTTCGAAAAGAAACTAAGCACGTGTATAACTGGTAAAAATTTCGATTAACATGAATCTTTGGCGACAACTGAAATACTAAAACATGTAAACAGTGAACAGTAATTTCTCTAGTGAAGGAATTGGAAAGCGCATGCTACTGCTGCCTATATGTCGACTCCAACCCTATTTAATAATTTTCATTTTCTTTAGAATGAAAACGTTTAGCAGTAACGCAGGGCATCAAGAATTATTTATATAATATGTATTTGTAATTATTATATAATTATTTTCTTTAATTTAACAGCAGAAGTTAATATTTTTAATTCTAATAAACAATAAATATATCTTCCAATTTCAATAAAATTTGTAAACTATTTTGCTGCCGAAACTACCATAAAGTAAAGGATTGATAAAACTTTCTACCACAGACCAATGAACATATTATATATTATATTTTATAGATTAATTGTATAAATGTATAACTGAGGTAGCCAGATACAATAGTCATCATTTTGGTAGTTTTAAAAACTCATGATAAGTGCTCGGCTGATTGAGGAATTTGAAGATTTGAGTCGACCATTTTCTTTTTTTCGAAAACTAAGGAATCACAAATCTTTTTATGAACATATTCAAAATTTGCAAACGATTTCCAATCGATTGAGTACCCGGAAGCCTATACCTATCTCTAAAAAAATATTCTCGGACATTTAATATTTTTAACTATGATGCACCCGGAAAAAATTTCTGGAAAAATTATATGTTCTATCAATCCTAGTGAGGAGCCTGTACAAATATTTTGGTGATTGTACAACGAATATAACCTCGAAAAAAAATCTTTTTGGACATTTTATTTTTTTTAACTGACGCACCCGGAGAAAAAATCTGAAAAAATTATATGTTGTATCGGTCATAGTAAGAAGCCTGCAAAAAAATTTTGGTGATTGTATCATAGCTACAAGTTGATGAAAAAAAATATTGAAAAATTAAACAATTTTTTTTTTTTAATAATTTTTTGAAGCTGATAATTTTTTCTGAGATACACTATAGAGGTATCTAAAACATATAAAAATTCCAGCCAAATCCGTCAAGCCACTAAAAAGTTATAAATTTTTTTTGATTTTCAAAAAATAATTTTTTACCCCCGAAAGGGTGAGTTTTTAAGGCGTTGATACTCAGCAAATTTTAATCTTGTATCGAAAGCAGTTAGCAGAAAAAAACTAACACAATTCGTGCGGGGGTATTTCTACCCATGCTTATCCGCCAGTAGCCTTTAAAGGAAAATTGAAAAATTCGTAATGTTTCACCAAAGATATATAATTGAAAAACTGGTTTTAACGAATTTCGAAAACTCGAAAGTAAGTCCTCGTCGTGACTAGGTGTCACGACGCAACCTCCGGCGGAGACCATAACAGAAATATGTTTTGAGGTCCCCAGAATACGAAAATGATATTCACTAATATATATATATATATATATATATATATATATATATATATATATATATATATATATATATATATATATATATATATATATATATATATATATATATATGTATATATGTGTCGCCACGATAACTTTCGAACGAAACGTTTAATGCTTATGAAATTTCGTATGGAGACTCGATTTTGATCTGGCTTGGCTAAGTTCTTTAGCCAGGCACATCGGATGCCCAGAAGTAGGTTTTCTGGCCATTTTTTATCATTCGATCCTATCATTAGACAGTTCGATTTTTACATGGTTAAAAAAATTAATTAACCAATCAATTTTAAAAATTTTTTCACAGTTAGTAAGTTAAAGTATTTGAATTAATTAATTAAATGATGTCCGCAAGAAGCTTACGGACTGCCATAAGTTATATGAGATCCCTAGGACCCTTTTCTTACTGTTAAAGTACTAGAGTTGTATGAGTTTCGCCAGGGTTTACTGATCCCATAATTGTAAAAAATAAACTAAACGACCAATTTTAAAAATTTTTTCACTGTTACAGAGCTAAACTATTTTAGATAGATATAGAATAGATTATGTAAGGTCCGCCAGGGTCCACAGGACCCAAAAGTATCAAAAATAAACTAACTGACCGATTTTGAAAATTTTTTCACTGTTACAGAGCTAAACTATTTTAGATAAATATCGATTACGTTATGTAAGGTCCGCCAGGGTCCATAGGACCCAAAAGTGTCAAAAATAAACTAACTGACCGATTTTGAAAATTTTTTCACTGTTACAGAGCTAAACTATTTTAGATAAATATAAATTAAGTTATGTAAGGTCCGCCAGGGTCCATAGAACGCAAAAGTGTCAAAAATAAACTAACTGACCGATTTTGAAAATTTTTTCACTGTTACAGAGCTAAACTATTTTAGATAAATATAGATTCCGTTATGTAAGGTCTGTCAGCGTCCATAGGATCCAGAAGTGTCAAAAATAAACTAACTGACCGATTTTGAAAATTTTTTCACTGTTACAGAGCTAAACTATTTTAGATAAATATAGATTACGTTATGTAAGGTCCGACAGTGTCAGTGGGACCTAAAAGTGTCAAAAATAAAATAACTGACCGATTTTGAAAATTTTTTTACTATTACCGAGGTAAACTATTTTAGATAGGTACAGGTTGTGTTATCTGAGATCCATAACTGTCCTGCGGATGCAAATGCGGCGTAGAATGCTACACAGCGGGTTTTGTATATATATATATATATATATATATATATATATATATATATATATATATATATATATATATATATATATATATATATATATATATATATATATATATTGCATAAGGTCCGCCTAGAATATACGGTCGAGCTGATTTTTTAATGAGTTCCACCGGGATCTTGCAGATCCGAAAACGCCAGTAATAAGCTACCGAACCGATTCTAAAAAATTTCTCACTGCTAGAGAACTAAATTATTTTAGATGGATACAACTATGCTGCACAAAATCCGTTCGGGTTCTTGGGTCCCCAAAAATACCAAAACTAATTGCCCAGCCGATTTTAAAAATTCTTTTACTCTTAGAAAGCTAAACTATTTTAACTAGGTACAGGTCTTACAAGGAATGTTACGGAAGTGTACCCCTGCGATTTTGTTCATTTTAAGATATATTGTAGTACTTGACAAAGTAACAAACATATTTTAATTATACGTGCCCAATCCCATATTTAGGGGATAAAACACCCCTTCAAAAATTTCCTGAAAAATCATATTTTGGTATTTTTCCCATACTAGCTAGCCCTTATGCAATTTTGATGAAAAGTGGTCAAAAGATTTAGACTGAGGTTACATTACTATAGAATTTTTTTCATTGGGGTCACTTAATTTTTAAGAGGTGAAACACCCCTAAGAGTGGGTTTTTAAAAATTTTTTTTAGGAAATCACCCCAAATTCTTTGAAATTCTGTAAAAAGGCTACAAGTTATTAGTTAATAAATAATATGTGTTACTCACTGTAGTGGCGCGGCATAACTGGGAGGCTATGGGGGGCTCTATACGGGAACGAAATTTTTAATAAAAAATTAAATATTTTGGGTTTTTCTCACTATAAAATTTATAAAATAGCAAAAATAAGGTAATTAATGATAATAACTAAAGGGACTACAGGGAAGATACAACCACTAGATGTATACGGATTCCGAATATGGAAGAATTTTATCAAGCGTTTTCGAATAGTATAATACTACTCAATTACGATATCAATCTTCATTCTCGTAACAACATAATAAAGCTGCAATCACTGATTCATAACCAATTTTCTTCTCCTCGATATCAAAACTTATTCCGTTATTTATGGTACAAAAGCTGATACATAAGTAAGAAACCAGAAAAATTTGAGAATCCAGTTGCATTTGCTCTCCAAGAAAATTTGTCCCCCAAATACGAAATTGAAGGTTGTGAAGAATTATCTACAGTCGACTTTCATTAATGCAAACCTACGATAATTCGAACCTCTCTATAATTCAAAGTTATCACGAGTTTTCTACAAATATAAAATATTACGAATTAACGAGATTCGACTATCAAACACTCTATAATAAAATTCGGAATAGGTATTTTAAGACTCCGTCGAGTTTCGAAATAACGAGAGTCGACTGTATTATAAGATGTTCTTGGTGCAAGAAATCGCTCTGCTTAAAACACTTCTTTAAAGAATATCATTACTGCGAAAATTATCATCCATAATTCTAATTAACATTTTTTAATACTTCTATAATATTTTATAAATACATTGTTAAATACAGGCATACTGAAGCACTTTAACGTTTGCTTACTGTACCACTAATCAACATCTACTCAAAATAATAAATAAAACTTAATTTATATTTTTACTTGTATATTCTTCCACTATTTCATAATCCATCACATTTAATTACAAGCTACAATCCAAAATTTTTTTTAATAATGCTATTTCAGTGTTTCAGAACTATCTATTTCAAGTCAAGGAGTTTGCCAGTTAACCTTACTTTTGCTATTTTATAAATTTTATCGTGAGGAAAACCCAAAATATTTTTGTTAAAAATTTCGTTCTCATATAGAGCCCCCCATAGCCTCCTCCCAGTTACGTCGCGTCACTACAGTGGGAAACACGTATTATTTATTAACTAATAACTTGTAGCCATTTTACAGAATTTTAAAGAATTTGGGCTATGATTTCCCTAAAAAACTTTTTAAAAACCCACTCTTAGGGGTATTTCACCCCTTAAAAATTAAATGACCCCAATGAAAAAAATTCTATAGTAATGTAACCTCAGTCTAAATCTTTTGACTACTTTTCATTAAAATTGCATAAGAGCTAGTATGGGAAAAATACCAAAATGTGATTTTTCAGGAAATTTTTGAAGGGTTGTTTTATCCCCTAAATATGGGATTGGGCACGTATTATTAAAATATGTTTGTTACTTTGTCAAGTACTACAATATATCTTACAATGAACAAAATCGGAGGGGTACACTTCCGTAACATTCCTTGTTAGATGAGATCCTCCAGTGCCCAATATTTGGAAATTCGCTATGTTATGCAGATGCTGCGGCAGGGGTATTTAGTAACTAAGTACGATCTGATTTTTTTAAGCTTAAAAAATAAAATAATAAGGTAATTATTTTATCCAAATCATACTAGTAATACGTAAGCGGCTACAAAAATATTCTACTGACAACGAGATAAACCTGCGGTAATCACTCATCGAGCAAAATACATATTTACCTATTAAGTTATGTTGGTGGGTAGTAAACATATATTTTCAGCACAAACTACATTTGTCAAAATCAAAACAATTACCTTATTACTTTATTTTCTAAGCTTAAAAAAACGATCGTACATAGTAACTAAAAATCAGTTTTTCAATTATATATATCTTTGGTGAAACATTACGAATTTTTCAATTTTCCTTCAAATTTGGACACTTCCGGTGAAAATAACATTAAGTTAATGGTAACTTTAAAAATAAATTTTTCCTGTAAATGTTTCCGGGAAAGTATATATTTTTTATTTGAAATCGATGCAGAACAATTTTTTTCGTATTTCAAATTTAGGCAATAATCTCTGAATTCATAAATGTTATATAGGTAAATCCTTAAAATCACTCTTCCTCTGGCTGTACCTACGAGCTAATTTGAAAATTAGACGCTAAAATGCAACTAAGGTTTACATGGTCAGTATAAAGCTATTAAATATAAGTAAATTATTACTTATTTAGTTAGTAAAATAACAAACTAGAATTTTCATTCAAAATTTAAATTTTATTAACAAATTGAAAGTTACAGAATGACAATATCATTTTTGGCACGGCACTGTATAGTACCTAATTCCATACAGTACCATATAGTACTTGGTCAGTTTATTTTATTGTGTATAGTTTTATGACTCTTAATATGCACTCTTAAAACACCGTATTTACTTGCGTTGTGTCGACACGCGCTCTCAAAGCACGTAATCGCAATAATTATTTTTTTTTATAGTTGTATTTGTTCCAAAAATTGACATTATATTATTTTCCTTAAATCTCATCCGTCTCACCTGCTTCAAGAAAAATTCATACAAACTACCTTTACGCTTTGTCTAGTAGTATAATATAATAATGTTCATTGTTCTGTGCTTTCTACTGATTGATTAAATGCTAGGTAGGTAATCTTTTCTGTAATTTCCATAGTTATATTGTCGATTCGAAAAAGTTAAGAAGTAGGTCATCCTATAATTCTTATCTCGAACATGATGCTAATAATATGATGGAAGACGGTAATGGACTTACAATTAGGTCCACGAACATCTGATCTGGAGTGAGCCGGAAAAATTTACAGCGCACCAGACGATTAAAATTATACATTATTGAGTTTCCCGATAACAGTATGAAAACATTTTAGAGCTATTTTGTATTTCATGTAAAGATTAAATAAATATACCTACTAATAGCTTCATAATACCTTTGATATGAAATTATCAAAGAATAAATTAACAAAGGCAGCAGTAAATTAACAATAAGTCGCAAAATATCCGGATAAATGAGTATTATATAAATCATATTTCTTAATAATTATGGCCCTGTTTACTGAGACAGCACATTATGCATGATATCACATTCCGCTAGGTGCTGCAATGAAATATTCGGTAAACAGGCTTTATGCGCTGTCTATTCTAGAATACTATAATATAATAATGTTCAGTGGTCTATGGTGGAAAGTTGAGTGTGGATACGACCATTGGTGGAGTTAGAGGTTGTTTGTTGGGTGGGGGGGGGGGCACACTTTTCAAGATTTTCTTTTCACTGTATAGATATAGTAACTTGTTTTCAGAATTATGAATTTATTCCAAAAAATGCCAACACAACAGCTATTATAGTCAACGGGTAGTACGATCAGACCACGCAGCGCGGCGGGTGTAACTTCACTCATCCTACATATTTGGCGGTATGCATAAAATATCTATTCGTATTTATTATCTAATTTACTTAACATGCTTATACTCAACATACTTCACTTACTATATAAACTATATATACCATCAATCTGTAAATCTTTAATTTTAAAACAAACTTGAACGTACCTAATTTTAGTACCATAGTGCAGTAAAAGCGTACTTGGACCGTCCATTTCGGTTAGGGAGCAACTTATTTTTTTGAAAGTCGTAGGGGAGTCAGAGATGAACATAAAACTGAGTTTTCGGGATTGGCGGTGGTGTGGTTTAGCCGCCATCTGCGAAAAAAGGACGAATTTTATTCTGTCGAATATCTCCAGAACTGTTAGTCTGACAAAAAATTTCTAACACCTTTTTTGCAGATAATTTCATTTTCTACAAAATTTGTTATTAACTTTTTTACATAACTTTAAAAACATAAAAGTTGTCAACAAAAAAACCATGAAAAATTTAGGAACGAAAATTTCTGAAACTAGATAACTTTTCTATTTTTAATCCGACAAAAAATATGCTTCTTATCTTTTTTATAGAGTATTTTTTAATGAAAAATTTGAGGTATTAAATTTTATCATCCGACTTCTAGTTAGGAAGTTATAGTTCTCCAAAAATAGGTAGATAAAAATTGTAACTAAAAATCGTCGACTCTTAAGTGACATATTAATTTTAAAATACAATTATTTTATATTGTTTTACTTTTTTTTGCTAGTATGATTTTATGAAAAATAGATATTACATATTTACAGGAAATTAAACACCTTTTCACACCACCCGTGGCGCTTAAAGCTACTCTCTCGTGGCTTTAAGCGCCACGGGTGCTGTGGAAAGGTGTTTCTTTTAACAGCTTACTCCCTGATCCATTAACAATATAATATAAATATAAATATAAAATCTGAGAATTCTGGATGGAATATACGTCATAACTTTCCTTGTCTAAATATCGTCTTCCTCTACTTTCTGAACATTTTTGCAATCATGACCCTTAAATAAGAAAACATAAGATCTCTGCAGCTAAATATTTATATTCTTTTTTATGTGACATCATAATCCCCGTATATTTTTATTATCTACGACATACGTTTAAGTAATTACTTTGTAGTTAGTTGAAAAAAGATATCTAATATTTTTAATGAAGTAGCTAAGAAAAGTATTTATTAAAGCGAACGCTTGGTGTTTGTCCTAATATACTGTTAATGACGTGCCCCTAAATAAATTCCAAAAAAATCCAAATATCTCATTAATAAATACCCCTGTCGCAGCATCCTGCATAACATAGCGAATTTCCGTTTATAAAAATTAGTTTTCTTGGAAACTAGTTGACATAGAATAATAGTTTAAAGCCCTCTTTTATGTAATTTTTTCCCCTCTTTTAAATGGTGTAAAAAAATTTCACAAAATTTTTGAATAAGTGGAAATTTTGGCAAAAAACTAATTTTTGCAAGAACAAAAACCATGTTCCTGGCATCCGATGTGTCTAGCTGAAGAATTCATCCAAAGGTTTGGGATTTGCAACATTTTCACCAAATTTCGTAAACCTTCGGCATTTCGTTCGAGAGTTATCGTTCGGACACATACATACATACATACATATTATATATATATATATATATATATATATATATATATATATATATATATATATATATATATATATATATAATATGTATATACATATATCCATATATGCATATACAGAGTGGTCCAGAATTATGTACCGTAATTGCTAGAGCTGATAGTAATTTCAAAAATAATGGTTTAATAATTTTCAAAACTTAATAATACGGCAGATACATCCCTCTAGAGGGGTGAAACGAAAACCATCCTTTCCTAAATTTTTTCCAAGCACTTTTAGATAACGGATTAATATTTTAGGGGTACGTATTTTTCATTAGGAGGATTAAATTTATATTAACACTTATTCCACCACTTAAGATCAAGTCCTGATTTTGGGTGGTAGGTGTTAGTATCACGTCTTTTCTTTTTTAATTTGAAGTTACACGTGGGCTTCACAAACTGAATACAAAGAAAGAGATGGAACGTTATTTGTTTACTTTATCACAAGTTTTTTTTGCTAAAATGTAGTGTATACAGTTGTTCCTTTAGATATTTTAATTCAAAATTTTTACTTACAAAAATGATATCATTATAATGCAACTTTTTAAAAGAAATACGTACATAAGTACTTTTAGTCTCATATGTACGTATTATTTTCAAATCTTCAAATTATATATCTCATATGTTCATGTATTTATTATACAAAATAATAAATTAATATACTAGATAATTAAATACATACATGCATCAAAAGAGCTTAGGTATGTGTCTAATTTATTTCACCCTCAGTTCATTCAACTGTATATTCATTCTTGTTAATATAAAAATCAAAATATGTACATATAAATTATAAATTAATGTGACACTTTCAAGTGTTTAACAGTAGACGATATGACATCATATTGATATTACATATATCGTTATCGAATATATTTTTGCTTTAACAACACTAATTCCAATAAAAGTCTGATCTAAAAACTTTTACAAATAAAATTTTTTACAGTTTAACTTGTGGTCTCTTGAATAAGTGTGCATTTTTTGTGTTTTGAATACCTATCTTATTATTATTATTATTATTATTATTATTATTATTATTATTATTATTATTATTATTATTATTATTATTGTTATTTTTGTAAAGTGCTAAAATTTTAAAATATGGAAATGGTAAAACCTAAAAGGTCCCGACTTTCCTTGAAACAAAAAATGAATATAATTAATGAACTTGAAGAAGGTGTAAGTTATCGTAGTATAGCTAAAAACCATAATGTTTCTTTATCTACTGTCGTTCGGATAAATAAAGCAAAAAATAAAATTAAATTATTTCAATCAAAATATTATAAAAAATTTATCGAAGGATCAAAGAAAATAAGTGTCTCTCCGTTTCAAAAATTAGAAGCAGCTCTATTTCAATGGTTTTCCCAAATGCGAAGTTTGAATAAACCAGTTTCTGAAGCAATGTTACGTTCCAAAGCAATAGAACTAAATAGAAACATGAACGGGCCACCAAATTTTCGGGCTAGTCGAGAGTAGTAAGGATTGGAGAGAACGGGACCCACCTTCCCACCTGCCGACTTTTTGAGTGACCTCGGCAGGAGGCAAAACTACCGAGGCGGTTCTAGAAGCCTCCGGCGGTGGGTGGAGCAAAATTTGGTCTCTAACCTAACGATATCTAGTGAAATTTTTTCTAACCTAACAGAACCCAATGGAACTTGACCTAACCTAACGAAACCTAAGTGAACTTAGCTTAACCTAACAAAATTTTTTCTAACCTAAGAACTGAAAAATTCCCTAACAGATGGCGCAGCCACCTTCGAGCCCTGTGAATTCGCTACTAGATGGCGCAGCCACCTTCGAGCCTGTGAATTCGCTACTAGATGGCGTTGCTAGTCTGGATTCCTGTGTGTAAGTTTGAAAAATTGTCAATAGATGGCATCGAAAAACTTTTTTTTGATAGTTAAACTAGCCATTAAAAGATGGCCTTGCTTTCATAATTTTATAATATTTTTATCTGAAAACAGGCTTAAACTGTCAGCTGACGTCACTAAAGGTAAACTGATATCAAATAGCGAAGATTTCTCTCTAATATGCAAAAATGAATTTTATCATATGATTGTATATTTTTATCTGAAAACAGGTTTATACAGGTTTTCCTCTAAATAAAAACACATTTTTTTTTATTTTTAATTTTTAATTTTTATTAAATAAAAACACATTTGTTTATTTTTAATTTTTTAATTTTTTCTTATTTTAATAAATTTATTTTAAAAGAAATATTTTACAATAAAAATGTTTAAATGTTATTACAATAATATTTGTATATGGATATGGCATTTTCCATGGCGCAAGTTGCTCCGGAATGATGACCGCATCGAGGACTAGTGTATGTTGATGTTATGATTCTCATTGTCTAGAGCGAAACTGGCTGATTTATAGTCGGATTGCGATGCTTTTATACATTTTTTGTAACAATATTCGTCAATGGATTATATTGAACCACACGGTCATGTAGTAGAAGACAGAATGCTGATGTATTCTCCGGCACCTCCTTCAACGTTTTAAATTCAATTCGAATATCCGCCGGTCAACTTTTCAATGATTCGTTATCGTGTTATTTTATTGTGTAAAATCAATTAGTTTGTCGACCCCGAGTTGGTGTAGTGGTTAGCAACTCCGCTCTTATCTGGTAGATTGTGAGTTCGAAACCAACCGGGGGAGATTCGTCATCTACATTACTACGCCGCTCATTAGTTTATCGTAGAATTGTTGGTATTTCAGAGTTTTCAACGAGTTGTTTAATAATTTCCTCTCGACGCTTCGCTTTACTTAGTTCTCTTAATTCTGCGTTAGAACATTGAAGAAGATTGATGTAATGATCCGTAAATTACATACAACAGAAATATTTCGATATTTCAATATTTCGTCTATAATTGAACTTGAAAAGTCTACAAACCACCTCTATAAATTCAATGGTGTTTGTTGAATAATTTTTTACTATTTTAATACACAAGTCGACCAATTGGTGATCTTTGATTCCTCACAGAACACTTTCTTGCATATGCACAAATTTTTAATATAATTATAAATTTTACAAGTTAAAAAAGTGATCATTGTGTACCTATTTTGTTTAAAACTATACTTAATAAAAAAAAAAAAAATTTTAAGAAAAAAAACCGATCTTTTGATTTACACCGATCCCCTAAAGAGAAATCAAACTAATTTTTGATATTATATCTTAAACTTGATGTATATATAAAAATTCCATTTACAATTATGGTACACCATATATACTCGTAAATTTTACAAAAATGTATCACTCTATACATTTTTTAAATCTGTGTGCATATTCTTTGATGTTATTTAATCAGCTAAATCTTTAATCAACTAAATCAGCTAAAATTGTTACATACTTACGTTATAAATATCTAAGTGTGTATTTTTCTTTTAAATAATATATAACTTAGAAATACTCATGATTACTTTAGTATAGCTGTAATCACGCGATATCATGTTATAAAATACATAAGAATTTACTCATTTAATGTAAAAATATTTGATTATCAACAATTAAATAAAAACGAATTTTTTTAAAATATATGTATATAGTAATATAATATTTCGCATATATACAGTACTCTGTTAAAACTACGGGTTTCTACACCGTTAAAAACATATATTTTACAATATCAATATATTGTAAAAAATCATATTTCTTAATATTTTTAAAACTGAATATGTAATATCAAGAATTTAAAACAGTTTTGAAACATTAATTTCTCCTCATAATATTTTTTTTTGTCTTAAATTAATAGCACAATGTTCCATATATTTTAAGAAAATTTTTCTTTTAATATTTTATAACTTATCTAAAAAATTTATAGCTATTTTTATCAAAAAATTTATTACTTGCTATTGTTAAAAAATTAGTTAAATATATCTATAGGTATTAAGTGACCCCTAGTTTTGTGAAAGACGGTAGTAATAGCAATTCATCTTAAATACGAAATTATTTTATCAATGCTAAATAAGCGTTTTTTTTTTTCTCATATTATCATACTCCAATATATTGTATATTATTATAATTTATAAAAATGTGTTTTATTTATTAAAAAATTTAGCAAAATTTTGAATAATATCGCGTCAAAATAATATTCAGAAGTCAATAAAAGACAATAGCAGTAAATTTATTAAGATAACTATAAATAAATATTAATCTAATGTTGAAATATTTATTATTAAAAATAGTACTGCTTAGTAGAAAATTAGGTACCTATTGTTTTGTTTTCAAATTTACCTTTTTGCAATTAAAGAAAATTTTAGTAACTATCGATGCCTATATAAAACGATACCCATAAAAGACAAGCATGCTCTGATCTCAACAATTTTTTCCCATGTTAAATTTGTATGTTCTTATTTCGCTGAAACTTATTATGTTTATATATTCCCCGCAATATTTTCTACCATAAACAATAGTTATAGCAAGCTAGGTAGGTATTGAATAAGTATTTTTTGTTTGTTAATTTATTGATGATAGAGAAAAAAAATTTATGATTTTATAGACAGTGAAATACATTTAAACTATTTTTTTTTGCAGTTTAATTTTGTAAAAACACCTAAAAATTATCAGTCACAGACAAATATTTCTAAGCAAACGAATTGAAAATGTAGTTTTATATCATAAGAATAAATGCTTATATATAGGGTGGACAGTAAATAACTCTCATAATTTTTAAAGAGCGGATGAAAACTTTAATTTTGGATTACGAAATTTTTTTTTTTTTTCCGGAGTTAAGCTGCATTCAATTAATTAACCCTTTCCTGCGCAGCAGTTTTACATCATTACTGTGCAAACGATACTTCAAATTAGCAAATCATTAATAACATGGGTAAATACTTATTAGCAAGAATTACATAGTTTACACATATGTTCTATCGCACCAGAATGTTAATAGGACAATGCGATTTAATTGCCTATATTCAGGAGCAAGCAAAAACATTACCTATTTTAATAACTTAGAAAATACACATTACATAGTTCGTTGTAAGAACAATCATTTCGGTGATCTTTTTTAACGAATTACTAAATTTGCTTAAGGACTATGGTATGTAAGAAATAACAACACTCACATAATTTTAAAATAATTAACATATAGCTATTGGAAAAGTTACAAAGATTTTTTTAACAACTTATTAAATGCTGATAGCTTATTTTAATATCTCCTATAGGGCCTTAAGTATAACCCTTCACCCGAAATTTTTTCATCACCATCGTTGGCGACTGTATTCTCGTCATCATCAGCTTCTCCTTCGCTCGCAGTATCTTCGCTATCGCTAGTAGATGTTTTTTCATCATCATTGAATACATATTTTAACACTGGTTCAATAATATCATGCTTTTCCAATTCCCTGGTTATTGAGATAATCCGCTTTGCAATGTCACTTTCCTTTAAATTATTAAAATGGCTTCGTTTTTTCTCGTTTTCGATATAATCCGCGAAGCTGGGATTTATAATATGACTCCTTTCCATTAAATTGCATACAGTATTAACCATTTCTTCTCCAATTTGCGTCTGAGTCGCTAAACTTCTTAGTTCATCAACTAAATGATTCGGGTCATCAAAATATTCTTCTCCATCAACAGGTTTCGAATGGCCATTATGAAGGTTAGTATTTTCATCATCATATTTGAAACGTTTAGCTTCTCCATTTATTGAATTAGATGTTGAAGGTTGGTCCTTTTCTTCCGAATTTTTATCTTCTTGTTCTTCATCCTTTGCGCATGCGTTCTGAAGCTCTTTGACCATTAATATGTCTAGAGCAGTTTGTAAGAGACCAGCTATCTTTGGAGTAAAACTTGTTTCTTTGTAGTTATCAGGCGATGGTAAATGCTTTTGTTCATCAGATCGATTATCTTCGACATTTACCGATTGTAGAATATTATGCGAGTTTTTTAAAGCGTGGAATTTAATTCTGATTGCTTCTGCTGCAGCCATCATACTTTCATCAAAAGTATTCAAGTTTCTTTTAGATAGATCTGTATCATTTTCGTGTTGATTTTGAAATACTGGTGCTTTATCTTCCTTTTCTTCATTTCTTGCTTCAAAACTATATTCGGTTTCATTATCATCATTTTCATCATTAGATTTTGACGATTCACTTTGTCTCCTGTTCTCCGCGCTGTTCACTTGTGTCCCATTATTTACCGTGGTATATTCAAACTGATTATTTGCGATCTGGTCATTATTGTTTGTTTCATGTTCCTGAGTATGCACTCTTCTTTTCATATGACGTAAAAGAGAACTTCTCCGTGAAAATGTCTTGTCACAACGTATACAGTTAAACATTTTGATAGATGTGAAGAGTTCGATTTATAACATAACACTGATTAGTTTTTATATCGACATGATCTTATATAGTACAACCAGAGCAGAATTGACGTAAAGTAATGACACCAAAATGCACCAAAGGTGCACCAAATGACACCAAACTGCACCAAAGGTGCACCAAATGACACCAAACTGCACCAAATGACACCAAACTGCACCAAAGGTGCACCAAATGACACCAAACTGCACCAAAGGTGCACCAAATGACACCAAACTGCACCAAAGGTGCACCAAATGACACCAAACTGCACCAAAGGTGCACCAAATGACACCAAACTGCACCAAAGTTGCTCCAAATGAACACCAAACTGCACCAAAGGTGCACCAAATGACACCAAACTGCACCAAATGACACCAAACTGCACCAAAGTTGCACCAAATGACACCAAACTGCACCAAATGACACCAAACTGCACCAAAGGTGCACCAAATGACACCAAACTGCACCAAATGACACCAAACTGCACCAAAGGTGCACCAAATGACACCAAACTGCACCAAAGGTGCACCAAATGACACCAAACTGCACCAAAGTTGCTCCAAATGAACACCAAACTGCACCAAAGGTGCACCAAATGACACCAAACTGCACCAAATGACACCAAACTGCACCAAAGTTGCACCAAATGACACCAAACTGCACCAAATGACACCAAAATGCACCAAAGGTGCACCAAATGACACCAAACTGCACCAAAGGTGCACCAAATGACACCAAACTGCACCAAAGTTGCTCCAAATGACACCAAAATGCACCAAAGGTGCACCAATTGACACCAAACTGCTCCAAAGGTGCACCAAAATTCACCAAAAGTGCACCAAATGACACCAAACTGCACCTTTGGTGCATTTTGGTGTCATTTGGTGCAGTTTGGTGTCATTTGGTGCACCTTTGGTGCATTTTGGTGCACCTTTGGAGCAGTTTGGTGTCAATTGGTGCACCTTTGGTGCATTTTGGTGTCATTTGGAGCAACTTTGGTGCAGTTTGGTGTCATTTGGTGCACCTTTGGTGCAGTTTGGTGTCATTTGGTGCACCTTTGGTGCATTTTGGTGTCATTTGGTGCAGTTTGGTGTCATTTGGTGCAACTTGGTGCAGTTTGGTGTCATTTGGTGCACCTTTGGTGCATTTTGGTGTCATTACTTTACGTCAATTCTGCTCTGGTTGTACTATATAAGATCATGTCGATATAAAAACTAATCAGTGTTATGTTATAAATCGAACTCTTCACATCTATCAAAATGTTTAACTGTATACGTTGTGACAAGACATTTTCACGGAGAAGTTCTCTTTTACGTCATATGAAAAGAAGAGTGCATACTCAGGAACATGAAACAAACAATAATGACCAGATCGCAAATAATCAGTTTGAATATACCACGGTAAATAATGGGACACAAGTGAACAGCGCGGAGAACAGGAGACAAAGTGAATCGTCAAAATCTAATGATGAAAATGATGATAATGAAACCGAATATAGTTTTGAAGCAAGAAATGAAGAAAAGGAAGATAAAGCACCAGTATTTCAAAATCAACACGAAAATGATACAGATCTATCTAAAAGAAACTTGAATACTTTTGATGAAAGTATGATGGCTGCAGCAGAAGCAATCAGAAGTAAATTCCACGCTTTAAAAAACTCGCATAATATTCTACAATCGGTAAATGTCGAAGATAATCGATCTGATGAACAAAAGCATTTACCATCGCCTGATAACTACAAAGAAACAAGTTTTACTCCAAAGATAGCTGGTCTCTTACAAACTGCTCTAGACATATTAATGGTCAAAGAGCTTCAGAACGCATGCGCAAAGGATGAAGAACAAGAAGATAAAAATTCGGAAGAAAAGGACCAACCTTCAACATCTAATTCAATAAATGGAGAAGCTAAACGTTTCAAATATGATGATGAAAATACTAACCTTCATAATGGCCATTCGAAACCTGTTGATGGAGAAGAATATTTTGATGACCCGAATCATTTAGTTGATGAACTAAGAAGTTTAGCGACTCAGACGCAAATTGGAGAAGAAATGGTTAATACTGTATGCAATTTAATGGAAAGGAGTCATATTATAAATCCCAGCTTCGCGGATTATATCGAAAACGAGAAAAAACGAAGCCATTTTAATAATTTAAAGGAAAGTGACATTGCAAAGCGGATTATCTCAATAACCAGGGAATTGGAAAAGCATGATATTATTGAACCAGTGTTAAAATATGTATTCAATGATGATGAAAAAACATCTACTAGCGATAGTGAAGATACTGCGAGCGAAGGAGAAGCTGATGATGACGAGAATACAGTCGCCAACGATGGTGATGAAAAAATTTCGGGTGAAGGGTTATACTTAAGGCCCTATAGGAGATATTAAAATAAGCTATCAGCATTTAATAAGTTGTTAAAAAAATCTTTGTAACTTTTCCAATAGCTATATGTTAATTATTTTAAAATTATGTGAGTGTTGTTATTTCTTACATACCATAGTCCTTAAGCAAATTTAGTAATTCGTTAAAAAAGATCACCGAAATGATTGTTCTTACAACGAACTATGTAATGTGTATTTTCTAAGTTATTAAAATAGGTAATGTTTTTGCTTGCTCCTGAATATAGGCAATTAAATCGCATTGTCCTATTAACATTCTGGTGCGATAGAACATATGTGTAAACTATGTAATTCTTGCTAATAAGTATTTACCCATGTTATTAATGATTTGCTAATTTGAAGTATCGTTTGCACAGTAATGATGTAAAACTGCTGCGCAGGAAAGGGTTAATTAATTGAATGCAGCTTAACTCCGGAAAAAAAAAAAAAATTTCGTAATCCAAAATTAAAGTTTTCATCCGCTCTTTAAAAATTATGAGAGTTATTTACTGTCCACCCTATATATAAGCATTTATTCTTATGATATAAAACTACATTTTCAATTCGTTTGCTTAGAAATATTTGTCTGTGACTGATAATTTTTAGGTGTTTTTACAAAATTAAACTGCAAAAAAAAATAGTTTAAATGTATTTCACTGTCTATAAAATCATAAATTTTTTTTCTCTATCATCAATAAATTAACAAACAAAAAATACTTATTCAATACCTACCTAGCTTGCTATAACTATTGTTTATGGTAGAAAATATTGCGGGGAATATATAAACATAATAAGTTTCAGCGAAATAAGAACATACAAATTTAACATGGGAAAAAATTGTTGAGATCAGAGCATGCTTGTCTTTTATGGGTATCGTTTTATATAGGCATCGATAGTTACTAAAATTTTCTTTAATTGCAAAAAGGTAAATTTGAAAACAAAACAATAGGTACCTAATTTTCTACTAAGCAGTACTATTTTTAATAATAAATATTTCAACATTAGATTAATATTTATTTATAGTTATCTTAATAAATTTACTGCTATTGTCTTTTATTGACTTCTGAATATTATTTTGACGCGATATTATTCAAAATTTTGCTAAATTTTTTAATAAATAAAACACATTTTTATAAATTATAATAATATACAATATATTGGAGTATGATAATATGAGAAAAAAAAAAACGCTTATTTAGCATTGATAAAATAATTTCGTATTTAAGATGAATTGCTATTACTACCGTCTTTCACAAAACTAGGGGTCACTTAATACCTATAGATATATTTAACTAATTTTTTAACAATAGCAAGTAATAAATTTTTTGATAAAAATAGCTATAAATTTTTTAGATAAGTTATAAAATATTAAAAGAAAAATTTTCTTAAAATATATGGAACATTGTGCTATTAATTTAAGACAAAAAAAAATATTATGAGGAGAAATTAATGTTTCAAAACTGTTTTAAATTCTTGATATTACATATTCAGTTTTAAAAATATTAAGAAATATGATTTTTTACAATATATTGATATTGTAAAATATATGTTTTTAACGGTGTAGAAGCCCGTAGTTTTAACAGAGTACTGTATATATGCGAAATATTATATTACTATATACATATATTTTAAAAAAATTCGTTTTTATTTAATTGTTGATAATCAAATATTTTTACATTAAATGAGTAAATTCTTATGTATTTTATAACATGATATCGCGTGATTACAGCTATACTAAAGTAATCATGAGTATTTCTAAGTTATATATTATTTAAAAGAAAAATACACACTTAGATATTTATAACGTAAGTATGTAACAATTTTAGCTGATTTAGTTGATTAAAGATTTAGCTGATTAAATAACATCAAAGAATATGCACACAGATTTAAAAAATGTATAGAGTGATACATTTTTGTAAAATTTACGAGTATATATGGTGTACCATAATTGTAAATGGAATTTTTATATATACATCAAGTTTAAGATATAATATCAAAAATTAGTTTGATTTCTCTTTAGGGGATCGGTGTAAATCAAAAGATCGGTTTTTTTTCTTAAAATTTTTTTTTTTTTTATTAAGTATAGTTTTAAACAAAATAGGTACACAATGATCACTTTTTTAACTTGTAAAATTTATAATTATATTAAAAATTTGTGCATATGCAAGAAAGTGTTCTGTGAGGAATCAAAGATCACCAATTGGTCGACTTGTGTATTAAAATAGTAAAAAATTATTCAACAAACACCATTGAATTTATAGAGGTGGTTTGTAGACTTTTCAAGTTCAATTATAGACGAAATATTGAAATATCGGAATATTTCTGTTGTATGTAATTTACGGATCATTACATCAATCTTCTTCAATGTTCTAACGCAGAATTAAGAGAACTAAGTAAAGCGAAGCGTCGAGAGGAAATTATTAAACAACTCGTTGAAAACTCTGAAATACCAACAATTCTACGATAAACTAATGAGCGGCGTAGTAATGTAGATGACGAATCTCCCCCGGTTGGTTTCGAACTCACAATCTACCAGATAAGAGCGGAGTTGCTAACCACTACACCAACTCGGGGTCGACAAACTAATTGATTTTACACAATAAAATAACACGATAACGAATCATTGAAAAGTTGACCGGCGGATATTCGAATTGAATTTAAAACGTTGAAGGAGGTGCCGGAGAATACATCAGCATTCTGTCTTCTACTACATGACCGTGTGGTTCAATATAATCCATTGACGAATATTGTTACAAAAAATGTATAAAAGCATCGCAATCCGACTATAAATCAGCCAGTTTCGCTCTAGACAATGAGAATCATAACATCAACATACACTAGTCCTCGATGCGGTCATCATTCCGGAGCAACTTGCGCCATGGAAAATGCCATATCCATATACAAATATTATTGTAATAACATTTAAACATTTTTATTGTAAAATATTTCTTTTAAAATAAATTTATTAAAATAAGAAAAAATTAAAAAATTAAAAATAAACAAATGTGTTTTTATTTAATAAAAATTAAAAATTAAAAATAAAAAAAAATGTGTTTTTATTTAGAGGAAAACCTGTATAAACCTGTTTTCAGATAAAAATATACAATCATATGATAAAATTCATTTTTGCATATTAGAGAGAAATCTTCGCTATTTGATATCAGTTTACCTTTAGTGACGTCAGCTGACAGTTTAAGCCTGTTTTCAGATAAAAATATTATAAAATTATGAAAGCAAGGCCATCTTTTAATGGCTAGTTTAACTATCAAAAAAAAGTTTTTCGATGCCATCTATTGACAATTTTTCAAACTTACACACAGGAATCCAGACTAGCAACGCCATCTAGTAGCGAATTCACAGGCTCGAAGGTGGCTGCGCCATCTAGTAGCGAATTCACAGGGCTCGAAGGTGGCTGCGCCATCTGTTAGGGAATTTTTCAGTTCTTAGGTTAGAAAAAATTTTGTTAGGTTAAGCTAAGTTCACTTAGGTTTCGTTAGGTTAGGTCAAGTTCCATTGGGTTCTGTTAGGTTAGAAAAAATTTCACTAGATATCGTTAGGTTAGAGACCAAATTTTGCTCCACCCACCGCCGGAGGCTTCTAGAACCGCCTCGGTAGTTTTGCCTCCTGCCGAGGTCACTCAAAAAGTCGGCAGGTGGGAAGGTGGGTCCCGTTCTCTCCAATCCTTACTACTGTCGAGGGTGGGTTTATCGTTTTAAATCGCGGTATGGAATACGAAATTTAACTATTAGAGGAGAAAAACTGTCATCGAATGAAACTGCCGCCGAAATATTCAAAACTTCTGTCTTCGACAAACTTTTAGAACAAGGATATAGTCAAGATGACATCTATAACGCAGACGAAAGCGGTATTTTCTGGAAAATGTTACCAAAAAAAACCCTCGTTCTACCAAGCGAAACAGATGCACCAGGACCGAAAATACCAAAGACAGGGTAACTATAATGTGCTGTGCAAATGCTTCCGGAAAGCAGAAATTACAACTTTTTGTTATTGGAAAGGCAAAAAGGCCACGTTATTTTAATAAATTAATATCGCTGCCGATTTATTATGCTTCCCAAAAAAATGGTTAGATAGATGCACAACTCTTTTATGACTGGTTTAAAGATATTTTTATAACTGAAGTTACAGAATATAAAATACAAAATAATTTAAATTTAAATACTGTTTTAATTGTGGATAATGCCCCTGGACATATTAACTGTGATGTTTTAAATAAAATAAATGAGAATTTTAAAATTATTCTGTTGCCCCCAAATGTAACGCCATTAATACAACCTATGGACCAGGGAATTATTTCAACTATTAAAAGTATTTATCGAAAATATATATTGAAAGAATTAATTGCTCAATATGAAGATAAAATACAATCATTTTTAAAAAACATAACTTTGCCAGATGCTGTATTTTATTTTATTAAAGCTTTGGAGGATATAGGCACCTATTCCTTAAAACGAGCGTGGAAAAATCTAATACCAGATAATGACGCATCAACTAGCACTGAAAATGTTGATGCTAATTAGTGTCCGACCGAAGGTCAGTTTGGCAGCCGAAGCCAAAGCCGAAGCCGATGTTCGGCTATCGTCGAAACCTTCGGCCGAAGCCGAAGCCGAAGCCGAAGGTGCAATTAAATTAAAAATACTTCCTGAAAATATAATAAATAGAATAATTAAATAGTCATTTTTTTTTTTTATATAAACTCATTTTTATTTTTATTTATTTATTAACACTAACACAATATTTAATAATCAAAATTAAACAATTTAATATTATAAGCTAAAAATAAAAGCTGATCGGCATTTTCTCCACGCAAATTTGCCCTACGATCGGTGTAAATTTGTCCAGCGGCACTGAATAATTGTTCACTAGCTATGCTAGTAGGGGGAGCTGACAAATATTTGATTGCTACCTTTTTTAAGTAAACATAAGGACTCGACGACCAATACTGGAAAATATCAGTGTTCCTCAGAAATAGAGGTTCTTTTAAATATTGTTCTAACTCGTCTTCAAAAGGCGAAAATTTTTCGGAATTTGCAAATTCGGTGGCCATTGATATTTTGTCGTGGCTGTCCCACAAATCATCTTTTAAAGATTTATTTTGCGAATTTACATTTGACGGTGAGGCCACAGGTTCGTCGGTTATTTTATCAAGGGATTTTGGAAAACTTTCTCGTAAAAATGCCAAAATTTCAGTTCTTGTGTTTATGATTTCATCGTCAGTTAGATATTTCGTTTTAAATCGAGGGTCAATTAAAGTTGAAACGGACAAATGTAAATTATTTCTTACGTACGCAAATCTTTTATTCAGAGATTCACATAAACGACTCTTCAGCCGGCTTGTATTTTCAGTGTCCTGATCCTTTATAATAAGTTTTGAATTTAACATGGCAATCAAAGGTATGACTAATGACACTGTTGAAGAATCTGACGAAATGTCAATTGTTGCTTGATAAAAGCACCGGAGGACAGTTACTAAATTGCTCATTTGATTATATTCTTCGGCTGTTGGCACTTCTATTCCACCCCGCTCTGCCATATACAAATTAATTGCAATTTTTTGCTCAAGAAGTCTCTCCATCATTAAATAGGTGCTATTCCACCGTGTTTCGACGTCTTGTATTAAACCATGCTTGGGCAAGTCACATGTTTCTTGAAATTTATTGAGGTAACGAGTGGCTTGTTCGCTCTTTTTAAAATGTCCAACAATTTTGCGACATTTTTTTATAATTGATACAATTGTGTCGTTTTTGAAAATTGCATCATGAATCACTAACTGCAAGGTGTGAGCGACACATCCAATAGAAACAAAATTTCCACAACGCATAGCCGCGTGCATATTGGCAGCATTATCGCGAATAGCCATATGAATTTTCCCATTTATATTATATTCTGCAATAATTTCATTTAGTTTTTTTGCAATATATTCCCCTGTGTGATCTGCATTCATGACACTAGCTGCTAATATAACTTTTTGTCTTTTAGAACCGTCAATGAAATGTGCCGTAAAACTCAATAACGAACATGTTTTCGTTGGATTACTCCAAATATCTGTCGTAAAACTGATCCATTCAGCCTTTTCAATAAGTCCAATCACTTTTTTCTTTACTTTTTCGTAGGTAGCTGGCATTAAAGACGTTCTGAAAAATTTTTCAGATTTAACTCTGTACCTCGACGGAGCCTCAGGATCAGTAAAATTAAGCCTTTGAAAAGCTTCGCCTTCAACGATATTGTAAGGCAGCATGTCAACAATGATAAGATCCATAATCGATTTATCGATTCGTAACGAAATAGGGTGATCAGCGGGCCACTGTGGTGCTGTTTTCTTTTCGATAATCTCCAGTAAAGTAGATTGTTTAATTTCTTTTTTGGCATCATGTGGCGAACTCATGTTCTCGGTTTTTCTAACTTTGTTCAAACTGTGACGCTTCTCTTCTGTTTCATAATAAATTCCCCATTCATGTTGATGAAGTTTTTCCAAATGGTTTTTTATATTTGTTATCGTCTGTTTTTTTGGTACAGAACTGCCGAGAGACAACGATTTATGGCATAGTTTGCAAATTGCTTTGGAGTCATTTTTAGTAAAATATTCCCAAATGGGATTGTGTCTCAATGATGATGACATTTTATAAGTTATAATATCTGAAACAATGAAACCAATACATATCATAAATGAGTGAACGACATTATTTACGATTACGATTCACGAAAATAAAACTAACCAACTTGACAAAATGCACAAATTTTTAAGATATATTTTTTATTTTTTTAAAAAAAGAGGACAACCAAATCATCTCATAACTTCCGAGTTATTTGTATATGGTATTTTTCAAAAAACGAGAAAAATGCCTTGGAAAACTTACCTCTGATTTTTGTGCTATAAACAGCTGTTGTAAATATTATTGCACTTTATCACAACACTTCTCACAGAATTGAAAATTATTTTATTATGTACTAAGACACTTTTTAACGAATTAAATATGTAACTTTAAAAACAAAAGTAAAAAATTATCCTAGTTTTCGATTTTGCTCTCACGTCAATAAGAAGACAGTAAGAAATAAGAATTTTATTTTGAAAACAAAATATTTATATTGAATTTATTACATAATATTGAGGCCCTAGTTTGGCACAGCAGGAATCATTTTTACTAAAATGAAAGAAACAAACGTTTTGTTGGGAATTCCAAAAAATTTTATAATTATGTTGGAAGGATATTTTAAATTGTTACGTAGGTTTACGTAACAATAAACTTTAAAAATTGCAATAAAGCAATAAAGTTACCGTCATTCTTTTTCTCAACAAAAAAGCCGCTTAGATGGAAATTCCAAAAATTTTTATGGAACTGTAATTCCTTTAAAAGGATATTTTAAATTATTAGGTATATAGGTTCAGGTAACAATAAACAAAAACTTTCAAAATACAGAATTATAAACGTAATTTAGGGTAAAATAAGAATAAATAAAATTACATTATGTAAAAAGATGCCACCTTCGGCTTCGGCCAGACCTTCGGCTTCTTTTTGGCCGAAGCCGAATGTGTGGCCGAAGGCGCGTTAAGTGGCCGAAGGTGGCCGAAGCCGAAGCCGAAGCCGAAGCCGAAGCTTCGGTCGGACACTAATGCTAATATTAATTTTAATATTGAGTCAATAAAAGATATTCCAGAATATGCAAATTTTAACAATGAACATTTAAAAGAATGGTTAAATTGTGATGCAGATGATATGGGCCATTCAACATTAGCCGATAAAGAAATTATTCAGTCTGTGATTGAAATTGAAATTGAGGAAGAATTGTCTTCAGAAGAAGAAATTTCAACGGACAAAACGTATGAATCTTTTATGACCTTTTTTAAGTGGGCCAAAAATCATCAAAAAATTAATTTTAATCTTTTGAAAAATTTATTTGAATTAAAAAAAAAAAAAAAACATTTTTTAATAATAATTCAAACAAGTTTTAATTTTATTTAATTAATAAGTATATAATACATCCAACTGACTAAAAACATTATTAACTTTAAAAGAGTGATATTGTTATGTGTACATTTATTATTACGGATTTGGTATGTACAAAACTTTTTTTATTTTTAATTTTTATCACACTTAATTGTTACCTTTATTGCCTTTATATGTATATCTACATAATATGTGTACATTCTGAACACCCTATATACGCTTCACTTATAGTAACATAGAAAGAGACAAACCTTTCTTGGTGTACCCTTTTGCGCGGCATCCGTGTACTTAAACCAATTTCTTAACAATATGATTCCTCAGACAATTCCACGTAAAAAAGGTATACTTGTTACATTTCGATAAATAATACCGTTTTCCAGTAATTTAAAGTAAAAGTATTTATTTACAAATTGGTATATAATTGGTACCATAATTGGTATAATAATTGGGACCATAAATTTAATTACCCTGAAGTTCATACGCACCCCTAAAACTAAATATGAATCCGTTATACAAAAGCCCTTAAAATTTTTAAAAAAAGAAGTAAGTTTCGTTCCCCCTTCTACATTTCACCTCCCGGCTTTATCTCTCTGATTATTGAATTTTGGAGAAAAGTGTAGATGAAAAGGTACTCATTATTTTTGAACCTACTATCAGCTCTAGTAATCACGGTACATAATTCTGGACCACCTTGTATATATATGTATATACATATATATATATATATATATATATATATATATATATATATATATATATATATATATATATATATATATATATATTGTTAGGTTTTGTATAACGTTTTCAAAATTTATAATAAAAAAAAAATTGATAATTTTCAAAGTTAATCTTATTGTATTTACTTTGCTGCCGCCCACTGTACTTTCTGCTGGCCCAGACTATACTTTCTGCTGGCCCAGACTGTACTTTATAATGTGTCAAATTCATTAAATTTTTTTGAATTGGTAGAACTGTGGTAATGTAATTTTCGCGCTAAACTTGGGCTATATATATATATCAGTTGATCAGTTATGTTAATTCTCATTTAATTTGGTTTTCTTTTCCGTGACCACGACCGGACTTCTATATAATACAGGAATTTTGGGTGCATTCCTAGTATACGTGCACAAAAAAAATTGTGAAAATTTCTAATTTTATATATAAAACATGACCCAAAACGAACGAAAATTAGTATTAAAATTGGCGCTCACGTTTAGTTTTCGCAAAATTTAATATTAAAAATTTTATTCGTTCATATGTAAAATACGCTTAAAATTGTATAAAAAACATGCATACACGAAAAGTTTTAAAAATTTCTAGCTTCGTATATTAAACATGAACCAAAACGAATGAAAATTAGTATGAAAATTGGCACTCACTTTTACTTTATAAACATCATTTATTTAATGTTCAAAATTTGATTACTAAAGTGTACGAAACACCGGGAAAGCACTTAAAATTTTGTTACATTCATACCCAATCACTTAATTTTAATAACACTATTTAGTTTTAAAAAAGATAATTTTAGCTTTATCAAACAAATTAATAAAAAAAAATAACACAAAATATTAATTAACAACATAAAACACATAATTAATAGCATAAAACAAATAAAATTTATTTCAGAAAATTTTTATTTTTGAGTATCGTAAGACATTTTTCAAAACAAAAAATGTTTATGATGACATGAAGATAGGTGCACGTATATGTGTATTGAGAATGGTGTTTAAAGTGATAAATTTAGGAAGAAAATATTTTTTACACACACATACAATGTTTTTCAAATAAGTATTTGTTAATTTTAAAATAAAAATAAACTTTACATATCACTTTTGAACGAAAATTATCCAACTCATGAACTGTCATTTAAAATTTTCAACAATTAAAAGTAACCATTTTTTCCTTAAATTCAAATATTTGACGTCATTGTGACGCAGTAGAAAACTTAAAAGAAAAACGTATTTTAGGTTTGTTCCCTTACGAATAGGAAAGTGAATGTATTAAAAGAGAAAGTCGTTCCTGTACACCAAAATTTCACAGATCCTACTTTTTCCTTCCAACTGTGAAATTTAAATTTTTAAATTTATAAATAATATTTACGAAAATTATAGTACATAAATTTAAAAGAAATTAGTGATTTAAGTATTTTAAGTTAGTTTTTGATGTGTAAAATTTAAAACTTCAAAGAGCAACGACTTTGTACAAATGTTGGTTGAGCAGTAAGGTGCCGCGATTAAATAACTGTGGACAAAATAACTGCGACCAAATAACATTGGACAAAATAACTGAACGACAAAATAACTGCACGACCAAATAACCGCACGACAAAATAACTGTGGACAAAATAATCGAACGATAAAGTAACTGTACGACAAAATAACCGAACAACAAAATAAACATCTTTAATTTTATTATTCTTTTGAGTTAGGGTACATGCGACCGTGATATGATTGTTTTGTTTTGCTTCCAACATATAAAAGATGGTTAAATTGCAACAGACCTTAGATGTTGGAATTTAAACTATTGCATTTAAAACCGGACGTTAATGGGTGAAAACTATTGTATTTAAAAAGCTAAGCTTGGGAAACATTAGTTTAAAAGATCAAATAGTGGATGATATAAGAACTAGGTAATAATGTTATATGTTAGTTAGGTTAAGGTTATAAGTTTTTTTTTTTTTCAAATTTTAGGTCGATGATATAAAAACTAGGTGGTGAGGTTAGTTAAGGTTAGGTTAGTTTAGTTAGTTTTGACAATATACTTAGACTTTTGTATAAAAACTAATTAGGTTAAGGTTATAGGTGGTGAGGTTAATTAAGGTTAGGTTAGTTTAGTTAGTTTTGAAAATGTACTTCGACTTTGGTATAAAAACTAATTAGGTTAAGGTTATAGGTGGTGAGGTTAATTATGGTTAGGTTAGTTTAGCTAGTTTTGAGAATATACTTCGACTTTGATATAAAAACTAATTAGGTTAAGGTTATAGGTGGTGAGGTTAGTCAAGGTTAGGATAGTTTAGTTAGTTTTGTCAATATACTTTGAATTTAATATAAAAACTAATTAGGTAAAGGTTATGGGTGGTGAGGCTAGTTAAGGTTAGGTTAGTTTAGTTAGTTTTGACAATCTACTTCGACTTTGACATAAAAACTAATTAGGTTAAGGTTATAGGTGGTGAGGTTAGTTGAGGTTAGGTTGGATCAGTTAGTTTTGACAATATACTTCGACTTTGATATAAAAACAAATTAGGTTAAGGGTACAGGTGGTGAGGTTAGTTAAGGCTAGGTTAGTTTAGTTAGTTTGATAATATACTTCGACTTTGATATAAAAACTAATTAGGTTAAGGTTATAGGTGGTGAGGCTAGTTAAGGTTAGGTTAGTTTAGTTAGTTTTGACAATCTACTTCGACTTTGATATAAAAACTAATTAGGTTAAGCTTATAGGTGGTGAGGTTAGTTGAGGTTAGGTTGGTTCAGTTAGTTTTGACAATATACTTCGACTTTGATATAAAAACTAATTAGGTTAATGTTATAGGTGGTGAGGTTAGTTAAGGTTAGGTTAGTTTAGTTAGTTTTGGCAATATACTTCGACTTTGGTATAAATGCTAATTAGGCTAAGGTTATAGGTGGTGAGGTTAGTTAAGGTTAGGTTAATTTAGTTAGTTTTGACAATATACTTTGACTTTGGTATAAAAACTAATTAGGTTAAGGTTATAGATAGTGAGGTTAATTAAGGTTAGGTTAGTTTAGTTAGTTTTGAGAATATACTTCGACTTTGGTATAAAAACTAATTAGGTTAAGGTTATAGGTGGTGAGATTAGTTACTATTTTTATAAGAAAAATTTTTTTAAAAATAGTTTGAAATTTACCGCTTGTTATTGGTTTTATAACTAAATGTCAGGATTATTAGATTTATAAAACGGTTAGTTCCCGGACCAGTAGAAAAGTTAATGTATTAGAAGAAAAAACGCGAAACTCGTTCTTGTACATCGAAATTTCAATTAGTTCACGTTCTTTTCGGTAGGCAAATATATAAATTAGAAGTGACTTCAGAATTCCTACTTTTTCCTTCCAAGTCTCAAATTTAAATTTTTAAATTTATCAGTTATATTTACAAAAGTGATTGTACATAAATTTAAAAAAAATTAATGATTTTGAATAATTTAAGATTGTATTTGGTGTCTGAAATTTAAAATATCAGAGATTAACCGCTTTAATTCAATAAGCAGAAGGAAGCTGTTTATTTATAGCCTATTCACATTATTACATAAGCAGATTAAAAGAAAGTACGGGAACAGACCTAAATATGTATTTAGTGAGGACAACTTCAGATGCTTCAGATTGTTTGATTTTTTTAAAAATAAAAAGATATAACACAATAAAACGTCCACCTAAAAAAAATTTTATTTTAAATATTAATTTAACTTTAAATTAATATTTTTTATTTATTTTTATTTGTTTGGTGATATTATGGTTACGGTTTTTTAAAACTAAATAGTGTCATATCGTTAAAATTAAATGATTGTGAGTTTTGTGTTATATTTAATTGTAGTGCTGGCTTACATTTCAACTAAATCAAATTTTCGTGTAGATGTTTTGTGAAACGATTTTAAGTGTTTTTTTTCATATGAACAAATTAAATTTTGAATATTAAATTTTACGAAAACTAAACGTGAGCGCCAATTTTAATACTAATTTTCGTTCGTTTTGGGTCATGTTTAATATATAAAAATAGAAAGTTTCACAATTTTTCTTGTGCACGTATACTAGGAAATTGCCGAATTTTGTAACTAAATATGTGAAAAATTGGTATAAACTTTTTTGAAATGGATGTTGAGTGACATTGTACAATTGTGGAAATTGGTTAACTGGAATGCACATGTTACTATCAAATGGACAAGTTCTGGATGAATTCAACTCGCTGTGGTTCAAATTTGGAATTACATCTGCCTGCCATGAGTTCGCTTCAACCCTGGACAACCACCAGTTTCAACGTCCTAAGGCCCAGATAATACCGCTTTAAAGTGAATTCTTTAGTTAAGTAATTCTGTTGGCATGTTTTATTATTTTTTTTTTGCAACGTGGTGCCTGGTGCTTCTTTAATTAACAAATTAACATTGCTTAGTGAATCTAAAAAAACAGTTAACTTTTCTGCAATTCAACTTTCAATTAATTCCTTGTAATGTGTTGGTTTTCATTTAACGTAAAACAGTTGAATCTCTATACGTATTAACTTTTCTGTCACTCAAACTCTTGTTAATTCTTTATAATGTTCTAAAGTTTTCATTTAATTGTAATTAAGGCTACTTACATGATCTACATAACCTACATAACCTAATCATAAATTTTAATTTATGCATGCTTGTATTAGTCAGTAGATATTTGTATCTTGTAAAATTTCTGTATCTTTCTTACTTCCTCTTTTTGTAGTTTATTAAAATTATTGTATTTCGTAATTTCTCTATATTTTCTTGCGTTATGGTAATTTTCTTGTTCTTTATTTTATCTTGCTAAAATATTTACTGACTAACTAAACTTTAAATATTATGTAATTTATTTCTAAACTAATTTGTTGCTATATTACTATTACTTTCTTGCTATTTTACAATTACCTAAATTTTAATAGTTTATATTGTTAATTGTTATTAAAACAAGAAATTGTTGTTAATTATTTACTTTTATCAAATAATTTTATCACTCAATTATCTAAATTTTTTTTTGTACAAAACTATATATTGGGAACAATCTGAACTAACCTTCACGACCCTGAAATTGTACCAAAAATTGTACAATTAAACAATTAAACAAAAAAATATGTAAGACGGAACTAGCCAAAGCAAATAGATTTTAATTCAAACTGAAAATTTCTATTATTTAACATTTTCCTTTTATTTTTTTCAGTGCAATAAGAAACTTTCTTTAACTCAAATATTTAAAATTTTATTTTAAATAAATTTCTCTTATTTAATTTGAATTCTCTAACAATATATATATATATATATATATATATATATATATATATATATATATATATATATATGTATATATATATATATATATATATATGTATATACATATATATACATATGTATATACACATATGTATATACATATATATATATATATATATATATATATATATATATATATATATATATATATATATATATATATTGTCTATATATATGTATATACATATGTATACAAGGTGGTCCAGAATTGTGTACCGTGATTACTAGAGCTGATAGCACGTTCAAAAATAATGGGTACCTTTTCATCTACACTTTTCTCCAAAATTTAATAATCAGAGAGATAAAGTGGAGAGGTGGAATGTAGAAGGGCGGAACGAAACTTACTTCTTTTTTTAAAAATTTTTTAAAAATTTTAATATTATATATATATATATATATATATATATATATATATATATATATATATATATATATATAAATTTTAGTGACTATTATTTTCGGTTTCTAGAGACCCCAAAACAAATTTCTGCCGTAGTCCCGGACTCAAGTCGCGTTATGACAGTGGCTGTAATAGCTGAATTCCATTCTGGAAATTTTTTATATGTGAGTGCAAGAGCAAACATATTATATCAATCACAGCTGCTAATTATAGGCAGATGTTTAGGTAAATAATGAAATCTTCACCTTCATTTCATTTACTTTTGAATTATAGATGGAGAGCTCACCCTTTCTGAAATTCCTAAATAGTATTTTATAGCGAAAAAAAAAATCTATACATATAATAAAACTGTAACGAGACCATTTCTGTACGTGGAATATTTTTTGAAAATTGTACTGATACTGTAAATAGTTATCGATATAGATATCAAAACAGTGATTTTTAAAATTTTTGTCTGTCTGTCTGTGTGTCTGTCTGTTCACGCATCACGCAAAAACTATTGAACGGATTTTAATGAAATTTGGTGTGATGATAACTTATTACCTGGATCAACATCTAGGATACTTTTTATTCCGGGAAAATGTCTCATTCCCACGGGAAAACAGAAAAACGATTCTGAGCACACATTACGCAAAAACTATTGGACGGATTTTGATGAAATTTGGTATGGTTATAAGTTATTGCCTGGGTCAATATCCAAGATACCCTTTACTCCGGGAAAATGTCTCGTTCCCAAAAATTATTGTTCTATGCAAGTTCTATATAATACACTTACGTGTATATACTTCTCATTGAATTTATAACAATGCGTCACGCGTACAACGTTGCGGGTACAGCTAGTATATAATACAAAAGCTTTAATTGCTAAATTTAGCTGGTTTTAAAACTATAATAACAGGATATTAAATAATAATATAAATTATACTAACTTATTTTATTCATGAAATTGTTTTACCGTATTAAATTCTATTTTCCTGGGCAAATTTGTGTTTTCATCAACTCAAATTTGTTTCTTAAAAGCAATTTAACTGGAAAAACGATTAACTAGCAAAGACACGACAGTAAACGTAATAGATTTTCATAAAACAAACAAATTTATTGTTTGTGAAGGACACTATCTTTAGTTTCGTGTTAATTAAATGTCCGATATCGAAGTGGTAGACAAAGAAATATTTTTTTCCAAATTAGGTTCCCACTAATTGTAGGTTGGACCAAAATTTAAAAAAAAAATTTACACTGAAACGTAAATTTTTTTACAATTGAAACATTATAGGTTGGCGTCACTCATATTTATCCAAACAGAAGGTAACCTGCTTGGACCGAAAATGAAATTTTCCTGAGCAAGACATTTCTGAGAACTCACTTTTGTCATAGTTAATATTATATTTTCTGAGTTTCATTCACAAGAAAATGAGCCATATTTTTTATACTGGGTTCTTGGAGTGCCAATTATTATTACCATTAACTGGTATGTAATAGACAATTAAAATAAAGTGTAGGTAAAAACGGAGCCCGGGATTCTATGTTTATCTATGTTGAACAAATATAATTACTTTTATTAATTTAGTATATTTAAGGACTGCAAATATAATATTTTCTAAAAGTCACTCCAAAAAATATTACTTCTTATTAATCTTTATCTCAATATCTAGTTATTTTCTATTGATTGTTCCACCCTGGTGGTAGATTCAGTTTACGAATTTTAGGACAAGTTCGTGAACAAATTGTTATTTTAAACTCGCACAATTTTATAATTGTGATAAATACATATTAAATTTACATAACGAATACTCGTTAATGGTCGTAATGGTTGAAAACGCCTTCACACATTAAACAAAAATATAGTGGATTTTATCAAAGTAATTTTGTTTTTTAGTAATTTTATTTAATTTTTTTTTTTTTGTCACTACTTGAGTTATGCAAAATTCCATAAATGAAATAGATGATGCAACAGTGGTTGCGCAGTTTAGGGCTTGAATGAATCACGTGGTCCAATTAAAAGGGTAATTAATTATTATAATATATTACGTTAATATTAAAATGCATCTAATTGAAGTTTCGATAAAACTATATTATGGAGGTGATGGTCCAAAATACTTTTAGCAGGCTACTTTAAAAAATTTTTCTTTTATAATAAAAAATGCACATATATTCATTAATAATAACAATTCACAATTTAGCAGATTTTTAGCTAGACACAACGACATTTGGGCAACGGAATCCATATAAAGTTATTTCACCAAATTATTTTTTCAAAATAGTTATCGAAGTTTAAGAACATTTCGTACAGATAAACGGTTTTATTATCAGAAGAAAAAATTCTAGCTTCTGTCATTGCTACTTCAACAAATTTTACTTTGATGCAAACAAATTTCTTTTCCTTTTATTTTCCATAATTCCGGAAGAAATAGCTTAAAGCTGATTAAATTTATTCAACTGATTTAAGTTATAGATTTGTTTTTTCTTTGAAAAGAACTTCCTTATAATACCTATAGTTAACAAGTGTTACAGTTTTAAATAATCATATTTTTGTTTATAGCAATACTATATAAGAAATTCATGTACAGATGTAGTAGAAGAAACTTATACCTATTAAAGGTTTCTAACAGGTTTCCTACAAATACTTATTAATACAATTCAGTATAACTTTTCAAACCTTTTTTTTACTTTTATATAAAATTTGTATAGTTCTTTCTTGTACCCTTTTTTTATATTTTGTTCTATACAGAATAAATATAATAAATCATTCTAAAATGGGGGGACAATATATATAATACTGTCATTACAAACAGAACGATTGAATTTTATATTAGTGAGAGAATAAATACTATAATTGTTAACAGAAATTATATACGTACATCCTTTTTTTATAAATTAAACTTGTTTATGGTTCTAGCACATCTAGCTGCCATTCTTATAAAATTAGCATAAAAATGGGCGTATTGTTCATTAAGCTTTTTTTTAGTTATCGCAATAAAAATTTTATGCATTTCTTTCTAACTAATTAAAAGTAGTTAAAAATCGTTTGTCGTGAATAACTATATTGTAAAGTATTTAGGGCGTCATACGAAAACAGATAGATATATTTAACAATATAGGCCAAATTTACTTATTACAAAAAGGCTATTATTGCTATAAATCAAAAAAAAAAATTAGAGAAGATAAGAAAAGTTGTCCTAAACAGAGAAAGAAAATTGATGACGTGTATTACAAAGAGAATAAACAGTCTATATAAATAATATACAAATAATCCATTTAATAAAAACACCACTTTTATCTTTGATTTAGGGGAACTATTTTATGTATTACAAAATTAAATTATTAAAACTATAAGACTGTAATTTATAACAATGCGGAAAAGTCTCAGAAACAGACGCCAAACCGCATTATTATTGAATTGTATGCATAATAAAAATCAACGTAGTAAATGCTCACATTTTTAAAAAGTGTGCATTAGAATGTACCTTTAAAATTATCAATGACAATTTTTGATGGATCATTCTTTTAAATCTTTTACAACCTTATGGTGATTAATGGTAATAAAAAAAAAAAAAATTAAAAAAAATTGATGTATCTTTTAAAAAATTTCTTTTATTTAATAAAAACAGGTAAATTTGTAAGAAATTGTTAACATTAATTTATGTAAATATGCAATATATAGAGTCTGTGTCAGACTAAACTTTTTTAACTGATATAATTCTTTGTAAATTTTTACATGCAAAGGCCTAATTTTGCAATTAATTATAAACAAGTTATATAATATTATAATTATTAACAAGTTATATGATAATATAATTATTCATTCAATCATTTGTTGAAGGGACTATATGTATGTAGAAATATTTGGATAACTAGCAACTTTCCTTATAAATTAAAATATATCAAAGAATGGATTGATTTTTATTTTGTCTGGATTAATTATTTTGTGTTTAAGAAATATTAAGCTAATTTTTTTTAAAGTTTTATTTTTATAAAATATTGCATTTGGGCATCGGACTTCGTATGCTAAACTGTACTAGATAATCGTCGACTGTTAATTATCCAATGTTATTTATCGAAAAATTAGTTTAATATTTTTTATTAGATGTTATTGATTTATCTGTTATTTATCAAAAAATAAATCTAATTGATTGTTAAAATTTTATGTTACAAATGGGACTAAAATTACGTCCAAGTTTAGTTTTTAAAATTAAAGACTTACAGATTGATAGTTTAAACAGTTTCCGACAAAACAGTAATTTTCACCATAATTAATAATTACCGATTCCTTATATTGCATAAAATTTGAAGAATATGTATAAAATGAAAAATATAAAATTAATACTTTGCATGTAAAAATTTACAAAGAATATATAAATTAAAAAAGTTTAGTCTGACATAGACTATATACAGATTGAGTACATAAATATGATAATTAATGTTAACAATTTCTTAAAAATGTACCTGTTTTTAGAAATAAAAATAAAAAATTTAAAGGATACCTGGATATATTAATTTTTTTTATTATTTTTTTATTAACATTAACTACCATAAGGTTGTAAAAAATATAATGTAACAAAAGAATGATCCTTCAAAAATTGTCATTGATAATAGTAAAGTTACATTCTAATGCACACTTTTTAAAAAATGTGAGCATTTACTACGTTGATTTTTATTATGCATACAGTTCAATAACTTGTATATGAATATAAAATTATTTTATTTTTAAATTTAAAATAAAAATTTTTGGAAATTTTGTTTTAATTACTATTTTATATTTTATTACATTATATTTTTAATAATACTACTTATATGTTCAATAAAATGGTGGTGGTGAGGACACCTATAGCAGCTGCCCTTGGCACCCGTGAGGGATATTTATCCCCCATTGGTGTCAAGGAGGCTAAGGGTTCCAGGGGTAGTTTATGCGCAATACAGTAATCTTCGGATTCCATTAGCCTCTGACTACCCAAGATCGGCACCGTTCCTTCTCGAGGTACCACCGTTTTCACAAAAGATGCCGGATCTAGAGGAGAAATCCTCGATCGTTTATTTTTCAACCTTCGTTTTTATTTCGTTTCGTTTTTATTGTTTTTTGTTTTCGTTATTTTTATTTCTTTGTGTTTCATATTTTCTTTTTTCTTTTGTTTCCTTTTTGTTTTTTGGTTTTGTTTTGTTCTCATTCTTTTTGTTGTCCCAACTTCAAGTCATCTTCGGGACCCACACTAGCTCGTGTGTGGCTTAGCGGCGTTGCCTGGAAAAGGGGATCCTGGTGACTGAGGGAAGCCGTTACTTGCGAGTACGGCGGAACAACACGTCACTTCGGCCCTGGCTTCAGGCATAGACCGTGGCTGCGGTTATGCACCGGCCGCAGTAACTTCGAGCGCCCCGGGGTCGTGCGTGTCACTGGGGCAATGGGCTTGTCCCTAGGGCCCCTCATTCCCGTATCCCTGGCGTGGGAGTCCCACGTCCCTTATGAGGCTCCGTGGAGGGTGGGGAGCGGGGTGGGGGATTTTTGTCTATTTGTTTATGGAAAATTCAAACCTATCAAATAAGGGCGAGTCCGGGCCCTCCAAACCGGACGCGAACCAAGCTCCGCCGCCGTCATCTGGCGTGAGCAAAAGTAGCGAGGCTTGTCCCGCTACCGTGTCTATTGTACCCGCTCCGCAGTCCAGTGGAGCGAGTACTCAAACGAAAAGGGGTAACCCTCCCCAACACAAAAAAGGGAAAAATCGTGGGACTCCACTACAGTTGGAGTCCCCAAGAGTGCAAGTATCTAGTTACGTGAAGTTTTTAATCATAAAGCCAAAGGAAGGTGACTTTAGTAAGATCAGTCCCTTCCTTCGGGCAAAACTAATAAAAGATGGAATTGGGCAGGTTAAAGATGCCAAGCTATCGGGCAGTGGGTTGCTCGTAGAGGCATTCTCACCGGCACAATCTGAAAAGATACAAAGTCTAAAAGTGTTAGGTCAGTACGCGGTAGACGTGATGCCCCACGGTGTATTAAATTACTCCAGGGGCGTCATTATGCATCCGTCTCTTGCGTACTGTACCCTGGAAGAGATAGTGTCGGAGATGTCTCCACAGGGGGTTATAGAAGCGAAAAGGCTAAAATTCAACAGGGGGAACAAATATCCTGAGTCCCCCTTAATCCTTCTAACATTCAATAGGGTCACACTACCTAAAGAAGTGATCCTTGGCCTTTTCAATAAAGTGGACGTGCGACCGTACATCCCAGCACCAATGAGGTGTTACAAATGCCAAAAGTACGGCCACGTCTCACAAAGATGTAATATACAGCAACAGATTTGCGTGTGCGGAAGGCCGTTACATGAAGGACGACCATGTGACGAGCCAATTAAATGTATCAATTGTGGGGGTAATCACTCGGCTAAGTCGAGGAATTGCCCCATTTTTAAACAAGAATCCGCGATTCAAGAGTTGAGAGCCCTGGAAAGGTTAACCTATCCAGAGGCAAGACGGAAGTTTCTAGGCAATACGCCTCGTCGCTCAGCTCTTGAAGGTTATGCACGCGCTGTTGCGGCCCCCGCTCCTACAGCGGCTGAAAAGACAAGTGAAATCAAAGAAATAAAGGAAGCCATGTGACAAATGCAGGTGAATATGCAGAAAATGCAAGAGTGTCTCATGCGCTCTACGGGTGTAGCTGTGTCTACACCCAGTACAGCCGCTGTTGTGTCAGCCAAGGTCCCTGAGGCCAAGAGGGTGCTAACAACCACCCCTCAGGGACCCGTCGTACGTACTGTGACGTCTTCTCCAAAGAAGACATCACCGAAGAAGGCTTCACCTCCTAGAAGGCATCACAGTGAGGGGGGAAAGGAGGTGGTAAAACCAAGGTCCCCCAAAAAGGGACCGTCCACAACCACCTCGGAGGCAGAAACCATGCTGCCTCCAAAATCGACGGTGCCGTTGCCACAATGGCCAACGGCACCGTCCCGACCGGACACACCCGAACGCCCGGCCACCCTCCTCCCGAGTCGCTCTATCCAAACACCGATGAGCGACTCGGAAAGTACGACCGCGTCGGTACGTACGGGTACTAAGCGCCCGACGTCCGACGCTTATACCAACACCTCGGCTACAGAGTCCGATAACTCTGATGCCGAGGTGAAAGTAATTAAAAGAAAAAAAGGCTGGCCCAAGGGGAAACCTAGGAAGTAGCCACACTTCCTAGGGAGCAACCCTAGTAGTAACGAAAATGGCTATCGTACAGTGGAACTGTAATGGTGTTAAGCACCATTACTGTGAATTGCAGATGCTTCTGGCTGAGCACACGCCTATGTGCGTGTGCCTCCAAGAAACTCATCTAAAGCCGGCGGAAAAATTTACCATCAAATATCATCAAGTCCGCCGGCGCGACGTACACCCAGACATCAGGGCGAGGGGGGGTGTTGCCATCTTAATAAAAGATGGCATCCCTTTCCGGGAGCATCCGCTAAACACCCCCCTACAAGCTATCGCAGTACAATTTTTAAAACCGCCCCAATTCACAGTATGCTCGGTCTATCTACCAGACTTCGACTGGAACGTTGAAGATTTGACCGAGCTTACATTACAGTTACCACGTCCATTTTTGTTACTAGGAGATTTTAATGCTCACAGCCCCATGTGGGGCTGTAGCACAAAAGACGCCCGTGGAAGACTCATAGAACGGTTTTTAGATGAGTCTGAAGCGGTCTTGTTGAATACCGGTCAAGGTACTTTCATTAACGCAAGAACCGGTGAGCTGTCGGCTATCGACTTATCACTCGGCTCACCGGTCATGGCACACCGTTATGAATGGACGCTGGCGTCTGATTCATACGGTAGTGACCATATTCCAATCATATTGAACAGTACCACGCCGATGACTCCACATTCATCTTCGCCGAGATGGCGTCTCCGTCAAGCTAATTGGGAAATGTACGCTGATTCATTCCGTACACCCGAGCTGACTGGAGACGTAGAAGATGATGTGGAGCAAATGTCCTCCAGTGTCATTGAAGCAGCATATCAGAGTATACCGAAGTCGTCCAACATTCCACCCAAACGTCGCGTACCATGGTGGAATGAAGTCGTGAGTGTAGCAGTTGCAGAGAAAAAGCGGGCGTACAACGAACTCAGACGTCGCCCCACGCAGGAAAATGTGATAGCCTACAAACGTGCTCAAGCACGTTGTAAGAGAACTATAAAAGAGCAAAAGAGGCTATCCTGGGAGCAATATGTTTCGGCCATTAATACCTCCACTTCAACTTCGGAGGTATGGAGAAGAGTGAGGGCCATTATAGGGAAATCGTCCCGTTCACCAATGCCCTCCCTTCTCATCGTCGACGGTCGGAACATCACTGAACGCGCAGAAATAGCTAATTGCTTAGCTAAGCACTTTGAGCGCGTCAGTGGCTCCCAGAATTATGACCCGGACTTCCTGCGGATCAAGATCGAACACGAACAAAACGATCTTGATTTTTTCTCAGATGAATCCCTCCAGTATAACCAACTGTTTTCTATGCAAGAATTACTGGAGGCGCTTCGGGGATCTGGGGACACCTCCCCTGGACCTGATGAGATACCCTACGCCATGATCCGGAACCTGCCTTATCCTGGTAAGTGTAGGTTACTGGATCTGTACAACGAAATTTTTAGGCAAGGCGTTTACTCTCCGCAGTGGCGGGAAGCTACCATCATCCCGCTGCTAAAAGAGGGTAAAGATTCATCGCAACTATCTAGCTACCGTCCAATATCCTTGACTTGCTGTTTCAGCAAGGTATTGGAAAAAATGGTGAACAACCGTCTCGTCTGGTGGCTGGAATCCCACAACCTCATCCCTAAACATCAATGTGGGTTCCGCCGATACCATTCGACCACGGACCATCTTGTTCGCCTCGAGAATGCCATTCAAGACGCCTTTCTCCAACGAAAACACCTTGTGGCTGTGTTCTTCGATTTGGAGAAAGCTTATGATATGACCTGGAGGTATGGCATTCTCAAGAAGCTGCACGACTGGGGTTTAAGAGGTAACCTCCCACAGTTCGTTAAAAGTTTCCTGACTGACCGTTCTTTTCGTGTCCGGGTAGGTGACACTGAGTCTGAGGCCCACTCCCAGGAGAATGGTGTTCCTCAAGGCTCAACCATTAGTGTCACCTTGTTTTCCATCGTAGTCAGTCATATTGCAGCTTCAGCCCCAATTCGTCGTTGCTTGTACGTTGATGACCTCACCATATTCTATGCAGCCGATTCCATCGAGGATATCCAACAACGGCTGCAACAAGGCATCAACGAAGTGGTGACTTCTGCAGAAGCTCTTGGTTTTCGATTTTCACCCCAAAAGACATCGGTGGTACACTTCTGCAGAAAGCGCAACGCACATCCGGATCCTGTCCTCACTTTAAAAGGATCCAATCTCCAGTGCGTTGATAGCGTCAGGTTTCTAGGACTCATATTTGATAAACAACTTACGTGGCGCCCACACCTCCAAGTCTTAGCTGCGAGTTGTCGCAGGACAATCAACATGCTTAAGTGCTTGGCTGGTGCATCGTGGGGTGCGGGCCGGGAGTCGTTGCTTCGCCTGTATCAATCGCTAGTTCTGACTAGGATTGACTACGGCAGCATTGCTTACTCCTCCGCCCGGGCGTCTGCGCTTCTACTCCTAGATCCTGTTCACCATGCAGGCATACGACTGGCTACGGGAGCATTTCGAACGAGCCCTTCTATGAGCCTCTGCGTAGAGTCGGGTCTTCCTCCGCTGCGACTGAGACGTGAGCGTCTCTTGCTCAATTATGCAGCCGGGGTATATGCAACACCTACGCATATTAATCACCCCACTCTATTCAGATATCGTTTAGAGGGGCTCTATGGTCGACGTCCCACCATAAGTCGACCAGTGGCCGTTCGAACGCAGGAGTTATTAGAGAGTCTGCACTTACAGTTCGCCAAGGTACTTCCCAAACGTCCTATGGAAGTACCTCCTTGGCTGATCCCTAACGTAAGGTGTCGTTTCGACCTGACTGGTCTCAACAAGGAGAAGACCAGTTCATTCGAATATCGATCCCGCTTTTATGAGATCATTAGCGAACTTGACTCTCTCTGCATATACACAGATGGTTCCAAAACAGCTACGGGTGTTGGAAGTGCCATCGTCATTCGTGACGATCCTCACGCTTGGTCACTTCCTCCCCAGGCCACTGTGTATACTGCGGAATTATTTGCGATTTTGCAAGCCCTGCGATTCTGTCAAACATCCGAAGACAGCGCATTCCTCATTTGTTCCGATTCGTTGAGCGCGTTGCAAGCGATCTGCCACTCTCATACCATCGATCCACTGGTGCAGAACATCCGAACGTGTCTCTACATGCTCCGCCAAAAGTCTATCACCTTCTTTTGGATTCCCGGACATGTGGGGATACCTGGCAATGAACTCGCCGACCAGGCAGCACGTCATGCAGCCGAAGTCGGTGAACCACAGGACATTGCCATACGCCCAGAGGATCTGAGAGTGAGCATACGATCCGCGATTGATCAGAAATGGCAACGTGAGTGGAACAACCTCACGGCTAAGCTCAGACAGGTGAAACCTGAGGTCCGAAGAACTCCGGCACCTGTAAATCTGAGCCGGCGACAGAGTGTGGCCCTGACGCGTTTACGCTTGGGCCACACGGCGTTAACACATCGTCATCTTCTCGCCGGTGAGGATCAGCCAAGGTGCGCCGCCTGTGGGACAGCGCTAACCGTGAGGCATATAGTTGAGGCATGTGTAACCTTTGAGCCATTGCGCCAGAGGTTGCAGCTCCCGAATAATGTAGCCGACGCATTAAGTTATGATGCTGTCTCTGAAAGAAAGATGCTTGAATTTCTCCGAAATTCGCATCTTCTTCAGAGACTTTAGGGGCATTACATCTCTTAATTTTACAAAGCCGTCTCTTGATTCTCCCCCGACAGTATATATTTTATTTTCAGCGTTTTTTTAATTTATGTGTTAAAATGATTTTGTGAGTGTTCTAATTTATTTTTTTATTGCCCATACCCTGATCCAGCTGGTCTGGCAGGGTACTTTTAGTCTCCCGTTATGCCACTAGGGGCCTTTTACACCCTTAGTGGTACTGTTGTTATTTATACATGTTATTTTGTTTTTGTTATTGTTTTTTAACGATGTACCACCGAGGGCTCTTTACACCCGAGGTGGTACATCACTTGTTTTTATTATCTGTGATATTTTGTTATGCCGCTGTAGTCCTGTTGTTATGGCTCTACAGCGGTATTGTTTTAACTCCTTAGGGCTTCACTGGTCGGCCCGTGGCCTCCCAGTGACGCAGTAAGATTCATCTGTGATTATTTTTGTGATATATAGTTCTAGTCTTTGTGTGTTTTCTAGTCGGTTCTCTCCACTCCGGGGTCCTTTACACCTCGGAGGGAGTTCCAGCGATGGCTTCCAGGCCTTGGTGACCGGACGCTCTGTCTAGTACTTATCGTACCGTCACCAAGGACTGTCCGCTCTTTTTAAGCCCTGGGATGGCAGGGCCCATCGATGGATTTTATTATGTGTGTATGTTTGTCCGTTGTCTAGTGCATTTATGTGTCCCTGTCTTTATATGTTGTTTTTATTTATATCGTGTTTGGCGGCGCATGCCCTTGGTTGGCGATGCCGCCGGACACTGCTGACCGCGCCATCCACCGGCAGCAGTGTCCCAATTTTAATCAAAAAAAAAAAAAAAAATGGTAATTGGGTCATGCATTTCGGGCAGGCAGAAATTTTTTTTTAGAAGGCCGTAGGGTGGTCTGTGATGAACATAACCCAGTGAACATTTTTCTGTAAATTTTATGTCACAGTGACAGAACTGAAAGTCACGTGTTACATAAAATATGAGTCACATATGACTCACATGTAACTTACAATTTCCCACCTATAAACGTAACAATGTGACGTAACATTGTTATGTTCTTGTTACGTTTCAGGAAAATATAACTTTGATGTTACCTTGTAGATAAAAATACGCCTTACGCCTTCTTTTGCAAAAAGCAAATTCAAAATTCCCTTTTTTTGTTTCTTATTAACATTACATACACATTATTACCAACTTATTGTCATATACATACACCTAAATTATTATTATTATTATTTTTTGTTGACTTTGCAGGATTCGATCCATATATTATCCAGGCTGAAGCATCTTTTAAATTATCGACAGTTTTAACTAGAAATGATCGATATATCGATAACTGTTATTTTGTAACTAGTATAGAAAGATAACAGTTATTGTGAATAACTGGAATACCCAGTAACTGGTTACTTAAATAACTCCTTTGGAAATATCGATAACATAGGTCAATATTAATATATTCGAAAGCAAGGATCACAGTAATTTATTTTAACTACCTACGGAGAATTTCAAAGTAATAACGCCCCAGGCAAGTTACACATTTTCTATTGTAGCACATTTAAAAAACCCTTAAAAATGAACTATTGTCTATTGTACAGTTATCTATTTGTATTTGTAATTTTGTATCCATAAAATTGTTAAAATTGTGTATATAAAGCCTAAATCCTTGTATAGACAAGTATTTGAACAGATATTGCAAATTATTTAGTATCCGTCAGTATTATAGATCTGTGCATATTTCACTAACAGAACCGTTTATACGCATATCGAATATCTTACAATATGTTAAAATATCCAAATACCATACCAGTTATTATAATAACTGTTATAAATAACAGCTATTTTTCAGTAACTGTTATTGCAATAACAGTTATTAGAAAATAACCGTTTAGCTCATCTCTAGTCTTAACCACTAGACCAAACTCACTTATTTATTCTCATCGTTATATATTAATATATATCACAAAATAGTAAATAAAGCTTTACAAGAATTTTCATAACAGTTTCATTTTTAATTAATAACAAAATTAACGTTGTTTTGACGACGTATTAACGTTGTTTTAATGAAATATCACAATCATGACTCTTTTGTTATGTTTTTGTGACGTATCAATATTAATAAAATATTCGTCCATCCATTTCATCCATCCATTTTTGTATATGTCGATTATGTTATTTGTTATATGGGTTATGGGGTTATATAATATAACCCCATAACCCATATAACAAATAACATAAATCGACTTATCCAAAAATGGATGGATGAAATTTAGTTACATCAGACGTCAACAGGGGGTAAATTGAAAAAAACTGCATGAATCTTTACATGGATAATTCCTCGCGAATTGATACATTTAAAATTAATATGGTAACAAAACATTTCACAAAAGTGACAAGTGAAATGTTTTATTAATATTATGTCACAAAAACATAATAAAATAGTTATGATTGTGACATTTCATTAAAACAACGTTAATACATCACAAAAACATAACATAAGAGTACTGTTGTGACGTTTTGTTCAAAGTAACATTGTTAGGTCATCAGGACATAACAAAAGAGTCATGGTTGTGACATTTCATTAAAGTAACGTTGATACGTCACAAAAACATGAGAGTCAGTTCTGTGAGGTTTTATCAAAGTAACATTGTTAGGTTGCGAAGACATAACATAAGAGTCACACTGTGACGTTTTATCAAAGCAACCTTGATACATCATCTAAACGTAACATAGCAGTCACAAATGTGACATTTTATTACAGTCACAATGGTATGTAACTGTTACGTAACATACAGGTAACAATTAGGTATATAACATAAAACTCTAATTTTATATAATTGTTATGTCACCCATAAGTCAACAAAGTTACGTAACTTGTTATTTCCTTGTTACATCACATTTACATTCTATGGTCACTGGGAAGACGAGTTTTCGGGATTGTCGGTGTTGTAGTTCAGCCGCCATCTTCGAAAAAAGGTCGAATTCTTTTTCTTCGAATATCTCTAGAACCGTTAGTCTGACAAAAATTTTGTAAAGACCTTTTTTGTAGATAATTTCATTTTCTACAATTTTTGTAATTAACTTTTTAAGTAGCTCTTAAAGTAAGAAAGCTATTGGCAGAAAAAAGAAAAATTAGGGAATTAAAATTTTGAGGTCAGATAACTTTTCTATTTTTAACTCGATAAATAAATTACTTCTTATCTTTTTTGTAGAATGTTCCTCGACGAAAAATTTGAAGTATTAAATTTGATTATCGGGCTCCTAGTTACTGAGTTATAGTTCTTCAAAAAATAGGTAAGTGAAGATTGTAACAAAAAAATTGTTGACTCTTTTAATTGATATTGAATCAAACATATCATTATTTAAGTGGGTCGGGATTCAAGGCTCCTGTCGCATATAGGTCACCAAAACGGATTCAATGTACTCCACATCTAGGGTTGCCAACCATACTTTATAATAAAGTATTCTAATTTATTTTTCACAAACATCCTTTATACTTTTACATAAAAATAAAGTATGCTAAAATACTTTATTTTGAATCTTGACTGTGATTAAACTAAACGAAACTCTCTGATACGTAATTCCTAAACGATTTATTAAATATTAAGATGGATGATTTACCTACATTCTGAATAAATAATACTTAAAAAAATCCAAAAAAATTTACTAATAATAACAAAGAATTTGTAAAGAGAAATACTGCTGAAAAACGGTAATATATACTTAAAAATGCGTGTGATAACTTACCAGATATAAAAAGAAATAAATATTTATCTGCTTTCTGTTCCCAGAACCCTAGCTTTCACTGAGAGTTTTTTCGGTGATGAATGTGAAGTGGCGAGCAGAAAGAAATAGATCCTCCATAAATTTAATAAAAAATGAACTATTTATTTTAATCTAAACTTTCGATTGTAAAATTAGCTATGAAACGTTCATAAATAACAAAAATTATTAGCATAACTGTGCTAAAAACAAAACAAAAAATGTATTTAAGGCAATAAAAACTTAAATTTGGAAAATAATTTTTTTTTACAAATACTTTATTTTTTTCGTATTTAAAAGATTAGATACTTTATTTTTCTCAGAAAATGTTGACAACTCTATCCACATCGTCCAAAATGAACTAGTTAACGCCCAGTCCCTCTTAGAAACTGAGAATTGCATCAAAATCTGCTCTCCTGATGTTCTTGAAACTCAATATTAAAAATTCTAGATACTTATACGTCTTAAAAAAGTAAAATGCCTCGCAAGAACATCAGACATGGGGCAAGGATTCGCCTCCAAGCCACATCTTCCGCAAAAAAAAATTCTCCCTTAGTCCCACGGTAACTAGATGCTTATTTAGGACATTATCCCTGTTAATAGTTTCGAATGTACGATCCTTAAAAATTGTATTTGTTTTTTCCGTTTTGAACTGGTTAAAACTCAAAAAATAGGCAAGTGAAGATTGTAACTAAAAAATTGTTGACTCTTTTAATTGATATTGAATCAAACATATCATTATTTAATTTTATTTATTTATTTATTTATTTTTTTGCTAACATGACATTACTAAAAATATATACTACGTATTAACACTTCTCCACACTATACGTTGTGCTTAAAGCCTTTCTTTACAAAACTGTTAGTGGGATGTATGAATGAATAGCTGTAAGTTGTAAGTGGGTCGGGATTCAAAGCTCCTGTCGCATATAGGTCACTACATGCGACCTTTAGGACATATCCCCGTGAATTTACCTGTTAATCGTTTCGAATATACCATGCTTAAATATTGTATTTCTTTTTTCCGTTTTGAACTGGCTAAAACTATAAGCTCTAGGACCTGTCTACCTATCTAGCCATTGTAGAAAGTTTACAGAGATGAGTGTGATATTTAGGTTGTTTTACTTTAACACCTTAAACCCTTATTGATAATAAAACCCATCTATTTACACTTGTTCAGTAAAACACTTCCTTTTCTTTTAAGTAATAAGAAATAATGTTTTAAAAAAATTAAGTTGTTTAACTATGTACAAGCAATCTATACAAAGATAAAATTATTTAATTTTTAAATCTCGAAGATCAATTTTTGAAATTTTGTTTTGGCTATTATTTCATTTTTTATTGTTTCTATTATTCTATTTGTTTTTTCTTTTTTTGTTTTATTCTATTTGTTTTAGTTGAGGTATATAGAGTCTTAGACGCATTTTCATTTGAAATGATTGCTCCCGTAAGTCTAATTCACAAATTTTGACACTATTTTAATTTATGTTTTCTACGTTTTGATTACTTAAATTCAGAGTCGTGGAGAAACATGACGGGTCTCAGGGACAAAAAAACTTTTTGAATTTTTCCCAAAAATACAGTGGAGGAGCAAAAAAACACCTTTATACTTTTCCTGAGTTTCTTATTAATTATTAAAATTTTACGCATCCTTGGCAATCTTTAATAAAAGATGCTACAAGGATATGCAGGTGATGTGATCAACTGTTAATTATAAATTTTCTTGACGTATTACTTGAACAAAATAAACTAAAATATAAAAATAGTAATAATAGTAATAATAAATGTTTCAAAATATATCATTTAAATAAAAATGTGAACAGTTTTATTTAGTAGCATATTTCACTTACTCATCTTTACAACGCGCAAACTCGATAACTGTGAGGTTAATAATAAAAGTTAATGCATCATATTGTTTGTCAAGAAATTCTCTATGAAAAATTTAAGAAGCACTAATCTTCTCGGGTTGAAAATGGAAAAGTTATAACCCTTCAAAGTTTTCCATCCCTAAATCTTTGATACTATTTTAGGAATAACTTTTTCAATATCAATTTTTCGATAAAAAGTTTCAAATAAAAATTATAGAAAATAACATTTCCTATAAAAATATCCTTACAAAATTTTTGTCGGACTTACGGTTACAGAGATAATCGAAAAATTAATTTTGACTTTTTTCCAAGATGGAGGCTAAACTGCAACAACCCCAGTCCCAAAAACTCAATTTTACATTCACCACAGACTCCTCTACGAAATTCAGAAAAAAAATCGCTGCCTACCCGAAATGCACGGTTCGATCGTTTTTGGCGACGCTTTTACTGTAGTACAATCTGTAACATAAAATCTTAACATTCAATTAGATAGATTCTTTCTTTTACTTAAAATTAACTAATTTTTCGATAATTAATAATCGACGATTATGTACTAAAAGATTTCATAAAAATACGCAATGCAGTCTAACATACGTAGTCCGATCCCCAATACATTTTGCAAAAATAAAACATTAAAAATTAGTTAAAATTGACATAGTGTTTGAAATATTACCAAACTGGATCGGCTGGGACTCGAACCCGGATCTCTTGGTTACCAGCCAAGCGCCTTACCAACTAGGCCACCGATCACTTGTTCGAGTGCCACTCCAATCCAGTAATCAATCAAACACAACCTCTCTCTAATGCGAGACGCAGTTTTATACTTTTAATTTCAAACGTTATCGAGTGCTTAGAAAATTAGATTAATATTTCTTAAACCCAAAATAATTAATCCAGACAAAATGAAAATCAAACCATTCTTTGATATATTTTAATTTATAGAGAAAGTAATAATCAGGAAGATTAATAAAAATATGTGAACATGCTGGACAAAAGTACCAATTTTTTTTTACTAACTACCCGTACCGGAAGTTTCAAATTTTGGGTAGGATCCACATAACCCTATCAGTCAGATGGCGACCATTTTGAAATATATAAATAAATTCTGTTTAAAATATTTTTATTGAATTTTCGCATAAGGAAATGTGCAATTTTTATGAAACTTGGCATAAAGATGAAATGTCACATAGCCTAGGTTAAGCCCGCAAACCAGAAAGACTGAATGATGCAAAGGAAGTTTATAGCAGTTTTTTCTCGCCAAAATTTTTCTTCATTTTTTAAAAATATGTAAATTTAAAAATAACCAATCGATAACCACTAGCCATAGATACTGTAAAAAAAACCTTCTTGACATGTGCAGATGCAATGATCTGTGCACTTCCAGTCTTTCTTTTTACATAGGTAGCTTCCACTACAACCATTCTTGCTATTTTACACAAGTTCGCTGCAGGCTTTCGATACAACTAGAGCATGGATACCGGTATTTCGGTACTACCGAAATACCGGAATACCGGACATTTTTATACGTTTTATAAAACCGGTATCAAAATTTCAAATACCGGTATTTCGGTTTCGGTATTAGCAGAATCAGATACTTTATATAATTACCTATTTTAAATATTTTTACCTTAGATTTCCTATTGGTATGGAATGGTTATCGAGTATTTTGTATATGTATAGCAGTATAAGGATGGATCATAAATTATTACAATATCTTCAATTTTGTTTAATGTTTTCCATATGATCAAATACCTTATATTTATTCATATGTTTTTATACATAGTTTCTACAATTCTGGAATACATATTTTTAAGTATTTTTCTAAGTATAAATCTAAAAATGATGGAGTTTGTTATTATTACTGTTATCAATCATTTTCAGTAAAACATATAATTACCTACCTACTTATACAAAAACGATTTCCATTAAGAGTGTTTTTTAATATTTTTATTTTTTTCTTTACCATTTTCATTCAATACCGAAAAAATACCGAAATACCGGAATTCCGGTATTTTAAATTTTAATACCGAATAAATACCGGTATTATAAAAAGCGTTATATATTATATAAGCGTTTTCAAGGTCGTTGATTATGAATTTGATATTATTATTTGGAAAATTCAAAATGGCAAGTCCAAAATGGCAGGCAAAAATAAAAAATTTGTTTTATTGAAATTAAAAATTGTATATAAAGGTTTTCAAGGTCGCTGATTATGAACTTGATATCATTTTGTTGAAAATTCAAAATGGTGGGTCCAAAATGGGGGGCAAGAATTAAAAAAATTATTTTATTGAAACAAAAATTGGTATATAAAGGTTTTCAAGGTCGTTGGTTATGAATTTGATATTATTATTTTAAAAATTCAAAATGACGGGTCCAAAATGCCGGACAAAAATAAAAAGATTAGTTTTACTGAAACAAAAAATGGTATATAATGGTTTTCAATGTCGCTGATTATGAATATAAAATGAGACAAGAAAAAACTGAAATTGGTATAAAAAACGAAGGGATACATTGAGGCAAGAATTTTGTTTTTTAAAATAATCTACATACTTCATACTTTGTTGCAAAAAAAGCAAATCATCCAACTCGATCAAACTCATAACCATTTCTCATAAATAAACACATTAACAATGCAATATTTCTCTGTAATAAGTACACCCTATACAAATATTAAATTCCCTTTACCACATACCCATAATGATTACTCACCTTCATTTTCAACTTCAATCACTTTTAATTCCAAAAACACACTTGCAAACAAAAGTTATTAATGAACCTTATTCAGTACCTTCATTAAAGGGGTATTCTTATTTTTTGACCAAAAAAATCGCATTTCCAATCATTTTTTTCTCACTGATTTTATAACTAGAGGTACATTTCGTTCCTTATATTATTAAACAAATGTTTAAAATTACAATTCTTTTTTGTTTTTTCCTCATTTTTATTATAAAGGGCATTAAAGTGGAGGTCGCAAAAAAGAAGGTGAAACAGTAACACCAGTAAGATCGATTCAATACATTGTAACAAAAATTTCAAATGGGATTTTATTACAAATTGTGTTTTCCAGTGTGCAAATTAGAATAAAGTCAAAATTTTAAAAATTATAACTATGGCACGCCTTTAGGAAAAAATCACGTTTTAGGGCATAAAAATTCATCTACGGGAGGTGGTAAATTTTGAACAAGTGCATATTAAGCCCACGATTTTAGTTTACATACTGGGCAATACATTAATGAATACAGTAAACCAAAATTTAGTTTCATAAGTTAATTACTTTTTGAGATATCAGTATTACCACATTAAAAAAAGTTATTTCGTGAAAACTCCGCGCGCGAAAAAGAAACGCCCTCTTTTTCTTACTTCGTTTACCAATTATAATTATGTAAATGTCTCCGAAACCGTTAGGAGTTTTCATTCTACTTTATTTTTACGTTTTCCATTAAAATTATGGGGAAAAAATCGATGCACTTTGTACTTTGATACCTTTATTTATTTATTTTACTTTAAAAAGCGCTTTGATTTATTTAAAATAAAATTTAATACAACATAAGACATTTTTATAAACATAATAACTCAGAAGTCAAATTAAACTCAATACACAAAACTGGTATGACTTTTCAAAAGTTGGGGTAAAAATTTAATTTTTTTCAAGTATCTCGAAAACAGTATGACATAGATAAAAAGTTTGAATTAGCTATATTGCTATATTTAAAGACCTAGTTATTGATATAAAATTTGTTGAAATTACATCAAGACCTGTTTTTTGCCTAATTTCGTAATATTAAGTCTAAGGTTAGTTAATTAGAGGATAACTGTGTCGACATAATCGTACTATTCGAGCAATTCAATAACTTTTTCATGAAAAGTACTTTAAGAAAATTAGAAGAACGTAGTATGGATATTAGGCTTGTTCTAAAACATATTCAAATTTCATCAGAATCGATAGGTCCGGCTTGGTAAAACAATTAATAATTTTAAAAATGACGATGTAACAGAATGTATGTATTGAGGTAGCAGATAACATTAAAATGTTTTTTGATTAGCTGATTTAAAATAAAAATTGTAATGAATAATTTCACACAACTTTCTGCGGACTGGCGAAATACGTTCGCGGACCAGCGGTTGAGAAACACTGGTGTAGATAGTGACCGATATAGATGTACCAAAACGGCAATTTTTGAAAAAGCGAACGACGTCACGAGCACATTTAGCAAGTATATTTACTTGTCAACAACATTACAGGTTATTGGAGGACATTACTCAAGATGGCCGCCTTGTTGGTGATGAAACTGAGTGGATCGTACTCAAAACTTAAAGATTAGAACTTAACCAATATGTAAACCAAAATTGATTCTTTTGTCCGGCGTGTCCACATTTAACCAATACTTTGCATTAATCTGCCTAACTATAATATTACATAACTTTTACGTAATATTAATTGCAAAATTAGCCCTATGCATGCAATAAGAGTCTATTCTTTTTCATGAAAATTACTTATGGTGAGTAATGTTCGAAAATATGGGTATTAAAACTCTACCCCCTATATTGTCAGAGATATGGGGGTAACAACCCTTAATTTTAAAATTTTTTTCTTCAAAACTATTGAAGATAATTAGATGAAGTTAACAGAGAATGTTAACATAAAGTAGCTTTAGCGTGAGTGACACCTACCATAACGTGAATCTATGACCAGAGAGGTATAAAAGGAGTCTAAGGGAGTGCGAACCCGTTTGATGGGTGTTACACCCTTGTTGGATGGTACCAGTGCTGTATAGTATCTAGATACAAGTATCTGAAATCAGTATCTAGATACAAATTTACGTATCTTGTATCTGTATCTAGATACATTTATTTTTAAGTATCTGTATCTAGTATCTAGATACATTTGATCTGTATCTTGTATCTTTTTTATAAACTTTAGATACAGATACATTTTATAACCTTATTTACCAATTTTTAATATAAAATTATGGTTATTTTAGTAATATTCAACAATGAGAATTATGAATTTAATTAACAAATTTAAACAATTAAGTTTCAAAATCTTTACGTAGGTATGAATTTGCATAGGTGAATACTATCTATAAGTTACTGTGTGCATGAGAAAAGTTTCGAGATTCTTCATTGGTCAGTTGGGCAGTTCTTTAAAATGATTATACACAGAATTTAAAACAAACTGACTCTAATTCAGCAGAGGTTGAAACTCTTAGATTTTTACAAGAAAAATCTACTTTATCTACATTGCCCCAATTTTTAACAGTTTATTCAATTTTTTAAAAATATAATACAATTTTACCGTCATGTCAAGTGCTCAAGTTGAAGGACTATTTAGTACAACTAGACAAATTATTACCGCGAAAAGAAATTCTGTCAGAGAATATATTGGAAACTTTATTGTTTTTGAAACAAAGCAGTTGGTTGAAGGCATATTACATTAGATAAACTTACGGTTTAAGCTAGTTTATTTATTTATTTTTCATCTTGTTTCGTTTTTATAATTTTGCGTAAATTAAGAAAGTGGTGTATGACGGTGGCAACCATTTCATGGATTCTTAGTTAATATCGTCTATAGTATACGCCTATACTATAAATTATACTATACGGCTATACTATTGCCTATAGTATTATTAGCCTATTACGTCTACAGTACAATCAATGAAATTTTTAATATATGTGTGATTCTTATGTGTAATTACTGTTATAAAATAAATCAAATATTTTTTTTTTAAATATAATTAAATATTAAGCGTTTTTTTTATCTTCTTAGATTCATATTTTGAATAATACATACAAATGAAACTATTTGGTATATGTAATTGTATTAACGAAGGAATATACTATAGTTATTTTTAAAAAGTATCTAAAAAAAGTATCTGTATATCAGTATCTAGATACATTGTATCTAGATACAAATTTATTTTGAGTATCTGTATCTGTAGCTAGATACAAATTTACTCGGAGTATCTGTATCTGTATCTAGATACATTTTATGCAGTATCTATACAGCACTGGATGGTACACCCTTTGGAAATAATATAAGGGCACGAGGATTGTAAAATTCCTATTCATATTCCTTTCTGTAATGATATTGATATAACCTTATAGCTATTTAAGGGATATTTGTGGCTCTATACAAAAATTTAAAGGGTATAATATTTTTTTGACCCCGGATTCGCTTTCCGCGTCGAAAATGAATAAAAATACCATAGTCAGTCATCCAGATCACGTCCTTGGTTTCTCCGTAGGAGTGTCTTATTGTTACTTAACCTGAATTTATATTTTTTTAAGACACCTTCCACCAAACTGACCTTGCTGAACTTTCTACACACGATAACTATGTTAGAGCCAAATAACATAATATGTATATATATATATATATATATATATATATATATATATATATATATATATATATATATATATATATATGTTATATAAAAAAAATATATTATATTTTTTTGGTAGGTGTCACTCAAGGAGTTGGCCTAAAACACGCACCCTTAAAAATTAAATTGTTATTTTAATGTAGTAAATGACGTCATACGAATGTAAAAAAAAAGTATAATATAAAGCTACTATATATCAACATCCTCTGTTAATTTTATCTAATTATCTTCAATAGTTTTGAAAAAAAAATTTAAGTTAAGGGTTATTACCCCTATATTTCTGACAATATAGGGGGGGAAAGATCTAATAATACCTATAATTTCGAACATTACTCACCATAAGCAACGTTCATGAAAAAGAATAGCCGAAAAAGCCGCTGGGCCGAAATCAGGGTTGGCAAGTTTAAAACAAAGTGTTTTAAAGCACATGTTTTAAACACTGTTAAAACATAATCTAAATAAAACATGTTTGAAATTAAAGTGTTTTAAACGATGTGTAATCTTTAATTAAATTCTTTCGGTAAAGGTACAAATAAAATGTATTGAAATAAAAAATGGCTAACTATATCTTTGTTAATTAAAAATTAGGCAATTCTATTCCAATATGCATAAAAGAATAAAAACAAAATTAAATTTTAATTAGGTTAAATTAAATTTATTTAAATATTTCTATTTACGTTGATTTTTTTAAGTAGAAGCTCTATTTATGTTAAGCACCTTGAAATTGTAGTTATCACTAAAGTCACTCATATATATATATATATATATATATATATATATATATATATATATATATATATATATATATATAAGCACGTATAAAAAAATATATATTTGCGTTATGTACTAATTTATTTACTAAAGTATTTCTATTTATGTAAATCCTGAAAAACAGCAACTGGTTTTGCAGCTTTTTCTACACCCAGTCTGTTCCACACATCGGAATGTAGAAAACAATCTTTCAATTCCAGCACTTAAGGCTACAGCCAGATGTAGCTGTCTTACCAAATCAAATCAAATGTTTTGGGGTCGATTTGCGACTTTAGTGATGGCCGCCATTCTAAAACACTGCCTTTAATTTAATTATGGTATTTTATTTACCACTTCAACTAGCAATAAGATTTTGAACTTCTTTGTACTGTGATTTAAACTCTTATTTTAGTGTCAAATTTTATAAATTTTCTCAGCAACGTCTTTGTTGTGCACAGTATTCAACACGCATACATCTTTTAAAATTTTCCAGAAACAACAAACGCTTTTATAAATTATACAACAAACAAAATATTCAAATTTTTCCAGTGAATGCCACCTATTATAGATTAATACTACATAAGTATGTAATTATTTTATGCCAGTGCCTGACAGCAAAAAGTCAGATATTTCCAGACAAAAAGTTGTTTTCATATGCTTCAATTAAAGAAATTAAACCTGTTTAAAACAAGTTTAAAATGTTTAAAACAAGTTTAAACTAATAAAAACATGATTTTAAACATAGGAACACACGTTTAAAACATTTTGAACTGTTTGTTTTATAGATTTGAAGAAAAAACCGTTTTTTTCCATCCCTGGCCGAAATCCCATATGCTTACTCGGCGAGCCCCTTTGCAAAGAATACATCAAATAAAAAAGTTTAGTCTCACATAGGCTCTAATACATGGATGGTATATTTAAATAAATTAAAAATAATAAAATAATGATTATATTTAAAACAATTTCTTAAAAATTTACCTATTTTTATTAAATAAAAGAATTTTTTTAACATCAGTTTGCTTATTTATTTCTTATTAGCGGTCACCGTTAACTAAGGTTCTAAAAAATATAACAAAAAGATTGATCTTTCAAAAATTGTCATTGACAATTATAGTCAACGCATTCTAATGCAGACTTTTTAAAAGCACCTTAAGTACGAAGAGTATATAAGTAACATAAGTGAAGTAAGTTGAGTATAAACATGTTAAATAAAATAAGTACGTAGAGATATTTTATGAGTAGTAGGTTTGTGACAGTTTTGGCACTTTCACATTCCACTTTTTAAATGACCTCAGGTGGAGGCAGCGCTTCTGTGGAGGTCCTAGAAACCTCACGCGGAGAGTGGAGGATGGTTTTCGCGTCAAACCTAACCGAACCCAACGAAACTTAGTGTATCCTAACGGCACCCAACGAAACTTGGTCTAACCTAACGGAACCTAAGCAAACTTAGCTTAACCTCACCAAACCTAAGAATTCGACTTTTCAGTAAGAGATGGCCGAACTCTGTACGTAAATTCTAACATAAATCAAGTCAGGAGATTGCATTGCTAGTCGACCCAACTTCAAGCTCTGTACACAAATTCTAAGCCTGGTAACAAGTATAAAGTTTGATAATCATATACTGTGTGAGTTTTTCGAGAGTTTCCATTTTTATTACAGCCAAACCGTTGATTTAATCGAAAAATTGTTCAAATAAGAGTTGTAGATATCGACGGGGACAAGCGATTGCTGTAATCAGGAGCTTTATAGCTCTTATGGTTTTCGAGCTATGATGCCAACTTATAGTTTTTTTTAAATGGAAACGTATGTTTAAAAGTTTTTGTTTATGATTCAAAACTACCAGTAACACTTAAATTTTCATTGTTTTATCTCACATTTTTGAGTAATTACGTTTTAAAAATCATATTTTTAAATTTCGTACTCAAGTGCTTGCAAACGATTAGGATTTTACATAATTTAAAAAGATATTAGCTAAACATGACCGCCATTTTAATCAAAGTAGTAACGAAAAATTAAACGATTAGTACGTTTTCCATCGGAAAAAAAAAATTATTAAATAGATTAAATTATCATATAAAAATAATAACTAAATACAATAAGGAAATAGAATTTCAGTTTTAATTCATTGAAAAATAAAAAAATAAATACTCCGAAAAGTCACTGTTTGACAGATACATAGGCGTCTAAACATATTTTTGTAGTAAATATTTTCAAAATAAATGAAAAGTTGTTTGTGAAAAAACTTCTCCTTTTTAATTTGGTTATTAATAAAAAGAAAATATTATCGAATTTCAAATAATTTTACAGTATTTGAGTACATTTATAATTAATATTTTCGTTTATAGGGTAAGTCCATGTCAAATCAACCAATAAAGACATGATTTTAATCAGCAATGTTCTTAAAATGCATGATATTTGGTGAATAGTAGTGTCCGACCGAAGCTTCGGCTTCGGCTTCGGCTTCGGCCACCTTCGGCCACTTAACGCGCCTTCGGCCACACATTCGGCTTCGGCCAAAAAGAAGCCGAAGGTCTGGCCGAAGCCGAAGGTGGCATCTTTTTACATAATGTAATTTTATTTATTCTTATTTTACCCTAAATTACGTTTATAATTCTGTATTTTGAAAGTTTTTGTTTATTGTTACCTGAACCTATATACCTAATAATTTAAAATATCCTTTTAAAGGAATTACAGTTCCATAAAAATTTTTGGAATTTCCATCTAAGCGGCTTTTTTGTTGAGAAAAAGAATGACGGTAACTTTATTGCTTTATTGCAATTTTTAAAGTTTATTGTTACGTAAACCTACGTAACAATTTAAAATATCCTTCCAACATAATTATAAAATTTTTTGGAATTCCCAACAAAACGTTTGTTTCTTTCATTTTAGTAAAAATGATTCCTGCTGTGCCAAACTAGGGCCTCAATATTATGTAATAAATTCAATATAAATATTTTGTTTTCAAAATAAAATTCTTATTTCTTACTGTCTTCTTATTGACGTGAGAGCAAAATCGAAAACTAGGATAATTTTTTACTTTTGTTTTTAAAGTTACATATTTAATTCGTTAAAAAGTGTCTTAGTACATAATAAAATAATTTTCAATTCTGTGAGAAGTGTTGTGATAAAGTGCAATAATATTTACAACAGCTGTTTATAGCACAAAAATCAGAGGTAAGTTTTCCAAGGCATTTTTCTCGTTTTTTGAAAAATACCATATACAAATAACTCGGAAGTTATGAGATGATTTGGTTGTCCTCTTTTTTTAAAAAAATAAAAAATATATCTTAAAAATTTGTGCATTTTGTCAAGTTGGTTAGTTTTATTTTCGTGAATCGTAATCGTAAATAATGTCGTTCACTCATTTATGATATGTATTGGTTTCATTGTTTCAGATATTATAACTTATAAAATGTCATCATCATTGAGACACAATCCCATTTGGGAATATTTTACTAAAAATGACTCCAAAGCAATTTGCAAACTATGCCATAAATCGTTGTCTCTCGGCAGTTCTGTACCAAAAAAACAGACGATAACAAATATAAAAAACCATTTGGAAAAACTTCATCAACATGAATGGGGAATTTATTATGAAACAGAAGAGAAGCGTCACAGTTTGAACAAAGTTAGAAAAACCGAGAACATGAGTTCGCCACATGATGCCAAAAAAGAAATTAAACAATCTACTTTACTGGAGATTATCGAAAAGAAAACAGCACCACAGTGGCCCGCTGATCACCCTATTTCGTTACGAATCGATAAATCGATTATGGATCTTATCATTGTTGACATGCTGCCTTACAATATCGTTGAAGGCGAAGCTTTTCAAAGGCTTAATTTTACTGATCCTGAGGCTCCGTCGAGGTACAGAGTTAAATCTGAAAAATTTTTCAGAACGTCTTTAATGCCAGCTACCTACGAAAAAGTAAAGAAAAAAGTGATTGGACTTATTGAAAAGGCTGAATGGATCAGTTTTACGACAGATATTTGGAGTAATCCAACGAAAACATGTTCGTTATTGAGTTTTACGGCACATTTCATTGACGGTTCTAAAAGACAAAAAGTTATATTAGCAGCTAGTGTCATGAATGCAGATCACACAGGGGAATATATTGCAAAAAAACTAAATGAAATTATTGCAGAATATAATATAAATGGGAAAATTCATATGGCTATTCGCGATAATGCTGCCAATATGCACGCGGCTATGCGTTGTGGAAATTTTGTTTCTATTGGATGTGTCGCTCACACCTTGCAGTTAGTGATTCATGATGCAATTTTCAAAAACGACACAATTGTATCAATTATAAAAAAATGTCGCAAAATTGTTGGACATTTTAAAAAGAGCGAACAAGCCACTCGTTACCTCAATAAATTTCAAGAAACATGTGACTTGCCCAAGCATGGTTTAATACAAGACGTCGAAACACGGTGGAATAGCACCTATTTAATGATGGAGAGACTTCTTGAGCAAAAAATTGCAATTAATTTGTATATGGCAGAGCGGGGTGGAATAGAAGTGCCAACAGCCGAAGAATATAATCAAATGAGCAATTTAGTAACTGTCCTCCGGTGCTTTTATCAAGCAACAATTGACATTTCGTCAGATTCTTCAACAGTGTCATTAGTCATACCTTTGATTGCCATGTTAAATTCAAAACTTATTATAAAGGATCAGGACACTGAAAATACAAGCCGGCTGAAGAGTCGTTTATGTGAATCTCTGAATAAAAGATTTGCGTACGTAAGAAATAATTTACATTTGTCCGTTTCAACTTTAATTGACCCTCGATTTAAAACGAAATATCTAACTGACGATGAAATCATAAACACAAGAACTGAAATTTTGGCATTTTTACGAGAAAGTTTTCCAAAATCCCTTGATAAAATAACCGACGAACCTGTGGCCTCACCGTCAAATGTAAATTCGCAAAATAAATCTTTAAAAGATGATTTGTGGGACAGCCACGACAAAATATCAATGGCCACCGAATTTGCAAATTCCGAAAAATTTTCGCCTTTTGAAGACGAGTTAGAACAATATTTAAAAGAACCTCTATTTCTGAGGAACACTGATATTTTCCAGTATTGGTCGTCGAGTCCTTATGTTTACTTAAAAAAGGTAGCAATCAAATATTTGTCAGCTCCCCCTACTAGCATAGCTAGTGAACAATTATTCAGTGCCGCTGGACAAATTTACACCGATCGTAGGGCAAATTTGCGTGGAGAAAATGCCGATCAGCTTTTATTTTTAGCTTATAATATTAAATTGTTTAATTTTGATTATTAAATATTGTGTTAGTGTTAATAAATAAATAAAAATAAAAATGAGTTTATATAAAAAAAAAAATGACTATTTAATTATTCTATTTATTATATTTTCAGGAAGTATTTTTAATTTAATTGCACCTTCGGCTTCGGCTTCGGCTTCGGCCGAAGGTTTCGACGATAGCCGAACATCGGCTTCGGCTTTGGCTTCGGCTGCCAAACTGACCTTCGGTCGGACACTAGTGAATAGTTTCTTCAAATCAATGTGGCGAAAAATATCAAGTTTTATATTTTTTTGAGTATTCGTATTTGAGTTATAACAATTTTTAAAATCCAATAACCGCAAATTTTAAGAGCGCTTTGAAATATTTAAACACACGGGGCTCAAAAACTATTTGCGCTAGAAAGTTGAAACTGGTACCATTAACTTCAAAACTAAAAGGGCTTTAATTTGACATATAACATGATAATACAATTCAAATTTAACCCTTTGTCCACAATCCGAAAAACTGATTATTATAAAAAACCCAAAATCAGAATTTTTAATTTTTTTGAAAAAAATATATTTTATACCTAACCTCTTAAGTAAGTTTCATGATGGCGTTCAAATGGTAACACATTGAAATAATTTTTAATCTGAATTAAAATGTGTGGAAATCTGGTACGTTTAGTACAGTAGGTATATGTTACCAACAAGTAAAGATCCCAAGGACGGACCTATCGATTTTGATGAAATTTGAATAAGTTGTAGAACACTAAGAAATAAGCAACACGTATTTTTTTTTATTTGCGGGAAAATGGTTTTTATTTGCGGTAAAATCCTCTTCGCTCTTCAAAAATTGGGGTAAAATTTAATTTTTCAAGTATTTCGGAAACGGTAAGAGATAGGAAGAGATGGAGTAAAAGTTTAAATTGATGATGTTGTTTTTTTTTTTTTTTTTGAAGAGCTATCTATTTTTTCCAATTACACCAACAGAGGTAGTTGGGGGTTAAAATTAGGAGGTTACTTTTGCGAAAGGGGGTTAAAAATTAAATATATTAAAATTTTATTTGCAGATTTCAACTGTACGTAAAAAAAATCTAATCGACCTGTTTTGTTCAATTTTCTAATATTAAATTCGACCTGTTTTGTTCAATTTTCTAATATTAAATATTAAATCTTGGAGTAATTAACTAGGGGGTGACTGTGTTGACATAATCGTACCTTTTGAGTACCAAACTGTAGGTTGATCGTAAGGTTGAATTCGAAAACTTCATTCCTCCATTATTTTAATTGTTTTAAACTATTTGGGTCATTTTCATATTAGGTGCCCAATTCAATTTATGGAGGATGTCAAATTAAGTTTGTAAAATAATTATAATAACTTGAACACTTGTATTCTGCACCCTTTTTTAAATGATGAGCAGCTGGAATTCTCCGTGTTTACTAAATGATATAGTATTTATATCAATTTTTATTAATCACTGCAGGAAAATGAGTCACGAGTGTTACCAATAATAACATATTTTTTAGGTTATTAATTTATTGATATAAAAATAAAATTACTCATTTAATATAGATAAGTGGCTTACTTTTACTAATTTTTCACTTATTAGAAGAAAACAGATATTTATTATAATGAAAAATTGCAATTTTATGTCACGAGTGTTACAAACATGTAAAAAAATTAGATAAACTTCATATTTTTACAAAGATTCCAAAAATTTGTTTGTCTTAACAATTATCTATAGGTTAAAGAACCATTATGGTTTAATTGTACCCATTGGGTTATTTCATAGAGTAATTATATTATTTCTTTTTTTATATTTTGACTAAAGTAACACTCATGACAATTAGTAACACTCGTGATAGTTAGTAACACTCGTGACATGTGCATTACTCCAAGTTCTAAAGGTTCAGAAAAAAACACAAATTATTAATTTAAAAAACTTTATGTAATTCAGAGTGCATTTATTTTAGATATTTTCTTAATTTTTGTCGAGAATCAACTGATTAGAAATAGTTTTCCAGACAGCAGGGAAATTCATACGCGAAGCGCTCTGAACCTGTCTTAACTATTTCAGGCTGTGGAAGAACAGCACTGACTTGAGCAAAATCAATTATAGAGACATCTTTTTCATTCAAGACATAACATTTTCCAGTTCCCTGTTTCACCAAAAATGTCACAACATAGTCACCATCGTCTTCTCGGTCACATATTTTGGTAACTAAACCAGCATATTTGTGTTTTGTTTTTTTCCTTAAACCACCTGCAAAAAAAAAAAAAAAAAAAAACAATTATTATAAAAAGTAATGGTCATTGATAATCTGTTTTAAAATTAAAAAAAAAACATTGGTGAAGTCATTGTTATAAAAAGTCCATATTCTGCATAAACGACATACCGTTGACTTTTTTTCATGCAAAGGAAATATAGCCTATATTCCCTATAAAAATATCTACAACTACACACATTATAGAATCATTATCATTTTTTATCATTATTTTACCTTATCTTATTTAGTTGAAGCAATAGTTACGTACCTAATAGCTCCACAATAATAAATGTTCCCTCGGAAATGTTCACTTCTGTTGGAGCCTCTAGTAGTAGTTCTTGATCCATAGACTCTCTTTGTATGTGGTTGGCCAAATCCTCCATTGTCAACATGTCATCATCCGAGTCACCCAAGCTGATTTCTGCTTCATCAGACTCTGAAGAAGAGTAGATTTCCTCATAACGGCTCTTTTTGCGCTGCTTACATTTTTTCTGTTTTTCAGTTCCATTTGTAAATGATACTGACTCAGCTGGAAAATAGCACTTGCAAGTAAGTCCTTCTTCCCATTTATTTTCATCACAAAAACAAGATATTGGCCTGAAAATAATTTCATTCTTTTTACTCGTAATGACTTGGTGAATATCCCTCGTACCAGCAATCGTTTTCAGGGGTCCACTAGGTAAGTTTTGGAAAGACTTTTCAATCTCATGATCTGTTATGTAGAAAAGCTGTATCTTGCTTTTTTCTTGCATCAATTTGAAGAACACTGTGGCATCAGTAATGTCACAGCCATGAGCAACATAATGGTTCGCCATTCGTTTCAGAGCACCGCCAACACCATCTGGTGCCCCTTTACCATGGGAGGATTCAAAAAAAGACCAAGTTGCATTTTGAAATCCCAGTTCGTATATTTGTGTTGAAAACAAATAGAAGTTCTTTTTTTGTTTATACTGGCTGGACGGTCCGTCAGAAAAAAAGTGTATGGTACTTACATCTGGGTGTTTAGTTTTTAAGTATTCCAGAACAGGCTTCAAGTGGGCCCAAATAGCGGGGGGCCCATGCTCTTTGTTGGGAGACACTGTAGCAAATGGAAGTGGCTTTTCTGTTGAGGTATACAAAATACCAGTGTGGAGAGTCACCTGATTCCTACTTCCACCAAAATGGAAACTCTGCACTTCTGCAGCAAGTTTGCACGCATAATTCTCGGAAAAGTCGGCGTGTATAATGGCCTCGTTCCTCTTTAAGTTAGTTTTCACATCATCGTAAGCCTTATTTTGTATTTTAATATTGAAGGCATGTTTCCTCAAGAGAGTTATTTCTTCATGGAACTCTTTTGTTAGTTGACTAAGTGTACCATCAATTGTCACTTTGGAAGTGATCTTTACGGGGACAGAAACAACTTCACCATTTTTCTTTTTTTGCCTTATTTCTTTTGCAGTTACCCATTTCTCCCACTTCACTTCATCGTTCCCCTCAAATTCTTTTAAAGGAACAGTCGATGTCTTGCAATTCTGGCACAGGTTATACATGCATTGACTGTTGCTTTTGTCACATACTGTAAGTGGGTACAGTTTATGTGGATCTTTTTCATCAATTAAATTCAACTGTCGAAGCTTTGCTGCTTTTAGTTCTATGTTTGTATGTTGTTTACATAAGCAAGTATTTCTAGTCACTTCAGTTGGTTTCAATACGTAAAACGGTCTGAATCGGGTGAAAGTTGTGTATGATATTCCATGACCATATGTAACTTGGTAAATTTTTTGTATAGAGTCTTCATGTTTGAGAGGAGATAGCGTTTTTGCTTTTTGATTTTTTTTCTTGTCACTGTTTCTTTGATACCGGCTGTGGTGCGGCTCACGTCTTCGCTTAGGAAAAAGCTTTCTATTAAGAAGCGCCTTTTGTTTTCTTTCACAGTTTTCTTTTGGAGCAAGCGTTGGCAACATGAGAGACCCAATGTTCTACCGATAGTAGTTTGAAAACGGTAACGCTGTATGAGTTTGGAAGACAGTGCCGAGCTTATGTGGCGTTTAACCATTTTTGATTTTGCTCCTATGTAGTTTTCTTTTATAGAAGATGTAATTGCATTGTGAAATGTCAACGTTCGTGCTACATTTGAATTCATGAGGAGAAATTTTCTTCTCCGAATATTTGACTTACGTAAATCATTATCTAGGTCTGTCAACATCTTTTTTGTTTTTGAGTTAGGAGTCAGGTCACAGTCTGGCGTCATGTTCAATTTATTATTTTGTTTGGCATTCTGCCTTTGTAATCTTTTTTTGTATTTTTCAGTCTTTTTCTGTTCATTTCTTGTCTTTTCTTCCAATCTTTTAACATGTGCTATGAGTCTTTTATTTTCCCTGACACATTTTGACCTGTGACGTAATAAAACTTTGCGTCCTCTCATTTTATTACCATTGGAATTTGATGGCGATGGTTCTGGTGTAGAAGGAGGCGTTAGTGCTCGGTTTGCATTTTCAATTTTTTTCTTTTTTCTACATGCATTTTGCCTCTGTCTCCATTTCTTTTTCTCTCTTCTATGCTCTCTTTCGGACAGTTCATGTACTTTCTTCCTCTTTGCATTCCTGTAAGAAGGAACCCATATGTAATACATTTTACAATAAATTGAAAATCAGGAACGAGCCTTAAAATTTGCAGAAGTACGTAAGAGCCGAGTTATATTTATGTACAGTGAGAAGTTTTTTAGCATTTAGGGTAAGACACATAATACATTCCTCAAATTTATGAATTTAAATTACAAACAACCAAAATACACGATTAAAATAGTTAGTTTTATGCCTACCTTGCTTTGTGTTTTTCTTGGTATTCTTCTTCTCGACTAAGATCAAGCTTTCTTTTTTCCCGGTAGCGTCGCTGCTTTTCAGCTGCTGTTAGTTTCTTTCCGGAAACTAACTGCTTTCCCTAAAAATAATAGGAGTTTAGGTAATAAACGTAATTAAAGGCAATCATGTAGAAGCTCTTTCTGTGCAGTTTAAAACTTTGCGCTAGGTCCATGTTGTTATTAGTATTACCTCTCACACTTATTTATTTTATTAATAACTTGTAAGCAAACAATAACATAGGAAGGATTATACTGGCCTATTAAGTAACAAAATATCATAATACAATTATTATTGTCAATTATGTACCATTATAACTTGAATTTGCATAAGATGTCATGAGTGTTACTTTTTAGTCACGAGTGTTACTTTTTTAAAGTAACACTCGTGACAGGTAACACTCGTGACAAAAATAAATGATTTCAACTATGATTCAATATGGATTCCACATAGAGGAGTGAGGTTATGTCTAGTGGAGTAGTACCCTAAATACTAGCTAACTACAAAACCAAACATAAAATAAGTTAACATTTATCATATAAATAAGTGGTAACACTCATGACATTGAATTAAAATACTTACCATGATAAATCACGATTGCAAATGGTTTTTTCTTCTCTTCATTAACTGTTCAAACTTTCACCCAGCACTCAACTAGAATCCAAGATGGCTAGCTTTTACCAACTTGACAGAACTGAAATTCCCTTTTTTCCCTCTCTAAACCAAGTAACACTCGTGACGTAACACTCGTGATGAAAATTAGGGACAATTTGAAAAACTTAAATTATTGAAAAATGTCTACTATTTATATAAAAATAACCTTCTGGTAACAGTTATTAATGCTTTAACATATTTAATAGTGCAACAAATTATTTTTATCTCCTTTATTTAAATGAAAATGTTAATTTCTTAGTCTCTAAACTAAGGCCAGGACACATAAAATTCTGTGTTTTGGCGGGAAAACATAATTTTTAAAAAAATTTGAAAATTGCTATAAAGTAACAAATAATTTCAAGCTGCTTATTGAGTTTAATATTTTGAAATTCAATAAAGCTTACATGAGTAATTTCAATCAAAACACTTTAAAAAAATTCAAAAGTTACAGGACAGCAATTTTGCATCTAATTTGAAAATGACCCATTTTCCATAAAAACGGAAGTTTTAAATAACTCAAATAGTACGATTATGTCGACACAGTCACTCTCTAGTTAATTACCCCTAGATTTAATATCAGAGAATTGAACAAAAACAGGTCGATTAGATTTTTTACGTACAGTTGAAATCTGCAAACAAAATTTTAATATAATTAATTTTTAACCCCCTTTCGCAAAAGTAACCTCCTAATTTTAACCCCCAACTACCTCTGTTGGTGTAATTGGAAAAAATAGATAGCTCTTCAAAAAAAAAAAATGTTTAACAGTGAAAAAATTGTCATAATTGATTGGGTAGTTTACTTTAGGCACTTTCGGTGTCCCTAGGGTTCAAAAAACACGTAACATTTCTTGTGCTAATCTGGAATAGTTTAGCTTTCTAGCAGTGAAAAAATTTTCAAAGTACTTCAGACATGTACAAACAAATTTTCTCTCTTTTTAGTATAGATGTTACGGCTAATATGTGAAAACTTTCATTACCAGCTAAATCGCGAATCAGTCAAAGACTCCGGATAATATGTAGCGAAAATGTATTTCAAACATTTTCGGCAATCATCCGATTTGTACGCGATTTATCCGAGGAGCTCCAGTTATAACCAACGGTCGTTGGTTCTTACACAAATTTTGTAAATAAAAAAAAAATAAAAATAAAAATGCACAAATTATATATATATATATATATATATAAATATATAAATATATATATATATATATATATATATATATATTTATATTTATTTATATATATATATATATATATATATATATATATATATATATATATATATAATATATATATAATATATATATATATATATATAGATATTTATATATATATATACACATATATATATATATATATAAATAATAATTTAATATTTATTTATATATATATATATAAATATATATATATATATATATATATATATATATATATATATATTTATATATATATAAATAAATATTAAATTATTATTTATATATATATATATATATATATATATATATATATATATATATATATATATATATGTATATATATATATATAAATATTAAATCAATATACATGATTAATCATTATCACTGAATCATGCGCTATATTATTCACTATATTTTACTATCAATTGCAACATCAGTCAAATACCCAATTGTGAAAAAATTTTTATGTCTTCGGTAATTTTACACCGAGATAAACCATCTCTCATTATAATAAGAATTATTTATCTTCCACCCTATATATATATATATATATATATATATATATATATATATATATATATATATATATATATATGTAGATCCTACATCTCCTTGGATAAATGAATAATTCAAATTATTTGGGAACTTAGGTTAAAAATTGTTAAAATAATTACATATATCCCAAAAAAACCATATTATAAAATGAAAAGTAGTTAAAAGAACCTCAGTTTGATTTTAAAGGTCTTTTTAATTATTATATACCGCACAATAGGGTACATGGAATTATTTTTGAAGCTACTTACGAAAACTGAAAATTTCATCCATTTTTCAACATTTCTCTTAATAATTTGGATTTGAATTTTTGGAAAATGTTATCTAATATCAAAATATACTTTGACGTAAAATTTCACTTACTGGGAACCGTTTTTCCTACTACAAATTATTTTTAAAATTTTCGAAAATTTATTTGCTTAAATCTCCGAATGCTACCGACACAACTTAGCCGAAAGAATTTTGATTATCTGTTTTTAGCAAATGCTAGTATTTATAATTATTTTGGATTTCTTGGATTATCAATTTAAGATTTTTGAGTAGACAGACAAGAAACCTTATTTTTAAGTTCAATATTTCGTAAGCAGAGCTTAAAAATGGTAAAAGAAAACTTATTTCAATTTTACGAACGTTTCCTAGGGACACCGCACACGAGAGAACAAATCGTTTCTAATACGGGAAAGAAATTAAGAAAAAAAGACTTGTTTTACGGTTATTGGAGATATCCACCCATAACATGTATCTGCAAAATTTTAAGTTCATAGATTCGAAGATGTAGAAATTCTAAAATATGAATATGAAAGTAATTTGTATATGAGTTTTCAATTTTTTTTTTCGGAACCCTAAAAAATGTATAAAAAAAACAACTTTTGTATAAATATGTCTTCAGCAGGTATACCTCACTCAATGATCTTAAAATGTATGTACGTATACCTAACATTATGAGCTTGCCGACGTTTTCGGGGTACGTGTTTTGCAAATGCTAGCTGCCAAGGGGCGGAACGGGGAGCATTAAAAATGTCACCTGAAATAGATTATTCGTAATTTTCCCAGTAGGCCAAACAAACAATTTAACGCGCCAAATTCGAATTATATAATTATACTCTTTTTTTAAAACTATAAATTTAATGTTTTTATACTTATAAATAAAATGCAACATGTAAAAAGAAAGTTATTTTTATTTTTCTCCAATTTTCTTACAACCAGTTAAAAAGTTACATTAGTAGTAGGAATATGGGCATTCCAGCACCACCATCCCACCATCCGACTTTTGAGCGACCTCGGCAGGAGGCAAAACTACCGAGGCGGTTCTAGAAGCCTCCGGCGGTGGGTGGAGCAAAATTTTTTTCTAGCCTAGCGGAACTTGATCCAGCCTAAGAGAACCTAAGGAAATTTGGTGTAACCTAACAAAATTTTTCTAACCTAAGAATTTCCCTAATAGATGGCGCAACCACCTTCGAGCTTTGTAGGTCACTGCTAGATGGCGCAGCCACCTTTGATAGCGTTGCTAGTCTGGATTCCTGTGTGTAAGTTTGAAAAATTGTCAATAGATGATGCTGAAAATCCTTTTTGATAGTTAAAAGATGGCGTTGCTAGTCGGAACCACCGCGAATTCTGTACCTAGATTCAAAATTTTATCATATTTTTATCTAAAAACAGGTTTAAACTGTTAGCTGACGTCATTAGAAGATTTCTGTCTAATATGCGAAAAAATGACTTTTATCGTATGATTTCATATTTTATCTGAAAACGGGTTTATACAGGTTTTCTCTAAATAAAAACACATTTTTTGTTTTAATAAATTTATTTAAAAGAAATATTTTTTACAATAAAATATTTAAATGTTATTACAATAATATTTGTATATGGATATGACATTTTCCATGGCGCATGTTGCTCCGGAATGATGGCCGCATCGAGGGCTAGTGTATGTTGATGTTATGATTCTCAACTTGGGGCAAATTATTATTTCTTCAAAGTTCATTATGGGCGCTGATGGTAGTAGTCGTTTCAAATAGCGCACTTTTTCTTCTCCTTTCGTATAAATGATTCGAGTTCCGTATAGATTGTTTATTAAAATGTACTGTAGTTCCTCGTATTCAATATGTCCATCCATCCAGGAGAACCCATGATGTTTTTTCCGCAACCAGCGAGCTGTGCGTTGATCTTTTTCACTTAATCCACAAAACGGTATTGGTGATTTGAATACATAGTGCTGTAGTATATAATCTTCACCACAATTTTCTTCGGAAGAATCGAATTTCAACACAGCCAATTCCTTTATGTAGAATTTCCCATTTGTTGAATTTGGAAATCCTTGGAAGTCAACAATTGCTGCGTCGGTCTTCATTGTACGAAGTCTTGAGTCAAACTGCTCAGCTTAGAATTCAGCAACTAATGTTTTATTTAAAATAAAACTGAATTTTATAGGTGTGAGCTTGCTTAAATAAGTCGTGTGTATGTATGTTTTACTGACGTCATTAACAGATATATTGCTACTAATACTACGAACGAAAATTTCAGTCTAATATGTAAAAATAAAAATTATGTTATAATTTGCTTTATTTTAAGTACAAACATTACTCGAATATTATAATTCGATATAAAATTCACATAATTGTGTATGTATATTTGCTACTATGAACCTTATGTAACTTAAATAAACGACTATTTATAGAAATAAAGTTAGTTTTTATTCATATGCAGATTTTTTGCTAGCAAAAGTAATAAGTTTAAAAACTATTATCAATGTTATAAAAAATTAATTTTGAAATTAAAGGTACACGCTATAGAAAGGTTCACGCTATAGCGTATTAATTTATATTTTATAAAAAATAATTTCTTAACTATGTAAGTATATGTAATATTATTTATGTGTATTTTTTAACGATACAAAGTTATAATCACATATAGCAAACTGCTGACGAAGTGCATTCCACACGTTACCGTATCGTATATATCTCATATGTATATACATCTCAAATGTAGCAAGTGTACCTACTTGTTTAAATTTTTATAAACGAAATTTATACCAAAATGAAAATTTGATTGTAAAAAACTAGGAAATTCTATCAATATTAGAAAATTTATTTTCAAGAATAGTATTATTGATACTAAAAATTTATTTCGAATAAGAACCTACACATTCATTTAACGTAAAATGTTTAGCCACCGATAATGTACTAGAAATTAAAACGATTTCTTTCTGTGTAATAAAACTAGCATATTTTTTTATAAACTGAGCACTCAAAATTGATAGGAAAATTCTGGTTTCCTAGATAGTTATGTTAAGATACGCTTTTTAGGATTAAAAAATTAATGTTGTGCTAACCTTTCTACTCCTAAATAAAAGCATTTATACAGTTTAAAACATTTTTTAATAAAAAAATCGATAGTTTTAGACAATTTAAACAATACCCATATATACCCATATGATGAAAATTGTAATTTGGATTGTGTATTACCCATGTCTGCTTTTAAACTATTTGCAGTCTAATTTTATAAAAACACCTAAAAATTATCTGTTACTATATGTAAATAATAAAAATTATTATATATATATATATATATATATATATATATATATATATATATATATATATATATATATATATATATATATATATATATATATATATTTCTAAGCAAACGAATTGAAAATGTAATTTTATACCATAAGAATAAATGCGTATATATATAGGGTGGACAGTAAATAACTCTCATAATTTTTAAAGAGCGGATGAAAACTAATTTTGGATTACGAAATTTTATTTTTTTTTTCCGGAGTTAAGCTGCATTCAATTAATTAACCCTTTCCTGCTCAGCAGTTTTACATCATTACTGTTCAAACTATACTTCAAATTAACAAATCATTAGTAACATGGGTAAATACTTATTAGCAAGAATTACATAGTTTACACATATGTTCTATCGCACCAGAATGTTAATAGGACAATGCGATTTAATTGCCTATATTCAGGAGCAAGTAAAAAACATTACCTATTTTAATAGCTTAGAAAATACACATTACATTTTTTTCGTTGTAAGAACAATCATTTCGGTGATCTTTTTTAACGAATTACTAAAATTGCTTAAGGACTATGGTATGTAAGAAATAACAACACTCACATAATTTTAAAATAATTAACGTACAGCTATTGGAAAAGTTACAAAGATTTTTTTAACAACTTATTAAATGTTGATAGCTTATTTTAATATCTTCTATAGGGTCGTAAGTATAACCCTAAACCCGAAATTTTTTCATCACCATCGTTGACGACTGTATTCTCGTCATCATCAGCTTCTCCTTCGCTCGCAGTATCTTCGTTGTCGCTAGCAGATGTTTTTTCATCGCTGTCTTCGTCATCATTTGATATATACTTTAGCACTGGTTCAATAATATCATGCTTTTCCAATTCCCTGGTTATTGAGATAATCCGCTTTCCAATGTCACTTTCCTTTAAATTATTAAAATGGCTTCGTTTTTTCTCGTTTTCGATATAATCCGTAAAGCTGGGATTTATAATATGACTCCTTTCCATTAAATTACATATAGTATTAACCATTTCTTCTCCAATTTGCGTCTGAGTCGCTAAACTTCTTAGTTCATCAACTAAATGGTTCGGGTCATCAAAATATTCTTCTTCATCAACAGGTTTCGAATGACCATTATTAAGGTTAGTATTTTCATCATCATATTTAAAACGTTTAGCTTCTCCATTTATTGAATTAGATGTTGAAGGTTGGTCCTTTTCTTCCGAATTTTTATCTTCTTGTTCTTCATCCTTTGCGCATGCGTTCTGAAGCTCTTTGACCATTAATATGTCTAGAGCAGTTTGTAAGAGACCAGCTATCTTTGGAGTAAAACTTGTTTCTTTGTAGTTATCAGGCGTAAATGCCTGAAATGCTTTTGTTCATCAGATCGATTATCTTCGACATTTACCGATTGTAGAATATTATGCGAGTTTTTTAAAGCGTGGAATTTACTTCTGATTGCTTCTGCTGCAGCCATCATACTTTCATCAAAAGTATTCAAGTTTCTTTTAGATAGATCTGTATCATTTTCGTGTTGATTTTGAAATACTGGTGCTTTATCTTCCTTTTCTTCATTTCTTGCTTCAAAACTATATTCGGTTTCATTATCATCATTTTCATCATTAGATTTTGACGATTCACTTTGTCTCCTGTTCTCCGCGCTGTTCACTTGTGTCCCATTATTTACCGTGGTATATTCAAACTGATTATTTGCGATCTGGTCATTATTGTTTGTTTGATGTTCCTGAGCATGCACTCTTCTTTTCATATGACGTAAAAGAGAACTTCTCCGCGAAAATGTCTTGTCACAACGTATACAATTAAACATTTTGATAGATGTGAATAGTTCGATATATAACATAACACTGATTAGTTTTTATATCGACATGATCTTATATAGTACAACCAGAGCAGAATTGACGTAAAGTAATGACACCAAAATGCACCAAAGGTGCACCAAATGACACCAAAATGCACCAAAGGTGCACCAAATGACACCAAAATGCACCAAAGGTGCACCAAATGACACCAAACTGCACCAAATGACACCAAATGCACCAAAGGTGCACCAAATGACACCAAAATGCACCAAAATGACACCAAATGACACCAAACTGCACCAAATGACACCAAAATGCACCAAAGGTGCGCCAAAATGCACCAAAATGACACCAAAATGCACCAAAATGACACCAAACTGCACCAAATGACACCAAAATGATACCAAACTGCACCAAATGACACCAAAATGCACCAAAATAATAACAAAATGATACCAAACTGCACCAAATGACACCAAAATGCACCAAAATGACACCAAACTGCAAAAAAATGACACCAAAAAATACACCAAATTACACCAAATTTACACCAAAATTACAACAAAAATACACCGAATTACACCAAAATTACACCAAATAACACCAAAAATACACCAAAAATACGCCAATTAACATCAAAATTACACCAAAAATACCCCAAATAACACCAAAATTACACCAAAAATACACCAAATTACATCAAATTTACACCAAAATTACACCAAAAATACACCGAATTACACCAAAGTTACACCAAATAACACCAAAAATACACCAAATAACATCAAAATTACACCAAAAATACCCCAAATAACACCAAAATTAAACCAAAAATACACCAAATTACACCAAATTTACACCAAAGTTACACCAAAAATGCACCAAATGACACCAAAATTACACCAAAAATACACCAAAATTACATTAAAAATACACCAAATGATACCAAATGATTCCAAGTTAAATCAAAAATACGCCATAAAGACATCAAATTACACCAAAAACAAATTCTAAAATGCACCAGTTTCTGTGCTGCTTTACTGTTGGCGTTACTTTACGTCAATTCTGCTCTGGTTGTACTATATAAGATCATGTCGATATAAAAACTAATCAGTGTTATGTTATAAATCGAACTATTCACATCTATCAAAATGTTTAATTGTATACGTTGTGACAAGACATTTTCGCGGAGAAGTTCTCTTTTACGTCATATGAAAAGAAGAGTGCATGCTCAGGAACATCAAACAAACAATAATGACCAGATCGCAAATAATCAGTTTGAATATACCACGGTAAATAATGGGACACAAGTGAACAGCGCGGAGAACAGGAGACAAAGTGAATCGTCAAAATCTAATGATGAAAATGATGATAATGAAACCGAATATAGTTTTGAAGCAAGAAATGAAGAAAAGGAAGATAAAGCACCAGTATTTCAAAATCAACACGAAAATGATACAGATCTATCTAAAAGAAACTTGAATACTTTTGATGAAAGTATGATGGCTGCAGCAGAAGCAATCAGAAGTAAATTCCACGCTTTAAAAAACTCGCATAATATTCTACAATCGGTAAATGTCGAAGATAATCGATCTGATGAACAAAAGCATTTCAGGCATTTACGCCTGATAACTACAAAGAAACAAGTTTTACTCCAAAGATAGCTGGTCTCTTACAAACTGCTCTAGACATATTAATGGTCAAAGAGCTTCAGAACGCATGCGCAAAGGATGAAGAACAAGAAGATAAAAATTCGGAAGAAAAGGACCAACCTTCAACATCTAATTCAATAAATGGAGAAGCTAAACGTTTTAAATATGATGATGAAAATACTAACCTTAATAATGGTCATTCGAAACCTGTTGATGAAGAAGAATATTTTGATGACCCGAACCATTTAGTTGATGAACTAAGAAGTTTAGCGACTCAGACGCAAATTGGAGAAGAAATGGTTAATACTATATGTAATTTAATGGAAAGGAGTCATATTATAAATCCCAGCTTTACGGATTATATCGAAAACGAGAAAAAACGAAGCCATTTTAATAATTTAAAGGAAAGTGACATTGGAAAGCGGATTATCTCAATAACCAGGGAATTGGAAAAGCATGATATTATTGAACCAGTGCTAAAGTATATATCAAATGATGACGAAGACAGCGATGAAAAAACATCTGCTAGCGACAACGAAGATACTGCGAGCGAAGGAGAAGCTGATGATGACGAGAATACAGTCGTCAACGATGGTGATGAAAAAATTTCGGGTTTAGGGTTATACTTACGACCCTATAGAAGATATTAAAATAAGCTATCAACATTTAATAAGTTGTTAAAAAAATCTTTGTAACTTTTCCAATAGCTGTACGTTAATTATTTTAAAATTATGTGAGTGTTGTTATTTCTTACATACCATAGTCCTTAAGCAATTTTAGTAATTCGTTAAAAAAGATCACCGAAATGATTGTTCTTACAACGAAAAAAATGTAATGTGTATTTTCTAAGCTATTAAAATAGGTAATGTTTTTTACTTGCTCCTGAATATAGGCAATTAAATCGCATTGTCCTATTAACATTCTGGTGCGATAGAACATATGTGTAAACTATGTAATTCTTGCTAATAAGTATTTACCCATGTTACTAATGATTTGTTAATTTGAAGTATAGTTTGAACAGTAATGATGTAAAACTGCTGAGCAGGAAAGGGTTAATTAATTGAATGTAGCTTAACTCCGGAAAAAAAATAAAATTTCGTAATCCAAAATTAAAGTTTTCATCCGCTCTTTAAAAATTATGAGAGTTATTTACTGTCCACCCTATATATATACGCATTTATTCTTATGGTATAAAATTACATTTTCAATTCGTTTGCTTAGAAATATATATATATATATATATATATATATATATATATATATATATATATATATATATATATATATATATATATAATAATTTTTATTATTTACATATAGTAACAGATAATTTTTAGGTGTTTTTATAAAATTAGACTGCAAATAGTTTAAAAGCAGACATGGGTAATACACAATCCAAATTACAATTTTCATCATATGGGTATATATGGGTATTGTTTAAATTATCTAAAACTATCGATTTTTTTATTAAAAAATGTTTTAAACTGTATAAATGCTTTTATTTAGGAGTAGAAAGGTTAGCACAACATTAATTTTTTAATCCTAAAAAGCGTATCTTAACATAACTATCTAGGAAACCAGAATTTCCCTATCAATTTTGAGTGCTCAGTTTATAAAAAAATATGCTAGTTTTATTACACAGAAAGAAATCGTTTTAATTTCTAGTACATTATCGGTGGCTAAACATTTTACGTTAAATGAATGTGTAGGTTCTTATTCGAAATAAATTTTTAGTATCAATAATACTATTCTTGAAAATAAATTTTCTAATATTGATAGAATTTCCTAGTTTTTTACAATCAAATTTTCATTTTGGTATAAATTTCGTTTATAAAAATTTAAACAAGTAGGTACACTTGCTACATTTGACATGTATATACATATGAGATATATACGATACGGTAACGTGTGGAATGCACTTCGTCAGCAGTTTGCTATATGTGATTATAACTTTGTATCGTTAAAAAATACACATAAATAATATTACATATACTTACATAGTTAAGAAATTATTTTTTATAAAATATAAATTAATACGCTATAGCGTGAACCTTTCTATAGCGTGTACCTTTAATTTCAAAATTAATTTTTTATAACATTGATAATAGTTTTTAAACTTATTACTTTTGCTAGCAAAAAATCTGCATATGAATAAAAAAACTAACTTTATTTCTATAAATAGTCGTTTATTTAAGTTACATAAGGTTCATAGTAGCAAATATACATACACAATTATGTGAATTTTATATCGAATTATAATATTCGAGTAATGTTTGTACTTAAAATAAAGCAAATTATAACATAATTTTTATTTTTACATATTAGACTGAAATTTTCGTTCGTAGTATTAGTAGCAATATATCTGTTAATGACGTCAGTAAAACATACATACACACGACTTATTTAAGCAAGCTCACACCTATAAAATTCAGTTTTATTTTAAATAAAACATTAGTTGCTGAATTCTAAGCTGAGCAGTTTGACTCTAGACTTCGTACAATGAAGACCGACGCAGCAATTGTTGACTTCCAAGGATTTCCAAATTCAACAAATGGGAAATTCTACATAAAGGAATTGGCTGTGTTGAAATTCGATTCTTCCGAAGAAAATTGTGGTGAAGATTATATACTACAGCACTATGTATTCAAATCACCAATACCGTTTTGTGGATTAAGTGAAAAAGATCAACGCACAGCTCGCTGGTTGCGGAAAAAACATCATGGGTTCTCCTGGATGGATGGACATATTGAATACGAGGAACTACAGTACATTTTAATAAACAATCTATACGGAACTCGAATCATTTATACGAAAGGAGAAGAAAAAGTGCGCTATTTGAAACGACTACTACCATCAGCGCCCATAATGAACTTTGAAGAAATAACAATTTGCCCCAAGTTGAGAATCATAACATCAACATACACTAGCCCTCGATGCGGCCATCATTCCGGAGCAACATGCGCCATGGAAAATGTCATATCCATATACAAATATTATTGTAATAACATTTAAATATTTTATTGTAAAAAATATTTCTTTTAAATAAATTTATTAAAACAAAAAATGTGTTTTTATTTAGAGAAAACCTGTATAAACCCGTTTTCAGATAAAATATGAAATCATACGATAAAAGTCATTTTTTCGCATATTAGACAGAAATCTTCTAATGACGTCAGCTAACAGTTTAAACCTGTTTTTAGATAAAAATATGATAAAATTTTGAATCTAGGTACAGAATTCGCGGTGGTTCCGACTAGCAACGCCATCTTTTAACTATCAAAAAGGATTTTCAGCATCATCTATTGACAATTTTTCAAACTTACACACAGGAATCCAGACTAGCAACGCTATCAAAGGTGACTGCGCCATCTAGCAGTGAATTTACAAAGCTCGAAGGTGGTTGCGCCATCTATTAGGGAAATTCTTAGGATAGAAAAATTTTGTTAGGTTACACCAAATTTCCTTAGGTTCTCTTAGGCTGGATCAAGTTCCGCTAGGCTAGAAAAAAATTTTGCTCCACCCACCGCCGAAGGCTTCTAGAACCGCCTCGGTAGTTTTGCCTCCTGCCGAGGTCGCTCAAAAAGTCGGATGGTGGGATGGTGGTGCTGGAATGCCCATATTCCTACTACTTACATTAATTTTAGTAAAAATTATTAACATAATTACATTCAAATTAAAAAAAGATTCGATTATAAAAGTATTGGGCTAAAAATCTTTTACTACATAATTTTTAATCCACAGTTAAATATTAAACAAAATTTTGGACAGAAAAATTTAACAAAAGCATTATATTATTATGTTAAAGAAACAACATCACGTATTTTTAAAAAAAAATTTACTAAGCATTTTAAAATTAAACTGACTGCCGCAGTTAAAGGGATTCAAAAACTATTAAATCCCAAATTTATCAATGAAATTATTGTCGCAAATTAAAGTTGATTAATTATGAAATTTTTGTTTTGCAAACTTATTTGCTTTCCTTTATATTTTGTCAATTTTTTTTAAAATTTTCTGTTTTTAACACGTTCATTACCAAGCTAAAAATAGAGACTTCGTGAGATGGCCAAATATTTTATGTTAAATAAGTAGATCCTTATATTTGTCCCGCGATATCGCGTTATTCACCATATAGTAAAGTAGCTGTATCACGTGATATCGCGTGATTGGCAATGAACGTGTTAAATTTAATTTTAAATTTACACTGACAATGAGAAAACTCATTTCACAGATTAAAAATATATATTAAAAAATGGATGTTCATCTAATATTTAGTATGACTGACATTAATTTTTAATAAATTTCTCAGTTTTTAAAATTAAATTACATACTAAAATACTATTATTAAGTTTTTGTTGATCTTATTCTTTGAATGTTGCTAAAGTTTTTTAAAATAAGTGTTTTAGAAGAAGATATTTATTTATTCTAAGCTAATTTGTGATTCAAAGTGTTGATTTTCGGTCTTTTCTGGGAATTTTCCCATTAATTGCATGTTAAACAATAATTTTTACTTTATAATATACTATAATGGCAGAATTAATTCAAATTTTTACATTTTGTGTATTATATATTTAAAAATAACTTCAAAAAATCATTCGTTAGTCTTTAGAAGTTTAGAATGTGCTAGTCCTACAACCGCAATAAACTACATTCTGTAAAATTTTATGCGTTCATTGAGAGTTTAACACAAATTGACCACGGAATTTTTAGAAATAACAACAACCTGCAAGTTTTTTGTCGTTATTTATAAAAATTCCTATAATATTGCCTGCAGTTGGACAGTGGCGTAGCAAGACGAAAATGGGACGTGGGCAAGATAATTTTTGCGAGGCCCCCTTTAATTTCCTTTTTAAAATTTCTGTCTTAAAAATTAGACGACGAGCAAAAAAAAAAAAAAAAAAAACGAAAAACAGCTACTCGCGAGGTCGTGGACGTGGGCCCATACTGCCCACGCCTAGCTAGTTGGAACAAAATTTGTACAACAAATTGACTTATTAGCTAATTGTATTTTTAACAATATTATTAAACGTTAATAGTTAAAAAGGATTCAGAACAAACATTCTAATGTTTGATTTTTTTAATACCACTGTAGAAGTTGCTTTACAATCTTGTAAGATTTATTGAAATTAATATGAGTCATTATTTTTATATTAATTCTAAACTTGGCTACTTCAATTTTATTTCTCCAGTGCTTCAAACAGAAATACCGGGTAGCGATGAATTTGCACACGGAGAAGTGAAGTTGATGAAAGAGTACCTTTTCCGAACAAATACACAGCATAGATCTTCGATTTTGAATAAAGTAAACCATTTTTTACATCTAAAATACAATAATTGACTATAATATAGTATAATAACTAGTTTTATTTATTAACTGTTATAATTACCTGTCGAGACAATGTGGAAAACAGTGAAATTTTCAGCCGCTCTTTGGATTCTTGCTCACAATACATTTTCGGATACCCGAAATATGCATCTGAAACAAAATATTTATTAGATATTAGAAACGTAATTCATAATTATATTAAATTACAAGCGAGGGCATTCACAAAGGTACTAAGGGGTTTCGACATATCAAGTACTTGGAAGCCCGCCCACCACATGAAAAATGCCACGGAGCCTCCACAGTGGTAATTCCGGCACCACCGAAGAATTTGGTTAAATAATAACTTAATAATATAATAAATTTTGTTAATATCAAACAGAAATTGCTCTAAACACTATGAAATAATATTTTGCGATAATAGAACACAAAAATAGCGTTCAAATTTTGACCTGTGCAAGGTCAAACGCACAGTTAGGTAATCATGAAAACCGCGATTTTTAAATTAAATTTTTAATAATTGATATGGATTAAATTATTTTATACAATTCTTAACATGCATTATTTTAAATAAAAATTATGAAAATAAGAATTCTTAATTATTAATTTAAATGAAAATAAACATAAGAAATTTCATTATAACTTACCTACGTATTTTGACGATTAATACTCAAGTAAAAAAAGCAAATAATTTATTTTAAAAATATATTATAAACTCTTTTTTAACATTTATTTAATTTCTATTAGGTGGAAAATCGGGAAAAACGTATTTTCATACTTTATTTTCATTATTTATACTGCATACATAACCTACACGTATATAACCAAAAAATTTTAAACATGTGGCCACCTGTAATTGTTTTTTATACATATTATATTTTTTTTTTTATAACGCAACCGCGCATATTTTGTTTAAGTTAATTTTTAATAGATAGCGCTGAATTTAGATCTTACAAGTAGAGATCTTAGACGTTGCGGGGGCCAACTGCCAAGGGGAAAAGGACGAAAATTGACATACAGTGGACCATCTCAACAAGAAACATCTCTCTCTCTCTCTCTCTCTCTCTCTCTATATATATATATATATATATATATATATATATATATATATATATATATATATATATATATATATATATATATATATACATATTATATTTATATACATAGAGAAAGAGGGAGATGTTTCTTGTTGAGGTGGTCCGCTGTACATACGATACATACGTTCGTATGTATCGTATGTTCTACGCTTCTACACTTCATGTTCTACACTTCTAATTTAAGTGAACTCCCCAATGTCTTCAGATACCATTACTCGTACATATAAGCAGAGAGAACCGTATCTATTCTTACTTTACTATGAGAGATAAACATGCAAATGGGACACTATGACTGAGTCAAACAAGGACAATTTTTTAAAATACAGTGAAACCTGCCAAGTTGGACATCTCTGTATACTGGACACCTGCTCAAGTTGGACACTTTTCAATTGGCATGGCGAAATTACATTGTTTTAAATGCATATTAATACTTATAAGTTGGACACCTCTATATGTTGGAAACCTGTCTAATTTGGACAGTTTTTTAAAATGATTTTTGATATTTTGACCTGTTTACGTTGGACATTCATGTATTTTACACGTGACCGAAACACGTGTTAGTTATGTTATGACAGTTATAATAATTGAAGTTTTCTAAATCGACATAATATTAAATTTAAAACTTTGTGTGGAGAGTCAGCATCAGCAGACTTAGAAGAGGCGGAAGAGTGGAAAAAAAAACTGGAAAATCTGTTGCAAGATTATGCGCCAGAAGATCGGTTTAATGCAGACGAAACTGGTCTTTTTTGGCGTTTATTAGACAAAAAAAAAGTTATGTTGCACAAGGTGATCCATATAAAGGTGGTAAATTGTCTAAAGAACGGTTAACTGTTCTATTATGTACGAGTTCGGTCGGAGAAAAGTTAACGCCGTTAGTAATTGGGAAATCAGCACGTCCTCGAGCTATTAAACAAATGAGATGTAAGGGGCTTCCCGTTATTTGGCGACACAATAAAAGGGCATGGATGAGTACTGATATTTTTGAAAGTTGGTTGTCAGATATTGACAGGCAAATGCGTAAGGCTGCTAGAAAAATTGTGATCATACTAGATAATGCTACAAGTCATAAGATTATGAAATCGTTCGAGAATGTTAAACTTGTTTATTTACCGCCAAATCTAACATCGGAAATTCAGCCACTAGATCAAGGCGTGATTCGAACAATGAAAGCTTATTACCGCAAAAGTTTGCTTATGTGTTTAGTTGCTAAATCTGAAATTTCTAACAACCACAAGGAATTTATCAACTCAGTCACGGTTTTGGATGCAATTCGATGGATCAGCGAAGCATGGCAAGCTGTATCTACGGAAACAATTGTTAAGTGTTTTAGACGAGCTGGTTTTAGTATTCCAAAAGCAAATGAAGGGGATCATAATGAAGACCCTGATTCAGAACTTCGCGATGCAATTAAATTATTACCTCCAGAGTTTCAAAATCAGTTACAGACTGCTGAAGAAATGATCACCGCCGATGCCTACTTGGAGGTACACGATCATGTCTTCAATACACATCAAGACGTTCTTCAACATGTTTTTCAACTAGACGAGGAACAAGAAATCGAAGAATCTAGTGACGAGTGCGAGAAAGTAGCGGAGAAACCAACAACCCCTGAAGAAGCTTTGAACGGTATAAATACCGCCATTAAGTATTTAACTGAAAACCCATGCGAACTGTTAGAAGATTTATTCAAAATTCAAAGCAAATTAGAAAGCAAAATTTTCCTAAAAATTGTATCCAAACAAACTAAGTGATTTTTTTACGAAAGATAATGTTTAAATATCTATAATATGTATGTATTACGATTGTTATTCAATAGTTTATTTCAATAAATATTGATACGTAGATGTGTGTATATGTATTACTTTAAAAATAATTAATTTTGCATTATATTCTAAATTAGTGTTAACCTTAAAATTACTAAGCGTAGATGATTTTGGTATTTTGCATATGTTGGACACCTGTTTATGTTGGACAGTTTTTGATTGCACCGCGGGTGTCCAACTTAAACAGGTTCTACTGTATCTCTATGTGTGGTGGTATAAGGATGTATTGGTTTGTGTGGTTTTGTATACTTGTGGATGTTATATAGTACATTTGTATTATTAATAGAGTCGAGAAAAGTTGGGCAAAGTCAGAGACGAATTAATAAAAAATCAATAAATCGACATCGAATGTTTGGAAAATTGTTGCAAAAATTTTGCAAATCAAAACCAAAAACTACAGAATCCTAAAATTTTTTTAAAATTCAACATAAAGAAGCGAAAAATTTTTTTAAAAATTTTATTATGTAAGATTTATATCAAAAAGAAAAAAGGGCCCCAAATTTTATTGCATTAAAGTTTTGCAGTATTTGTTTGTTTAGCTAGCTATGCATATTACCTGTCAAACTCATCCGTATTTTTTTAAGTCTGAGCAGAAAAGCAAACGCTTTATCTCTCTTTAACTTTTTAAAATTTAATGTGCCTACCTTGCTTACAATTTTTTTAAAACTTAATTGTCGTACACAGATACACAACTACACTTACATACATAAAGTGGTCGTCCACAATGACCTAGTCGCCCATTTAATTCAAACACTTATTTTATACAAAAAATAATTTTTGAAGACGTACGTATGAATGAATTAAAATTAAAACAGAAGTTGTGAATATGTAATATGTAATGTAATATGTAATATATAATATGTAATATGTAATATGTAAAAAAGGGTTACTTAAAAATATAACTTGTAATTAAAATCATTATACTTTATTCAATTGGCTGACTATAAATACATATTTCTCGTAGTTATCTGTTTAAAAATCTATACGTAAAAAAATTATTTAAAAAAAATAATTTAAACAATATTAGTTAGTGTATATTACTTTTTATTAAATTTAGTGTTTTGGCAAATATTTTTATTTGGTCAATTTATATTAATTTCGAGTATATTCTCAATCATTTTACAACTATTTATCAGGTGAGTAAATTTTTTCATTAAAAACCTATAATTTTGTTTATTATAAATATTTTTGTAAAAATTTTGCAAACATTTTATTGATTTTTTATTAATTCGTCTCTGACTTTGCCTAACTATTCTCGACGCTATGATGACTAACAATGAGTTATGGTTATATCATGTATAGTTCATATCTTACAAGAACAAATACGGTCCTGTTGTTGCCTATAAGAATCTCGACTTTAATTATTAATATTTAAAAACCAGTAAACAGAATCATAAATTGATAAATCTGACAAGCAATAAAATATATTTCCGTTCAAAAGGTGTGAACGACATAAGGAATTCTTAGAGATCTAAGGGAATAGTGAAAAAATACAAACAGATGAAGATTCAGGTTGAGTACCTAGTATAATAAACATACGAGGATGATTCAAAAGTAATGATGAACTAATGATAATATATAAAACAATATTATGCTTTATCATACTAAATTTTATTTACTTTTCAACACTGTTAAAAAATTCTATGGCAATTTTACAAAAAATGCGTTGGAAGTAAATTGCCAATGCAGTTTTGTAATTTAGTAAACTAGGTGTAATTTTACAAAATATTTTTTGCTAATTTTGTTTTGGAACGTTACAAAACAAAAGTACTAATCTTACTAAATAGATAATAAAATTTTGTTTGTCAATTTAACATGATAAATGTTGTAATTTTACCAACAATGCTATTGAAAATTATTTGTAAAATCAAAATGTTAAAAATTTCTTTATATATATATGAGCATGTATTTAATTTGTAATACGTAATACTTACTCTTTATGTTGCCAGCTTACAGCAAATTAATTCATATTAAATTAAAACGCAGCGGAGAAAGATTGAAACGTTTAGGTTTCGAACACGCAACCTTCTGTATGCAGCTTATATCACTTTACTATTTAAACACACTTACCGACTGGGCTATTGATTTATGCAATGTAATGTTCTTAATTCTTAATATATACTTTTACAAAATTTAAAAATTATAACAAATTGTGTATTAACTGGGATCTGGTAGGGCAATAATATTTATTACTTCATATTAACCACTTTTTTCTTTTTAAATCCAAACTTGATTAAGATTTTTAATTTTAATTTATTTCCAGTAGCAAATTTAAGTCGAAATGATCTGGCAGCCAGTTTTATGAGGTTGACACCTCAAAAATTTGCAGCTTAAAACCTTAAAAAATTTCTATCAAACCAAATTAAAGCAAATATTTGTAAATTTGAAAACATTGTCATTTGAATTTGATGTACAATTTCGTAAAATTAAAACGCGCATTGGATACATAGAAATTCTCGATGAAATTATAATACACAGTGTGTACTTTTACAATCAACATTTTGAAAATGCAAAAAAAAATTATTAAATTTTCTATAATTTTGTTGTAGTTTCCACTGCAAGTTTGTTTTGTAATTTTACAAAAAGTTCTAGAAAACCAAATTACAGGCAATATTTGTAAATTTGAGAAGTTTCTTATGAAAATTCGATGAACAGTTCCGTACAATTACGATGCATATAGGATTTGTACATAAAGATAGTAAAATTACAATACATTTTAGGAAAGTCTCTGACATGTGTTAGAAAATTACTAGATTTATGTAATGATTTTAAATTGGTAAACGTTGATTTGTAATTTTACTCAACTTTTGTTTTGTAAAGCAATTGTAATTTTACAAATTTTTTTAACAGTGAACATAATCATATCAAAGTCAATACATATAGTCCACCCTGCAGTGCGCAAATTCCTATGAAAGAAAATGTTCATCAACTCTCCCAAAATGCTTCTACAATGGCCATAACATCGCCATTCTCTTCGAATTTCTCACCCCTGAACTACTTTTTAAGCCTGGGAAGGAGAGCGAAGTCGCTGGGGGCAATCTGAGAAATAGGGTAGATGCTCAAGCAATTCGAAACCCGCTTTCCTAATGGTAGCCATCACAACTTCGATTTTATGTACTGGTGAGTTGGCTTGGTGTGTTCGTATTCAAATGAATGTAGTTTCCACGGATGACGTTGTATTTATATGATTTTTCTATTCGTAACTGAAGAGGGTATGCAAGCTATCTCAGTTTTCAAAAACTTTTTGGACCGTTAGAAAAAATATTATAATTACTTTTGGATCACTCGTATATGTAAATAGACAAATTATTATATATTAAAAATTATAAATATGAATATCCAATGTATCCCGAATTTTTAAATTCGATTTCATTTTTAAGTTATGGGTCTCCAATAGGTCCTATTTTAATTAATTATCACTGATTATAAAGCTAAATTGGCTTATTTTTTGTTATGATTATCGGAATTGTGACACTGATAACAAGTGAATATTGAAATCTATAACCATATGTTTCACAAAATGGTGGATTACGGGAAATAAGAGCCTATGTGATTCTCATCTGAAAAACATTGAATGCAAGGCTTTTTTACAAAGATAATAATGGTATCGTAGTAGAAGGGGTGGAAACTGCACATACACAATATGTTTTGACTCCGATAGCGTAGATGATTGTATTTGTGTTCTTTGCCCTGATCTTTAGAATCTAAACCCTTAGAATCCTTAGAATAATTCTTTTATTTTTATTATAAAGTTGAATTTCATACCTTTATTTGCTGTATTTTTGCACTTATTTTATTTTTTACAATTTTTATCGAATTTAACGTAAATTTTAGGCTCCCATTTCCCGACCTGTCGGGCAATGGGAGCGGACAATAATCTTCAGGAAAAACAATTTTTCGACTAGAAAAATATTGTTTAGCTAACTAAAATTCAGCTTATTTTTTGGTCAAATAGACAATCTATATGTTTCAATTTAAAAAATAAATAAATTGTTAAATCGATTCGAGATGCTGCATTTGAAATAATTGTCAAACGGGTCACTAATTATTAATACCATTTTAACAATACTATACTGTTTTCGTCAATATTTGTCAGTACTATAATTATTATTATATAGTGCAAATATTCAATATGACGTTTCCTGAAAATCCATTAATAAAATTTAAGGAAGATAAAATATGTAGTATGTTATATACCACGGGACTAAAGTGTGAGTTTTAATCCCGTGTGAAGCTTGTTGCCAGAGGGCCTGTAAAGGTCCGATGGCAACAAATCACACGAGGGATGAAAAAACACTTTAGTTTTATGATGTATTATTTAGGGATGTTATGGATATGAAATTGCGGATACGGATACGGATACGTATATTTAAAAACATTTTTTCGGTTTCGGTTTCGGAGATGTAATAATATCGGATAATGTTTCGGATACGGTTACGGTTACGGATAATTGCTTTTAGTGGAAATTTTTTTTTGAAAAAGGGGAAAATTTTACTCCAAAAAGTGAACGTCAAATACAAATCAACGGAAATCTATGGAGAGAAATACATGTAATAAAAATTTGCTTCGATTTAACCTCTGTTGTCTAACGGCGTTGTCTGTTATTATCCGAAACAAATCTGAAACTTTTATTTTCGGATACGGTTTCGGTTTCAGATATGTAATTATTTCGGATATCCGGTAATTTCGGTTACGGTTACGGATATCCGTAATATCCCTAGTGTATATATATACATTAATATATATATATATATATATATATATATATATATATATATATATATATATATATATATATATATATATATATACTATTTTTTGCAATTCCGAATAATTTAAAATAATAAGAATTAAAAAAAATTACTTAAATGTCATTCCAATTGTATATAATAATCTTCCATCAAGTATACTTTGGATAAATCAATCGACTTGTACAATACAATGAGCCATTTTCTCAAATATGTAGCAATCTAACACCAGGGCGACGACACAGTAATTTGGCACTACATCTCTATGAATGAAATTTTAATTTAAAAATTGCTATGTAACCGCATAAGAAAATTGTTTAACACCAGGGCGGCGACACGGGTTATCCGGAACTACATCTCCATAGTTGGAATATTAATTTCTAAAAAATAAACAATATTCCTAGGTAACCGAATTGGAAAATTTCGTTGCTAAAATGGAATTAACAGAAGGTGATTTTTGGTTGGTTAAATTAATATCTCGACTATAGAGATGTAATCCCACATACCTGTGTCGCCGCCCTGGTGACAGATTGCTACATATTTGAGAAAATGGCCCATACCTATAAACTACTAGCGTCCCGTCCTAGCTTCGCGCAGGCTCAGGTATCTGTTTTGTTTTCATTTTGGTGTTTTATGTAATTTCCTGCAACACTTAGTATTTAATAGCTTTGGCCCGCAGTTTCACCTACATAAAATTATCAGAATTAGAGATCTAATTATTTTTAAGTCAGATATTATGAAAATCTGTACGAAATTGGTTATTTATAGTGATTGGTTTCGCTCGTCAAACAACTCTTAAGTAGAAAAGCCACGGGGAGTAATTTTTTTGTCCCACTCCCACCCACTCCAAAAATTAATTTTCCATTCCCACCCGCTTCCAATCCCGAACAAAATGGTCTAATATTCCGTACAATTTATCAATTTTAATCCCGTTCTCGAAATTTTTTATTTCCATTCGTTTTTAAAAAGTCAGCCCGTTCTTACATTATACAAATTGTGGCCTGCGAACCCGACTTAACTATTTGCCTTCCCTAAAAACATTTCTACTATAAAGTTAGTCATATTCATATTGTCTCATGAGACAAGTTTGAATTGCTCAATATTGTTTCAGAAACAATGAAATTATAAATTTTTAGTGCAAATTCCCAATAAGGGAACACGTTCAAGTATTACGTAACACTTTTACCCGGTGGGAGGGGTTCAATCAAGAAAACTAAATTTAGTTCATGTCATATGAGGTCACATTTAACTGAATAATTATTTTTCTATTAACTCTTTTACAATATTTCTTTGTGCTTCATATGGGGGAGTGAATTATATACATGTATGACTTTCTAATTCAAAACAGCCAAAAAACCATATACAATATTCGGACAGAAAGGTAGCGATGTAACAGTGTAACTGTAATATAAAATTGTAGTAATATACATCCACTTAAGAAAACCACTTGAACCCCATTCCATTCCATTGTATGACATGTCACACAAACACATAAAACTATAATTTATGTATCATCCCCTTGGCACATATATGTGTATCTGTGTTTCTATATATACACATAAATTGGTTTTAGATTTGCTACAGGTTAAACTATTTGTGTTTTCTCTAACCAATTTTAGGAAGAAAAAACAACATTCAGGTTTGAGTATAAGGGACATGCACAGAGAAACAGGTAAATATTAAATTTATGTATGAATTGAGACAATATTTCCCATACCAGTATTAAATCTTGAAGGCCATTTTGTAGCATAATAGCATAAATTACAGACAGGGTGTCAATTTAAAAACAAGCCAGGCCTCATATCTTTAGAGCCTATAAAAAATAATTAAAATTTCTCAAAACTGTTTCTATAGCATGAATGGTTGGCCATTATGACCCACATTGGAATCCTCTACAACGAACGCCTAAGGTTCTAGCCACCCCAACCCTATTTTTTGAAATTGCAAAACCCCACTTGTGGTACATCATTGGAAAGCTCTTTAAAAATTTCGTCTTTTTTTCGTATTCTTCAAATAATAATTGATAACATTATATTTGGTATTAATGAACAGCATTTTTAAAGCTTTCCAATGCTGTACCGCAAGTAGGGTATTACAATTTTAAAAAATAGATACGAGGTTGCTGGAGCCTAAGGGATTAGTTGGAAAAATTATCATGTTGGGTATATTAGTTTCTCCCCCTTATTCTAGAAACGGTTTTGAGAAATTTTCTTTTATAGTTCCAAATATATGAGACCGGTTTGTTTTTAAAAATAGACACCCTGTAAATATTTTTTATGCCATTTTCAGTACGTATCAAGCTGTGTTTTGTAAATAGGTAATGAGGTACATACCTACTAGCCTATATTTTTATAAAGCTGTGTTAGCAACCGAAAGTTTAATGTACAATGGTCTACAAAAATTAAAAATTTAAAGGATTTTAAAGGATCTGAAATGAAATTTGAAATGAAAGTTTTAACGAGAAAAAAATAATATTTATTTTATTTTTGAAAGAATGACCTTTTGTACGTATTAACAACAAGTTCTATTTAACGAAAAATATAATGTTTGGTATAATTTTGAATTTGAAATGGTTAATTATTGTTAATTAACTATGATAATTATTTTCACCGACTTGTGTTAAATGTGTGTTTAATGAATGTGTGAAAGAACTGTATTACAGTTGATGTAAGTCAATGATATTTAAATGACTGAAATCGGTTACAGATGTTTGCTAAATTTAGGTATGAAATATGACATGCAATTCTGCCCTCTTAAGCCAAAAAGCAGTAAGTGTATAAATCAACATTTCTAGTAATCGCCGCTTTTCATGTTTTGTGAGTTTTTTAGCGAATTTCCAAAACTGGAAATTCAGCTTTTACGCCAGGTGTCATGGTGCGACCTAAGCCCGGGACCATATCAGAAATATGTTTTGAGGTCCCTAGAATACGAAAATGATATTCACTAAAATTTATATATATATATATATATATATATATATATATATATATATATATATATATATATATATATATATATGTATCCGCGCGATAACTCTCGAACGAAACGTTTAATACTTATGAAATTTTGTGTGCGAATTCGATTTTCCAAATCGTTGGATGAGTTCGGTAGCCAGACACGTCGGATGCCCAGAAGTAGGTTTTCCGGGCGTTTTTTGTCAACAAAATGAGTTTTTTGCCAGAATTAAGCAATTTTTCAAATTTTTTTTTACACCAAGCCATAGTAAAAGGTAAAATGCATCAAAAATGTTTTTATACCGTTGCTCTAAATTACTTACTTTTCGAGAAAAACTAGGAAATATGTCGTTCTCCATTTCACTCGCACTCGCATTCTTTTTTTTTTCTGTCTCATTTTTTGTGAGCTAAATTCGAAAAAAACCGCTTTATAAGTAGCGTGTCATGATTTTTTTAATCCAATTTAACGATTCGGCTATATTCTTTTTCTTTGTCAGTTAAATGTTTTTATAATGTATCTCTATTCCATTTTTTTTTTTAGATAAAAAAACACGGCGCAGCTTTTTATGTGATATGATCAGAATTTAAATGATGTTTACACCTTCCTAAAATTAATAAGAGTTTGCTACAATCGCATAAAAATTACGTTAAATCATATTCAAACAATAATATTTTTACGTAATTTTCTATCCAAATGACAATACTACGTTATAATTATATGTATAAACCCATCATTTTAGTGGTAAATAAATTTGCACATTCAGTTTTTTTTTTCTTTTTGACAACAAAACAAATAATTTTAAATTTTGACAAGTTGTATCATACATTTTTGAAAATATTAAATATTTTAAGGCAAAAATGTATTAAAGAACTGAAATTTGTTTAACAAAAACCATACATCTGCTCGTTTTACCTTAAAAATCTCGGAAAATAGAATATTTTTCAATAATTAACTCAGAAAAAGCATATATGAGGTAATTTTTATGATATTTTTTTGAAAATTTCAAAATAGTAGGGTTACAATGTTTTTTTTTTTTTAATTATTTTGTAGAATTTGGTAAATACACATCGTAACAAGTACTCGCCTTGAAAAAATCAAACAAGTATTTAAAAAAAAATACTATTTCTTAAAGAAAATATTAAAATTATGTACAAATGCCGTCCTGACCAACAGATATATTGGAACCGATTTTGAGCAGCTGGATTTCTTACAGGCAAAAGCTCATAGCGAATACACACATTTTTTAACATCCTTTTGAATTTTGTAATTCAATCATTACAAATAAAATCTAAATAAAAAAAATCTATATGACCTGTTTTTTCTTAATTTTCTATACGGAAGAACACGTATATAAACATCTTTTTTATAAGTACGTATTATCATATAAACACCTTTGGTTTGCAATTTTTTAATAATTAGCTTCTACGCTACTGAAATTATCTATCCATTTGAAAATTGGGATCCAGTGATGTACATTGGCACTGCAAAAGTGTGGGTGAAAAATTTCATTTTCACTTTTACTGAAATTATGTCATAAATTCATATTTTCAGAATTTATTCATTTGACAGAAAAATTCTAAATTATTAAAAAAGCCAAATAATTAATAACAATTAAAATAAAAAAAAAAAAAACAGAAAACATTTATTTATATTTGTATTAGCGAATTTCCAAAAGTGAAACTGGAAATACGCTATTACAGTAGGTGTCATGACGGGACCTAAGCCCGGGATCATAACAGAAATGTGTTTTGAGGTCCCTAGAATACGAAAATGATATTCACTAAAATTTATATATATATATATATATATATATATATATATATATATATATATATATATATATATATATGTGTGTCGCCACGATAACTCTCGAACGAAACGTCTAATGCTTATGAAATTTTGTGTGCGGACTGGATTCTGAATTCGCTCGGCTAAGTTCGTTAGCCAGACACGTCGGATGCCCAGAAGTAGGTTTTCTGGCCATTTTTTATCATTCGACCCTATCATAAGACAGTTCGATTTTTACATCGTTGAAAAGCAAAAAAAAAAATTATGAAGAAAATATTCTTATAATTTTCTTTCTATTTTAAGTATTTTTCGAGAAAATGTAAATTTTCACCATTATATTATTAGTTTTCTTTCTTTGTTAGTCTAATAAGTAATTTATATTTATATCTCAGTTCTTTATGAAGTATAAAAATATTTCACTTTTTTATTAAAGAATTTTGTGAGAACAAGTGAAGTCTATTCACATACATGTGTTATAACACACATACATGTATAGAGTTTTGTTTCTTATTTATTGCATTATAATTAGCATGGTTCTATCTCATGTTGAAAAATGTAAATTAAACAGATTTTCTAAGCTAATGTAATGAAGAATTTTTTTTTTTTTATTGAATTTTTAAGTAAACAAGAAATTGAAGATTATGTTATGATATAATATTATTAAATATGAAACAAAACAAAATATGTACAATGTACATATGTATGCACGGAAAAATATTTTGAATCGATTTTGAAAATTTTTTCACTAATAATTAATAATGTTAAAAAATTAAACCATTTCAAATGGATTTAAGGTATTTTATGTGAGGTCAAGGTTTTCGGGACCTAAAAAGGCCAGAAATTAATTAACCAATCGATTTTAAAAATTTTTTCACAGTTAGTAAGTTAAAGTATTTGAATTAATTAATTAAATGATGTCCGCAAGAAGCTTACGGACTGCCATAAGTTATATGAGATCCTTAGAACCCTTTTCTTACTGTTAGAGTACTAGACTTGTATGAGTTTCGCCAGGATTTACTGATCCCATAATTGTAAAAAATAAACTAAACGACCAATTTTAAAAATTTCTTCACTGTTACAGAGCTAAACTATTTTAGATAGATTTAGAATACATTATGTAAGGTCCGCCAGGGTCCACAAGACCCAAAAGTGTCAAAAATAAACTAACTGACCGATTTTGAAAATTTTTTCACTGTTACAGAGCTAAACTATTTTAGATAAATATCGATTACGTTATGTAAGGTCCGCTTGGGTCCATAGGACCTAAAAGTGTCAAAAATAAACTGCCTGATCGATTTTGAAAATTTTTTCACTGTTACAGAGCTAAACTGTTTTAGATAAATATAGATTCCGTTATGTAAGGTCTGCCAGGGTCCATAGGATCCAGAAGTGTCAAAAATAAACTAACTGACCGATTTTGAAAATTTTTTCACTGTTACAGAGCTAAACTATTTTAGATAAATATAAATTACGTTATGTAAGGTCCACCAAGGTCCATAGAACCCAAAAGTGTCAAAAATAAACTAACTGACCGATTTTGAAAATTTTTTCACTGTTACAGAGCTAAACTATTTTAGATAAATATAGATTACGTTATGTAAGGTCTGCCAGGGTCCATGCGATCCAAAAGTGTCAAAAATAAACTAACCGACCGATTTTGAAAATTTTTTCACTGTTGGGGAACTAAGCTATTTTAGATAGACATACATTACGTTATTTAGGGTCCGCCAGGGTCCATGGGACCCAAAAGTGGTAAAAATAAACTAACCGACCGATTTTGAAAATTTTTTCACTGTTACAGAGCTAAACTATTTTAGATAAATATAGATTACGTTATGTAAAGTCTGCCAGGGCCCATCGGATCCAAAAGTGTCAAAAATAAACTAACCGACCGATTTTGAAAATTTTTTCACTGTTGGGGAGCTAAGCCATTTTAGATACATATAGATTACGTTATGTAAGGTCTGACAGTGTCAGTAGGACCTAAAAGTGTCAAAAATAAAATAACTGACCGATTTTGAAACTTTTTTACTATTACCGAGGTAAACTATTTTAGATAGGTACAGGTTGTGTTATCTGAGATCCACAACTGTCCTGCGGATGCAAATGCGGCGTAGAATGTTAAACAACGGGTTTTGAATATATATATATATATATATATATATATATATATATATATATATATATATATATATATATATATATATATATATATATATTGCATAATAAAGTCCGCCTAGAATATACGGTCGAGCTGATTTTTTAATGAGGTCCACCGGGATCTTGCAGATCCGAAAACGCCAGTAATAAGCTATCGAACCGATGCTAAAAAATTTCTCACTGCTAGAGAACTAAATTATTTTAGATGGATACAACTATGCTGCACAAAATTCGTTCGGGTTCTTGGGTCCCTAAAAATACCAAAACTAATTATCCAGCCGATTTTAAAAATTCTTTTACTCTTAGAAAGCTAAACTATTTTAAATAGGTACAGGTCTTAGATGAGATCCGCCAGTGCCCAAGATTTGGAAATTCGCTATGTTATGCAGATGCTGCGACAGGGGTATTTTTATAAAAACGTAGGTATTATATTTTATATGCACTTTAACTAAAATGTCAAATTTCACACGTTGTTAATTTTCAATTTCACTCAAAATACGCTTAAAAATCAAAACTTAAAGTTTAACATTCACAATCCGTGTAGAGTGTCCATACGTCTTGGTTGTCCGGGATTTGTCACGGTTCTAGCTCCTTTGCTCCGGTGTCCCGACAGACTTTTTCAAGACGTCGGTCGATTTGTTTCGGTTTTTCAAACTACTAATTTTTTATTTTCATCATCTAATAAGTACACAATTTTTCATTTTAAATAATGAATAGTTCAGTATCATATTAAAAGATCAACAGTAGATTCATTTACAACCAAACCTAAAAATATTTAAAAAAAATTAATTACTAATTAAATTTTCCAAGTTTTTTCGATTTTACCTTAAACACGAACTTCCAAAAAAACATTTTCTTTTCTTAACTTTCCATCATATATGTATCTACATAAATAAATTGTAATATTATTTTGCTTGCTTTTATGATACTGAAGGTACTGAAGTTCCTGAACAATTAAAAATTAAAATGACTGGAATTTTATTCGAACTTTTAAATAAAGTAGTTAACTAACGCGGACATAGATAGCGCCACAATACAGAAATTGCCAACATTTAAATGTTCATGTTTTAATTCATTTTTCTTGAAAATAAAATTGTCTAAGAAGCTCACTTTCATAAGAAATTTTATAAAAATTTAAAAAATATATATTTTCTAGAACAGGGGGCGATTTATTTTGAAAAAAAAATTAATATTTTAAATAAAGAGCCATTAATAGGTAATCTATACATATAATACAAATGTAACGAGACCGTTTCTGTATAGGGAATATTTTTTAAAAATTGTGCAGATACTGTAAATAGTTATCGATGTAGATATCAAAACAGCGATTTTTAAAATTTTTGTCTGTCTGTCTGTCTGTCTGTCTGTTCGTCTGTTCACGCATCACACAAAAACTACTGGATGGATTTTAATGAAATTTGGTGTGCTGATAACTTATTACCCGGATCAACATCTAAAATACTTTCTACTTCGAGAAAATGTCTTATTCCCACGGGAAAATGGAAAAACCATGTTGAGCATGTGCATACAGTACGCAAAAACTATAGAACGGATTTTGATGCAATTTGGTGTGGTGATAACTTATTACCTGAGTCAGCATCTCAGATACTTTTTATTTCGGGAAAGTGGCTCATTCCCACAGGAAAATAAAAAAACTTTTTGAGCATGTGCACATATTACGCGAAAACTATTGAACGGATTTTTATGAAATCTAGTGTAGTGATAACTTATTACCTGCGTCAACATTTAGGATACTTTTTATTACGGGAAATTATTTCCTTCCTTCAGGAAAATACAAAAATTATTTTGCTTATGTGCATGTATACTTAAAACTATTGTTCTATGCGAATGCTTTATAATTACTATACTTATATACTTGTCATTTATTAAATTAAATTTACCATAATACAAAATTTCTGGAGACTAACTCTATTTTAAATTAATTTAGAAATTTCGAAAATTTAAGTGCCTATATTTCCGAGAAATTCATTTTGGGATGAAACTTGTTATATTTATAGGATAGATACTAGTTTGGGATGCAAATATAATAAAACAATAAAACGTTGGAAGTCCAAAAATTTTGTATGAGTTCTCCAGTCAGACACGTCCGATTCCAAAAACCTCAAAAAAATGAGTTTTTTGCAAACAATTTGCCAAAATTTAAAAGTTTTTCCAATTTTTTTTACATTGTGGTAAAGAACCAAGAAAATCACAGAAAATACATTTTGAACCATTATTCTAGGTAAGCGGGTTTTCGAAAAAAAGTAACTTTTATGATTGGAAATTCGCTATGTTATGCAGATGTTGCGACAGGGGTATTTTACACTAAATGACAATTTTATTTTAATACTTTTTATTGTTTTACTGCAACTTATTTTCTGTTTTAAATAGTAAAATATAACCTCCTTTATATTAATTTACAGCTACGATTGATTCATTTCATTTTCCTAAGCAAAAAAGAAGTAACAGCAATAATAAAGTAAGAAAAGACATCAATTCAGTTCAACTCACTACAAACTCTCTCTTTGAACTCACTTGACTAACATCAAAAGTTCAAAACATAACATACATAACCATATTTCCAGAGATGTGCAAGATACCTCCTTATAAAAAGTATCTGGAATACAAAATACAAGATACTTTTGGAAATGGTATTTGAGATACCAAATACAAGATACTTATGGAAATGGTATTTGAAATACTAGATACAAAATACATATTTTCTAAATACTTTTTTAGAAAAAAAAAAAAACTTAAAGAAGAATTAAAAAAATAACATATTTTTATTAATTTTGAGATTTACTTAGCTTAAGTTTATTACATGACACATTAATTACGAACAGTGGATCGTGTTTATCGCGAAAATGTGATAACATATTATATTTTTAAAGTTTCAATTGAGACTTGAGCAAAACCAGTTCACTAAACATTTTATTACTCATTTTTCTTCGCTGAGGTCTCATTATTATCTCCCCAAGAGTCGCTCCACAGGGGCGGAACTCGGCATTTTAAGGGTGCATTCACCTTATGATGGGATACCGTAGGTAATGTAAAAAAATGCATAGGTAATTAATAATAGTATATTGTGCAATAAGTTGGAAAAGAGGCTTATTTCTCACGAATATGAGTTTGTTGCGCCAGCCCGCAGGGCGAGTGCAACAATTCGTATGAGTGAGAAATAAGCTTTTCCCACGTATTTTACACTATACTTTTTTTACGAGCACATTTTTTTCGTAAAATTTAATATAAATAATTAAAATCAAAATTTAAATTAGTAAAAATTTTTTAAAATTATAATGTCGTACTAAGATGTTCAAATTTTTTGCCAAAGCATACTTTGAAACTATGGAAACAATAATAAATAATCAACATACATATATGTATATTTTTAGTAGGATAAAGTGGGGTAATTGTACCCCCATTTTTGGATAGTTAACTTCAGACCATTATTGTATCAATGTTATTAATCGCATCTGATTGTTTATCAGTGTTATCAACTACCTGGTCTTTAAACTTAAATAATCAAAAGAAAAAAATTCTAGAGAGCTTCATGATAATGAACTGTAATTTATTTTTTGAAATGTGTACATGTAACGCACTTGCCCCATGGTTTGGGGCAAGTGCATTCTCTTGATATAATTCTGTATTCTTTGCTTGATTTATATTGAGGAACAAGTGCGTTGAATAAGCATACTTTTCTCTACGTAACTGTACAAAAAAATTTTAAATATCTTTTTATTTCAAGTGATAAATTACCTTTTAAGAGGCCATAAGAAGCAAAACATAATTTGAACATATTGTATTATAATTGAGAGGTACACTAATATCATCTAATGCTGTTTCCAAGACCGCTGCTGAACACTGTGTGCTTCTGGCAGTTTTTCTTATGTAATTTCGTACCATTTCTACCTAAAATAAATAATTATGGCCAAAAACAAGCAGAATTTACATCATATAATACAGTGGGGTAAGTGCGCTCCCTTTAGCGCTACATCATATAATACATTAAGAGCGCACTTACCCCAGTCCAAAAGACGCAGTTGCCCCGTAGGAAAAAATGTTGGGGTAGGTGCGCTCCCTTTAGTGTTTCTAAAATAACAGGATAAAAGAAGAAATCTTCTCAATTAATTTTAACTAAAAATATTAAATAAAAAGTATAAAAATATTATAACAGACTTTATTAAAAATTTATTGAAAATGTACTCAGCAACTCGTTGTTAAACCATAAAACACATTGTTGAAAAACATAGCCGTTGCTACTCTATATAATTGACAGAAGTGCCAAATTAAGGTTGACCTGTTTCTCTTGCGTGTTAGCGGGTATTTTAAAATTGGATTTAAATCACTTTATAGTTAGTTGAAAATTCTATTTGTCGCGAAGGCACTTGCCCCGGCAACGCACTTACCCCACTTTACCCTATTATTTCTATATATTATATATTAAACTAACGGAACAGCCTACTTTTTTATTATATAAAGGAGTCTCCACATTCTCGCCGAGGTTGGACGAGGTTCCTCGTCGAGTTCCTCGCTGAGGTTGGCTCAGCCATATGAATAGCATTAAAACACCAACCGCAAGACACAACGAAATGACCCTCTACATTCTCGTTTCGTCCAACCTCGGCGAGAATGTGGAGACTCCTTTAAGGCGTGGGAAATAATTTCCCCCTGTATTTCCGCACAGTGTGGGCAATTGTTAATTTTTACATATAGTTAGCCGTGCACAAAATGTTACTTTTAATGGTAGGAGTAGAAAAAAGTATTTTAGCAAACTAAATATTTACAAAATACTAAGATACCAACATAATGTATCTAAATACAAGATGCAAAATGAATTTTTAAAAGATTATTTTAGATATAAGATGAAAGTACGTATTTTGTATCTTGTATCTAAATTTCAAATACTTGTATTTTAAATAAGTCACATCTCTGCATATTCCAACTATTATTTCCCGTTTTTAAAAACAGCTGATCATTAAGAAATTAAGTTGCTAGTTACTGACAACAGACCATGGCGAAAACTTATACAATATGATTCAGTTACCAGTACATAAATTTCCACATTTAACATAATTATATGTATAACATCGTGTGTTGGAGACAAACAAATGAACGTAAGTCCAATCGTTTTATGAAATTTGCTAAGTTAAAAAGCAGTAAGTGACTAATGCTAAGCCAAATAGCAGTAACTACACTGTAGATACTGCTTTCTTTTCTATGAAATGTAACTTACTGCCTTTTACCTTAGTATTTATGCAATTTTAGTGTAGGTACGGCTATTACGAACCCTTGTATCCTAGAAACTATTTAAGATACGTTTGTTTGGATTTGTTTTTTAGACTCCTCGTGGTTGAAAACATGGAAATCAATGTAAACCTCAAAAAGTCAAAATTTATCAGTTACGTCTTTTTGGTTTACGGCGGCAGAATTGTTTTATTACAAAATATGTTCACATTTTTTTGTATGCGTAAACTTAATTTCAAACGATTCGGTAAATAAGTAGGTACATAAACATATTTTGTTGACAAAAAATTTAACATTCAAAAAAAAAATATGTTAGGTAGTTAGATTAAGGTTTTTTTAGAAGCCATTTTTTACCAAGTTTTTGATAATCAAAAATTTCTGAAATGAAACTTAATCGGTACAAGCTAACTAACAAAACTGAATTAGTAAATTGAGACCTTTTTATCATTTAAGTAATAAGACTTATTTATCTTCAACCCGATATATAATATATATATATATATATATATATATATATATATATATATATATATATATATATATATATATATATATATATTATATTTATATATACATATATATAAAATATATATATATATATATATTTATATATACATATATATATATATATATATACATATATATATATATATATATATATATATATATATATATATATATATATATATATGTATATATATATATATATATGTATATATAAATATAAATATATATATATATATATATATATATATATATATATATATATATATATATATATATATATATATATATATATGTATGTATGGCTTATTTCACGTACGATCACCAGACCCCGAAATCTTGATGTCACCGATTTTGATGATATTCTGTAATAATTTTCTACTATACCAATAGTTTTGAAATGTCATATTTTTTTCCTCAATTTTAATAAATGAATCAGTGTTTGTTATAAGGGCACAAGTCCAGAAACGATAACTTTCGGAAAACAAGAAAAAACTACATTACGAAAAATTTGAAACTGTACAATAAAAATCTTACTACCAAACGATAGCTTGTGACAGGGTTGCCACCTTTGAACAAAATAAAATCGGGACAATCTAAGGGAAAAATAAAAAGTCAGCTTTGTGATATACTTGTATATTTATTATAGGTCCGAAGACATTCGTCAATCTTCGGACCTATTATAATTTCGTTCAAACTCTTGCTATTCTTGAAACATCAGTAGCGCATACAGCAAAAATCCACTTGTCGCACACTCCAAGAAGTGCGACATCGACATTAAGTGAGGGGAGAGTCCATACCTCGTTTACTCACGTACACTGCTTCTTAAGTATGTGTGTGTGTACACACAACATATTCGCCTTAGTCATAGAGGGTCATGTATCGTCATATTGTATGCTTATCTTAAAGTATTATTAATTTAACTATGCATGTTATATTACAGGTTTTGAATCGATTCTTGCAATTGTTATATATAGTTGATTTTAATGCAATTTATTATTTTTCGTTATTATTAAAAAACATAATATTTGTTATTATTTTTTATTTAAATTGAGTTTAATTATATTTATTTAATAGAGTTCAACGTATTATTATTATTATCATTATCACTATTTTAATAAAAAAGTGTTCAAAAAATTTATTTTACAATTTTTGTTGAATTAGAAAATATAGTTTCCATCTTTTGATTTGATATTTTGTAGTTGCAAAATTTGTTGCCACAATATTTTCTTTAAAAAAAATATAACAAAAAACACAATTTAAAAAGTGAAAATAGTGACAATTTTTACATTCTTTTTTCAAATTTTTTAATGCAAACATGGCTGACTATGCTTCAGTTTTAATTTTAAAGTTTGGGGTATCCTAGAAAAAGAAATATATATTGGTATTTTACATGCTATTTATAATATTTGTCTCTTTTTAACGTGTACGTATTATCTTTCGTACGTAATATAAATTACTGGTCCTTTCATTTCTACACGGAGAGAAAATTCCTATAAAAATTACTGTGCTCATACTATAATCGACGTGTAACAGGCGAACATATCCAATTTTTGTACGGTAAAATTAGATATGTTCGCCTGTTACACGTCGATTGTAGTATTAGCACAGTAATTTTTATAGGAATTTTCTCTCCGTGTAATGTCTATGGTCAAACATATTCATCTATTTCTTTAATAAAACGTAAAAATGTACTTAAATGCTTTATATACTTTATCCCGAAAATTGAGAAACAGCAATCACTGAGGACCTATATTTAATGCGTGTCAAACACGCACTTGACGGCTTTTTTATTTACTACGAGCCGCTGTTAATAATTCTATATCATTTTTATATTTATTGATGAATTAAGGGATGACTATAACATGGATGGGCGTAAGCAAGAGTGAGTACACCATATACTATCAAAATTTAAAACCATTTCTTAAATCTTTCTTCTGTAGAAAAAAATCCTAAATGTGTTCATAAAATATTTCACTATTGTTAGATATTATGAATATTTTTAATTTGTTCATGGTATTTAAAAAAAAAATTTTTGAAAAGATTTTTTTACGGCCATGTGTAAGAGTGTAAGTATTTGGAAAAAATTTACAGACTCCCTATCGATGTTCTTTGTTAAATATTTGTAAATTAAAAATAACTGTCAGGTCAACAACTACTAGTTTGTTATTGACCCTTCCTGATCATTTGAAATAAAAAATAGCGGCATAATTACCTACGTAACAACTATTTTAATTATAAAAGTACTTTTTTACTATTTTTCTTTTTTTTGTCGGTAATTTAAAAAATCGGGACATAATTAACATGATGTCGGGACGCGGGACTTCACCATCGAAATCGGGACTGTCCCGACAGAATCGGGACGGGTGGCAACCCTGGTTTGTGATCACACGTACCAAATAATTATAAAAATGTTAATATTCTTAAAGAAGTTTGGCTTTGCTGACTAAATAAAAGTCATGGACTTGTACCCTTTTAACAAATTGCAGGATTTTTTACGGGAACTAGTGAAGGAAAATTTTAAATGTTAATATTCAAGTAACATTTTGGCTTCATTGAATTATATTTTGATCGAATACTAGTCACAACATCATCAAAACATTTAAACAGAAAAAAAATAACTAATTAAAAAAAAGATTATTCGCAAATGAACATTGATGCTTACATATTCTCATCTACGTTAGATTCTAAAGGCCAGTTTATAAGATCTTCATAAAATGATTTATATCTGTCATCTGCATACTGTACTGCTTTTCTAATATCATGAATCTTGGAAGCCTTTATGGGAACTTTACCAGATGGATAGGCTAGAATTAATAGGAATTCAACATGTATATTAGGTGAATTTGATTTTAGTCCAACTTCAGAACCACTTATTGTGACATTATTTTACCTACTATCAGTGTGTTAATAGCAAAAATTAGTGTATATAAACTAGTATGTAATTTAAGAGGGTGACTCACCCCCTCTCCAATGTTGCTCAAACTCAATTTTGAATTCGAGAATTTCATTTCTACGTTATTCTAATTGTCTTAAGCTATTTTCCATGAAGAAGAACTTGAAATACCCAAATAGTACGATTATTCGACATAGTCACCCTCTAGTTAACTACCCCTAGACTTAATATTAGGATATTGAGCAAAAACAAATCAATTAGATTTTTTGACGTAGATTTCAAATCTGTAAACAAAATTTTTATATTGTTTATTTTTCACCCCCTTTTTGCAAAATTAACCCCCAAATTTTAACCCCCAACCACCCCTGTTGATGTAATTTAAACAAATTTAATATCAATAGATAGCTCTTTAAAAAAGAGTGATATCGCCAATTTAAACTTTTGCTCTATCTCTTACTGTTTTCGAGATATTTGAAAAATTAAATTTTTACCCCAATTTTTGGAGGGCGATTTCACCCCTTCAAACCGTTTTGCCGCAGATAAAAAAAAATACGTGTTCCTTAATTTTTAGTGTTCTACAACATATTTAAGTTTCATCAAACTCGATAGGTCCGGCCTCGGGACCTTTACTTGTGAGTCTATAGTACGAACTGCTCAAAATAGAAAAGACAGGTGTGCATACAATCGAGTTTTTTATTTTGGGGGGAAAATAAAAGAAATAAAATTTTCTTATTAATTTTCAAAATTTTCAGAAAAAAAAAAAGAAACTAAGAAACTAAAAAATTGTTCTCTGAAGGTTTTTTGTTTATAGTGGATCCCACCCAAATCATTATTTTTATCTTTTTCTGATAAAATTTTTATGTTACATCAGACATTTCTAATAACTAAAAGAGTATTTGCAGAAAACTAAAGTAGTTGAAACTAAAGAAGTATTTTGTGAATGAGCTCTCCGAGCAAAACTAATATAGTAAAATACTACTAGTTCTAACTAGTTTACAAAACTAAAGTAATAAATTTCTCTGATTTGGTGCTCGTCAGCCTAAAACTCGTACTGTAAAACAATAGCTAAGTTAATGCATTCAACATTTAGCAGACAACCTAACCTCAATTCTAGATGACAACTAATAACCGATTTCTGTAATTGCTGTTAAAGGGCACTTGTGCAGGACATGTGCCGATTTAATAAAAAATGCATGAAACCACCGTTTGATTTTATACATAAGTAGACATAATAAATGTGCCTTTCTAACACAAATTGATGTATTTAAATGTATATATTATGATTTTCACATAAAATGAAAATGTACAAAAATGTGACTTGTGCCCTTTTAACAAACACTGATTCAAATATGGAAGTTACGATGTAATGAAGTTTGCCTAAATTTTTACCAATTTTCGACACTTTCTTAAAAAAAGTTGAATATCTCCGAAGTTATAAAAGATAATTTAACCAACTTTGGTACGTACTTAGGGAACATTATAGGAAAGGTACGCGTATAAGAATTATTACCGTCTTTAATACATGATTAGATTTATAGGTATCCAAACATGACCAAATTTGGACATTCATAGCAAAAAAGAGTATACTTTGATTTTCTTAAAATTTATACAGTATATGCACCATACCCTACAGAATATAATATATGAAAATTGTGATGGGATCTTCAGGACTTTCCATGGGAATGACGATAATGTGACGGGAATCCATGAGGTACAAAATGATACGGGTCAAGTGTGATTGTTGGATATATCGATTTTTCAAGTAAAAAAGTTCCAGTCAACATATATTCTAAAACTCACCGTTTTCGAGTTATACGTTCTCGAAGTTTCACTAAAGTGATAATGTTGACTAGTAAAATGTTATCATTACATTGTCTTTTTGTTCATAAAATCAATTATACCTTTTTAGATCAATATAAAAATGCGTTTTAAATTAATTCCAATAAAAATTTTATTAACACCTTAACGGTCGTAACACTACCCAAGTGACAATCGCCGATCTTCTTCAAAACTTTTCTGGTGTGCAGAATAGGCCAAAATAAGAGACCCGTATTTTTTTTTATCGGCCGCCGTCCACTTTTACGGGGTGAAACTAGTGCTTAAATTTGGGGGTTCAAATCGTATTTATTAAGATATCTCAAAAACTATAAGAGACAGAAGAAAACTGTAAATTGATAAAATGTTCCTCTTTAAAAGACCTATCCACCTGTATAGGTTAAACCAGGATTGGTTTTATAAGAGGGACTGGAGGGGTGAAAATGGGGGTAAATTTTCTTGTACAGCTCGAGTGGTTCAATATATCAAATTTTTACCATCATAAACAGAAAGAGCACCAAAAATTATGGGATACGGGTTTTTGCGTTTCACGGGCTCTTATGGGAAAACTCTATTGTTCAAATAAGCCATATATTTATATATATATATATATATATATATATATATATATATATATATATATATATATATATATGCATCATATTGTATATATATATATATATATGCATCATATATGCATCATATATGTGCATATATATATATATATATATATATATGCACATATATTTATATATATATATATATATATATATATATATATATATATATATATATATATATATATAATCAAATTGTTCAAATAAAAGTTGTAGCCACTGGCGGGAGACATTGATTGATATACTTCGGAGCTTTATAGCTCTTGTGGTTTTCGAGATACGATACAAACTTACCTTTTTTTAAGTGGAATAGTATACTTATTTGTTGATAAAAATTATTCAATAAAGCAACAGAAACAAAAAATAAAAAAATAAAATTTTTTATCTTGTCTTTTTTTCAAATTTTACAAATTTGGCGCTTAAAAGTGATTTATTTAAGTGAATTTTGGTGAGTTTAAGAGCGCTTAGTTCAAACAAGCCTCATAATTACGGAAAATAATTATAGCAGCTAAGCGGTAATTGTATTTATGCTACATAGATAGCTATCTAGTTAACAACTCGCTAGAGTCCCTATAATAAATAGGGACATGTTTGCTGAACGTTGATTGGTTCCGGCATTTTCTGTCCAAAGTTTTCGTAAAATACATTGAAAATACTTTTTTGGACAATTTTCTTACTTTTTTTTTAAACAAGGTTAAAGTATTTGACAACTTGCGTGTTAAATATTTATCAGTGATATTAACATCATATCTTGCTGCCATCTATACATTTCGATAAGAAGTTACAAATAATACAAGAGAATACAGGTTCCATATTTATTACTACAATTTAAAAAGTTTAAATACGTAATGCCTTTTTTAAACCTACTAATTTTGACTTCCTTAGTGTGTGTGTAATTCAGTGACTTTCTATTGAATACTGAGTTAAATATTTGAGGAAAAACTACAAATTATTTTGATAATTAATGTATTTAATTAATAAATTTTTTTTTATTGTAAGGGATCAATGTGAACATACCATTACAACTTATTTCGTATTTTTTTTTTTTTTTTTTTTAGTATAAATTGGAAATAAACCGTATTTTCTGCGTTCGTTTAAACAAACCTTAGCACGGGTTTTGAAAATTAAAAGTTAAAAATGCAATTTCTCAAAAATATGAAATAAAATAATGAAAATTTTAGCACAATTGATAATTTGAAGTAATAAACTAATTTTAAAATATATTTTAATACATATGTTTCCATTTGAAAAAAAATTTTTTTCTATTCCAAAAAAACCGTAGGTCCTAGAAGTCTGGAATAATTTTTCATGAATGGCCCCCTCTATTTTAAATACTTTTTTTATAAACTTTTTTTTCGATTAGTTGCATATTTTAGGAATAAATCGAATGGCAACTACAATATTTACAGAATTTATGTTTTAATAAACTTTCGTTTGGTACCCTACGCGATGCTCTTGGAAAAAAATTTTATTTCTACTTGCCAGGCTATCCCCTAATATTAACATTCCCAGAATCGAAATTCAATAATATATGAGGTCACCACATCGTATCTTCGTGCTAGGTTTCAAATTTTCGTGTCGAGTGGCTTCAGAGAAAATTGCATGTGCCACCCGGACAGATATCAAGTGATTGCATAAGTGTTCCGTTTTGCCAATTTTAGTAGGGAATACTAAAAATATAAAAATGAACTCGATCATAAGCTTCAAAAAATTTCATCTCACAGGAGGGGACGGAGATAAAGGTCCTTATCGAAACTCCTCCTTTTTGGAAATTCGCTATGTTATGCAAGATACTGTGACAGGAATATTTCTTTATTTTATTTTAGGACGCTTGATTTAAAATGACCTCTGGAAGATTACCTATATTTAAGAATTTACCACCTACTATAACTTCAAAAATGGTTATGAAGAAATTTGATAACAAAAACTTGAAAACTCCGTTTTGCGAAATGAGGTATTTATAAACGAAAAATCTGCTCAAGGGATACGTGAGAGAAAAAAAGGTTTGTTTTTTCACTGTTTTACACGATGAAATACGTCGGAAAAATTTCATTTCTTTTAAATATTTTTAAATTTTTTCAAAAAAATTTTTCAAGTAAGGTAAAATCCCCTATACCGGAACACGATCCAATAAAAAACAGTTTTGACATTTACATATTAATGAAGTTATTTCTGAAAGAAACGTCTGATAACAAAAATTATTATTAATAGAATGATTGTTTTCCAATTTAAATTGACCTCGCATTTAATGTTTCCTTACTTAATTAAAGAATATATATATATATATATATATATATATATATATATATATATATATATATATATATATATATATATATATATATATTAAACAATTTTTGCTGAATGTGTCTCTTTTGCGTTTGATCAATGCTTATTTATAGAAATACATGTCTTATAAATTTCAATATTTTCCAGTTAATTTTCGAAGTTAGCCCAATAAAACTATACAAATAATTTTTATTAGTCCAGTTAAGAGATTATAAGAGCTAAATAATCTTTTTATTTGGTTTAAATATGATTTATATGTATATATCCTACAAAACACAGATATTTGGGAATATCTGTACAAAAATGACGCCGAGAATATTTTGTGTTAACACTTTAATGCTTAAAAAAAGAGTTGAAATCCATTGTTATGCCGAGAATAGGTGTAAATAATTATGCTTTGGTACAGGGACTATTTAAAAAAATAATCCAAAAGAAAAAATTACACAAATTTCCGGAATGAAAACTTTTGTTGTACTTGGCTCAAATTTTTTTTTACTTTTATTCAATATCAAGCAAAAATTAGAGCCGAGAACAACAAAAGTTTTCATTCCGGAAATTTGTTGTAATTTTTTCTTTTGGATTATTTTTTTAAATAGTCCCTGTACCAAAGCATAATTATTTACACCTATTCTCGGCATAACAATGGATTTCAACTCTTTTTTTAAGCATTAAAGTGTTAACACAAAATATTCTCGGCGTCATTTTTGTACAGATATTCCCAAATATCTGTGTTTTGTAGGATTTAACTTATTTTTGTTTTGCTTTTTGTTAAACAGTAGAATATTTACAGCTTTCTACTGGTGCATAATGTATATATTTTCTACATCTGTTAAAATATACCTTAAATTTTCATCACTCTATATAAACTGTAGACCAGCGGTTTCCGAACTGGGAGGCGCGCAATGTCCACCAGGGGGGCGCAGGTTAATTGCAAATATCGTCGTCGTTTTGATAAAATCATGGTTTTAAGAATAAGCGCGCAAATATAATTACCAAATAATGGACATTTTATATTAAGGAGTTACATACATGGGTCTTTTTTAGAAAAAAAAACAGTATTTTTTGATTTTTTTTACAAGGTAAGAAAATATAATTTATTTCAACTTTTGGCATATTATAAATTATTTTGGGACACTGTGAAAAAATTTCCGTGAAAAAAAAAATAATTAGGCCATTGACAGCTAGTTTTTGAAAATAACTGATTTTTTGCCGTAGGCAGAGTAACCCGTGAAATTCTGACCTAAAATAAAATCCCCTGTCGCAGCAACCTACATAACATAGCGAATTTCCGTTTAAAAATATTAGTTTTTCTCAGAAACTAGTTGACATAGAATGATAGTCTAAAGACCTTTTTTATGTGATTTTTTCTCTTCTTTTCGATGGCGTAAAAAATTACGCAAAAATTTTTGAATAAGGGGAAATTTTGGCAAAAAACTAATTTTTCCTACGTAAATTGCCCAAAAAACTATGTATCCGGCATCGGACGTGTCTGGCTAACGAACTTGTCTAACGGTATGGGACTTCTAATATTTTCACCAAATTTCGAAAAAACAGGACATTTCGTTCGAGAGTTATCATCCGGACACACACACACACACACACACACACAGATATATATATATATATATATATATATATATATATATATATATATATATATATATATATATATGTATATGTATAAAAATAAATATAAAAATTTTAGTGAATAATATTTTCGGTTTCTAGGGACCTCAAAACAAATTTCTGCCATAGTCCCGGGTTCAAGTCGCGTCATGACAGTGGCTATAATAGCTGAATTCCATTCTGGAAATTCGCTAAAACAAAATTTTTTCTATTATTAGATGCTTATAGCTTGTACTTGAACGAAAAATTACTGTTTCCGTTCATTACATCTCATTTTACAAGTAGAAAGTCAATGAAAAACACGAAAATTTTTACCAAAAATCAAAATTTTTTGTTTAAAACACTGTCAAAAGTTGAAATTTCATTTTTTTAAATCCCTTTGTTCAAGTACAAGCCATAAGCTTTTACTTATAGAAAAAAATTGCTAAAAGTTGGAATAAATTAGGTTTTTCTGCTAAAAAAAAGCCATGTAACTCAACAATGATTTTCCTGCTCGCTACTGTAGGTAATACTTTAACAATAACAATTCTCAAGCGGTCAGAGTCATGTTAGCGCGTAAGTATCGAATAACGTGTCTGATCAACGGTTTCCTCTCAAGTGTCGTATAGACCCGTCCGCCAAGAATGTGAGTCTTTTCAGTAAAAAAGTAATTTACGAATTGTTTATAAATTTTTTCCAGAGCGGGGTAGGAGAGGTAAGGGGTGCGTTAGTGCACAAAGTTTGGAAACCGCTGCTGTAGACCAATCAGAAAGTTATATTTGTAAAACATTCAAAAAAATTACAATAGAAAGTAGGCGTTGAAATAGTATAATATTTGACACTAGCTGTACACTCGCGACGTCATTCGCGCATAAATTCAATGAGAAGTATATAATAATTCTACTTAATAAGTCTCTAACACTGACTGACCGACAGACAACGCACAGCCTAAACTGTTGGCTTTAGAAGAATGAAGTTTTGCACAGGAGTTCCCTATGTAACGTAGGTGAGCACTAAAAAAAGACTTTTGAAAATTCGTCCCTTAAGTGGATTAACTAGGGGATGAAAATTTGTATAGAAATTATTTATTTTTGAAGTTAGTGATATATAAAAATATGTTACTATGGCTATTAATGTAAATAACTTATTTAATAACAAATCTTTAGTACTGACTGACATCCTGAGATGTTGCCGATGGTAAAGCCCATTTGTTTGGTATACAGCTAGTTATAAAGAATTTGCATAGAAAAATAGTTTTGCGTAATGCATGCGCATGCTCAAAATGGTTTTTGTATTTTCCCAAGGGAAGGAGATATTTTCCCGAAAATAAAAGCATCCTAAGTGTTAATACTGGTAATAAGTTATCACCAGATCAAATTTCATCAAAATCCGTTCAATAGTTTTTGCGTAATGCGTACACACGCTCAAAATAGTTTTTGTATTTTTCCATGGGAATGAGACATTTTCCTGTACTAAAAAGTATCTTATATTGACCCAGGTAATAACACCAGATCGAGTTAATATAATATATAATAATATAATAATTTATTGCAAGCTCTAAAAGAGGTACATTCGTCAATACAAATTAATAAGAAAAAAAAAAGCAGTACATAATTGTTGAAAGAGTTAATAAAAAGAGTTGGTACGTAATGTGTGGACATGTTCAAAATAGTTTTTGTATTTTCACGTAGGAATGAGACATTTTCCTAGAATAAAAATTATCCTAGATATTGACCCAGGTAATAAGTTATCGCCACACCAAATTTCATCAAAATTCGTCCAGTAGTTTTTGCGTGATGCGTAAACAGACAGACAGATAGACAAAAATTTTAAAAAACGCTGTTTTAATATCTAAATTGATAACTATTTACAGTATACCAGTATAATTTTAAAAAAATATTCCGTGTACAGACACGGTCCCGTTACAGCTTTATTATATGTATAGATACTATAGATTGATTAAAATAAATTATACAAAATGTTCATTGTTTTTAAATTAATTTTGATAGTTTCCATGTTTCCATAGATGTTTCGAATTTTAATGGTTTAACAAAGACACATTTGGCAAAGATTCACAAATTTTTCATCAACTTTACGCCAAAAAGTTGTAATTTTCTACTAAAAAGTCATAAGAAAGTACATACACTCGAATAAATTGTGATACCCCCTTCACAAACTCGGCTAATGTCTCCAATCTCATTTTCTATATCAATAATTTCTTATTCACTCTATAATATACTATTGTCATAACATTAACTTTGTAAGCAATAATAAACAAATACTTTGCTTTGCAAATTTCCACCTTTATTTTTGAAACTGTGACAATATTGTTTCGAACCGTTTAGTCATTTTCAAACAGAATGTGTTTGAAAATGAACTAACGGTTCGAAACACTATTGTCACAGTTTCAAAAATAAAAGTGGTATTTTGCAAAGTAAAGTATTTGTTTATTATTTACAAATATGGAATACCATAAAGTAACGCTCAAATCTATTAATATTTGTAAGCAATTTTACGCGCTGCTATTGCATTTATGAAACTAATTTTTTTGATACAAATATTGTTCGTTTATTTTATCATAAAATGATTTTTTTTTAATTTTAATATTTACACCATTTTGAAACTCGGCTCGATTTATGATTCAATCCATCTACTAACTCAACCTGAACTACTTCTACCAAATTCCAGCTCAACTGGTCAAGAAATAACTCAGATTTTGTTATCTACCCATCTATAAAAATTTAAAAATTGCAGAGCAGAGAAAAGCTACATACACACCTACATTTATTTATTCATATGTGATATGGCATATTTTAACTAATATTTTATGCAGTACAAATAGACTGTTTAGTGCGGCTGCACACCTAGCAGATACGACACAGCAGATACGACATGAGAGACATAAGATATGTGTCGCTTGCAGACACGCATCGCTTGAGTAGATTTAAATTGCATTGAAAACACAAAACTGCTGCACACCTAGGAGATAAGACATGAACGAGACAGACATTTGTCTTAAGCGACATAGCATGCTTGTCTACTGTCGCTCGTGTCGAACGACATGTAAGATAAATTTAAAAATTATATTATACACTGAGAGAAAAATGGCAACTTAAAATTAAATACAATCATTATTGTTTCAATAATGTACAACTTAAAAAAAAATGTATCGAAAAGATAGGGAACTTTGTAGGAAATCATATTATTAAACTTTTAAAATAAAGTTGTTGTACATTAAAACAACAAATTTCAACCTTACTAGACTTTCGTTAATGTTTTACATTGAATCAATATAGTTTTTATTAATATTGTTTTTTCTTTGGGTGTACATTTGAAAGAAATGGTAAATTTTCACCAAAAATATTTTTTTAATGTAATATTAGATGCATACCGACAATTTTAAACACTTTTTGAAAAACTGTCAAATATCGTATTCAAATACTGTGTATTACCAAGGAGGTAAGTCCAAAAACGTTCCAAAAAATGTATCGTTTACAATTAATTTTGTTAAGTATGTTAAAAATTACCCATTTTTATGCAGTTATGCCCTAAAACAGTATTGTAAAAGTAATATCACAAATTTGACATGAAAAACTACTGCTAGCAGATTGAAAAGTTCCCCTTGTTGTAGTGTTTTTCATATCGTATCTCTCGTGTCTTATCTCCTAGGTATGCAGATGCCATGTCTTAAGACAAATGTCTGTGTCGCTCATGTCGTATCTGCTAGGTGTACAGCCGGGCTTAAGGTAGGCCAATTATTTCTCTAGGCGAAAACCGAGGCTTCTTAAACTTTTTTCATTCATGACCCAAAATATAAAACATGTGTTTCAAATAATTAATTTATGAACTATTATGAGTCAGTGGACATATGTGACTTTACAGAATGTGAAATTTCTCAGTCATAAATATTCCTATAGATATGTAGTTATTTCCCCATTAGGCACATTTGTAAATTTTCTAAAATTTGTTAGTAGTTTTTCGAATAAGATCTCAAAAAATAATAAAAATTAAAATAATTTCCACAAAATAAATTGTTAATCTTTTATTAAGTCATTCGAAACGCATTCTTTAGTTTTCAATTCAATATATTAAAACTTCAGTATTATGTCGTCTATATAAGTCAAACAGCTGTAATCATCTTTCACATTATCATAATCATTGAATAAATTAATTATAACATGCATATCTTTAATAAATTTTAGAAAAATTAGAAAAACTTTTATATGTGGAATACAAAATCTTTAAAAAAAAAGATCGCGTAATCATACATCGACGTCCTTTTGACGGACACTATTTCAATACAAACAAAACGACAATGACTATAAACAAAATAAATACGTGTGGTGTGTTAAAACAATAAATAAATTAGATAACAGAAATCTCACAGCAAGCAGGCAACAACAAATTGTAGTATTGGAGCAGGTAGAGAAGTTCGTCCGTCGTTTTGGTATGTACGTATGATTCTAGAGTTAATTAAACTCTATTAATTAAAAATTTCATCCCTGCGAGTTTTATTTTTTATACTATATTCCAACTATATTCCAATTTAATAACTTTTCGCATTAAAATTACATGTAAAAATTTTATATCGATTGCAAAATTGCAAAAAAAATTATGCATATGAATTTTTTTCCGTAAAAAATACATCATATTTGTATATTCTCTGTTGTTGAAATGTTTAAAATGTAAACATTTCTTTCTAAAAAAAAAATCAATTCCTTAATTTATTTAAAAATCCATTAAATATTATTTTTGTGAAATATCAACACATATAAATAATAATCATAGAGCACTACAGCTTTATCTAAATCACTATGAACATTATCTATTTGTCTTTATTTAAAATTTAGTTATGTTCCCCTATTTCATGTATCTTAATAACACTGTTGAATTTTAACTCATTCCATTGATTTTTACCTTCTCCTCCATTCTCAATTCAAGTTGCTATCACTACAAATGTTCCAGTACAGTATGTTCCAAACAAGTTAATAAATATTTTGGGAGTATTTCAAATACACATCATATTGTAATAAATAAATAATAATAGTTTGTTTCACAAATAGTTACGAAACGAGATGACGTAAGAGTCTACGTTTGGAATTATTATGGTGGTTTAAAATGTTTGGTGATAACTCTTGAGCTGCTAAAATTTGTTTAAATCATTCAAAAGATAATTTCAATTTGAGTTTTTTCTGCCGTGCCGTTTGATCCAAATTTGTAAGTATTATTATAATTTGAATGACTATGTAAAAATAAATATACGTTAAATAATAATTATTAATATTTTATAATAATTCAGTTAATATTTTAGATTTCGACAGTGGTTGATACTGATTGGTCTTGACGATCTAAATTTTCGTGTTGAATACTATTAATCAACTTATTGTCACAATTCATTTTGAAAAAAAGTTGCTTTTAATTGTCCATATAAATTAAGATGACCATTATTAACTCTGAATTTCACATGTATAAATGCAAAAAAGAACTTGCTTAATTGTTTGTACTTATATCAAAAAAGGATAGAAAGTGGGATACGTTACTGTCTGTAACACAGAACAAATAGAACGAATATAACTGTCTCTTTTCTGCAATCACTTATGTGCAAGTATGTGCATTTTACAGAACTATGTTGTCATTGACTTACAAGCTACCAATGGGTGTGTTTCAATTGTTGTCATATTGTTGGTGTGGTTGGTGTTGTGTTACCGTGTATACGTACATCTACGTAGCGCATACATATTATATATTTTTTTTAACATATGCGTATACAAGACACGCATACACATAACCATTTAGCGCACTACCACACACAACTCCGCGTGCACATATATAACGTAGTGGTGGGATATCTTTTATCCTTTAGCATTACACTGATTTCAGTAGTATAGAAATATTACCGCTCGTTCTGTGTTATTCTGTGGTCTGTAATATGTAATCACCTTTATTATTTTATACTGTGATAATATTTTTTTTATGAAACTATTTTTCTGAGACTCACTGTAGCAGTTTAAAAATTAGAATAGGGGTGACACCGTGGGCGTGACTCGTTCGTATGTGTTCTCCTACTGCGGTCCCCGCTAGAAGTGAGGGTTTGACTGTTTTCATATGTATGAAGGAATGACATATCGTGTTTGCTGGACAAAATTAAATTTTTAAATAATAAAGAATATGTTAAGAAAAAACAAGAACAAGTATATATATATTTATATATTCAGATATCGCCAAAAAATCGAGTCCTAAATATATTTTTCCCCTAAAAAAGGGGAAATCCTATTTATCGGTTTTGTCGTTTCTGAGGTGCGGAGGGCGGGGTTTATTATTTTGGTCAAATTATCAATGAAAATATTGAGAGAAAATGATTTTTAGTAGAAAAAATGGAAAGCTTATAGTTGATTTATATAAGACATTTAAAGACATTTTGACATAAATATCAATAATTATTACGTAAATACGAGAAGAAAAATTTACATATGGGTAGATGTTGGTTTGATCTGTATAATAGAGCTCTGGCTGTCTTATTGGGATTGGGAGGGGCAAAATATTCTCGTCGACGACAGCTATCGCTCTCTTAGATATATATATATATATATATATATATATATATATATATATATATATATATATATATATATATATATATACATATATATATATATATATATATATATATATATATATATATATATATATATATATATACATACTACTCAAAACAAAATAAGGGCCACTCATGTTTTGCTGCATAAGTTTATTTTTATATAAGTTACAGTATAAGGTATGCTTACATTTAATTAATGAACTAATTTTTTACTAAATAAAATTAATTTTAATAAGATTAAATAAAAAATTAATCCATAATTACGTTTTTTTAGGATTTTATCATTTTTATAGTCATTTTTACAGTCATCAACAAACGTTCACGCTTTAAGTAAAAGCACACATTATGCAACTTTTCGGTGATTTAATATCGACTATGCCCTCCCCTTTTTAAAACACATTCTTGAAGCCTCCTCGGCATGCTTTCAATAAGATGCCTAACGGTTTCATCAGGAATCTCCTCCCAACATCTTCTCAAGACATCAATCAGTTGTTGTTGGGTGTGCACATTCTCTCCGGCTGCTCTGACTCGCCGCTTTAATTGATCCCAAAGATGTTCTATTGGGTTCAAGTCAGGGCTATTTGCAGGCCACGGTAAAACCTGTATATTAGCCTCCCTAAGGACAGTTGTCATCGCTCGAGCGGTATGCGCTCGGGCATTATCCTGCATCAGGATAAATCCGTCGGCCGCTCGTTGTGCAAAGGGGATCACATGGGGTCTGGCAACCTGTTCGATGTAACTTTGAGCCGTTACAGTACCCTCGTTCAGGAAAACAAGCTCAGTTTTGCCTTGCAAACTAATTCCACCCCAGACCATGACATTAGGACCGCCAAATCTGTCGCGTTCATGAATGTGACGATCAGAAAACCTTTCCCCACTTCTTCTCCACACTCTTACACGTCGATCATTACTAAAAAACTTTACCTTGCACCCATCCGTGAAGAGTACGTGACGCCATTCCTCCAAGCCCCATTCAAGGTGTTCACGTGCAAATCTTAAACGGTTTGCACGATGCGCTCCGGTCAGTTTGGTACGGATTACTGGTCTTCTTGAACGTTGTTGGTCTTCATGCAAACGATTTCGTGTGGTCTGATTACTGACAACAGTACCAGTAGATCGATGTAAGCGATTTTGCAGAGTACCTGCGGTAACAGTCGGCTCACGTCGTGCACACAGTCGAATGTAATGGTCTTCACGGGCAGTGGTAGCACGAACTCTTCCTGAGCCACGGCGCCGGGTTACACTACCGGTCTGCTGATACCGATTACAAACATTTTGAATAGCCCTTCGTGAACAACCCAACTGCAGAGCCCCGGAACGTTGAGATTAACCACCCTCAATCACCGTTACGGCTCTGGTAGCAGTAGCTTCGTCCATATGGTGTCGAATTCTCGGCATTGTAAAAATAAATGATTGAATAACACGCCAAACTTCAAAAAACAACCTCAGCAATCAATAATCTAGCGCAAACTGATTTAAAATCAAATTCAAAAAAATAAGTAAAACTAACCACTTGACGCTGTGCGAGACAAAAAAACGTTTAAATCTTCCCCTCAACAATAATATCACTTAAACCTAACTGTTATCATTTCCTCAACCACTTAATATCATAACAACAGTCATTTAGAAAAGTTATTTTGACGTGGATCGACATAAATCAGTTTTAAAATACAAACTTTCAAGTGGCCCTTATTTTGTTTTGAGGAGTATATATGTATATGTGTGTGTATTTCTATGGAGTACAGATATAATAACCTTTGTATGTAACATATATGTAACTAAAATCACGTAGTAAAATAACCAAAAATTTATATTATAAATAACTATACGAGTTTGTGAAATAAAACGATTTGTTTTTGCATATTCCGATAGTCTAACTAGTAACTTAAATTTTAAACACGTTTTTCTCGAAACTACATTTTTCAAATTTGCTACGCTTAAACTCGAATTGAAATTTAGCTTTTTGACAAAACATGGTATATGGTATACTAGTTTGTGTAAAATTAAGGGGAAGTACGTAAAATCGGAAGATCAGTAGCGTCGGTAAACTTTTATTTGAGGGGTTGGTAAATATTATTTATTATATAAACAAGTACATTTTACATATAGATAAGTACAGTACGCTTCAAAAAGTGATCGAACACTCTCACCCAGGGGAAAGGGTGCCCACACTTTTGACGCCGCACTGTACTTAATGTTGTGGTACACTGCCGTGTAAAAAGTGTGCCCCCCCCCTCCGGGTGAGAGTGTTCGACCACTTTTTGAAGCGTACTGTACTTATTTAAGCTAGCGCGTGTTGGAGCCAAATGTCAAGATTTGTACGTCCACAAAATAAGTATAGTACGCTTCAAAAAGTGATCAAACACTCTCACTTGGGGGGAGGGGGTGCCCACACTTTTGACACGGCAGTGTACCACAATATTAAGCACAGTGCGGGTCAAAAGTGTGGGCACCTTCTCCCCTGGTTGAGAGTGCTCGATCACTTTTTGAAGCGTACTGTAGTTATTTATATATAATATGTACTTGTTTACATAATAAATAATATTTACCAACCCCTCAAATAAAAGTTTACCGACACTCCTGATCTTCTGATTTTACATATTTCCCCTTAAATTTGCACCGACCACTACGTACTATTGGATTTGTGGTGTACAGCACCTGCGAATTCTAATGTCAGATAGTTGTATCTTGGTCAAGTACGAGGGTATGCTGATAAAAATGTTACTACTTCAAAAAATAATTTTACACAAACTATACGAGGTTTTGTCAGTAAACTAAATTAGGTTATTATTATACGAGTTTGAATTTTATTGTATTAAAATTTTATCCATTAACTATTTTGCAATATTTCTTAGTGCATCATATGGTGAAGTGAATTATGTACATGTATGACAACTCAAAACCGTCAAAAAACCTTATACGAGGTTGAGACAGAAAACGCGCGATATAACATATTTTCTGTCTCTTACTGGTTACACTAGTTCCGGTAGTATAGAGATAGATATGTTGTCTCTACTTCTCTGTGGTTACATACGTGCTTTTTTTTAGGTGGCTGTGGTGATTTTCTAAGGCCGGATTTATACGAGTTTAGTAACTAAAGCAGGTTACTAAAGAAAGTAACTAAATTGAATAGTTTTTTTGTTTAGTGGCTGTCTACACACAATTTAAAAAATTGATTTAGTATTAGTTGAAGTAGTAATACATAACCTAGTAAAACTAAATTAAAAATGGTACATAGTCATCAATAAATTCGTTGTGCACTATAAAAATATATCAGATATGTTTGAACTGACTTGTTGGTTCGACCTTTTAATGTATTTATATATGATTTGTCCCAAATATATTCCATAAAAATGGAAAAAAAATATTATATATTATATATTTTTTTATTATTATTAGATGAAGAGTGGTTGTCAGACGAATTTCAGTTTTTTATCGAGTTGCCTTCAGTGACTTTTTTTGATATTTATAATTAATATACTACAATAAGTATAAAAATTCCCAAAAAAATATTTGCAATAATTAAATATTTACGCCCCTATATTTGTATATTTGAAATCTACTAGACACTTTACTAAACTAATGTGTTTACCATAGAACATAAGAAGGAATATAACTATCTCTTTTCTGCAATGACTTATGAGCAAGTATGTGCATTTTACAGAACTATGCTGGAATTCACTTACTAGCTACCAATGGGTGTGTTTCAATTATTGTCATATTGTTGTCGTTGTGTCGACACGGTATGTTGCATGTACGTACCATATACATACTATGTATTTTTTTAGTATGTATATGCGTATGCAAGACACGCAGACACACAACCATATATCGCACTAGCACACACAACTCCGCGTGCACATCATATATGTAGTATAATAGGTATATGGCCAATCCCTATAAAGAGGCTTGTAAACGAGCAATAAAATTGCTACATATTGCCGGAAATATTGCTGAACATTATGGCCCGGCCATATTTCGGCAATATGTTGCCGGCAACTATGGCTGGGCAACATGTGGTCAAATATATCCCGGCATCTATCAACCACAGTATTGCTGATAATTTTGCATGTACACGTGGCAATAATGGTCGATTCTGAAGAAATGTTAATTAGCGCTGCATATATAGTGTATTATTTATTCATAAACTTCATTAGAATGTCAAAAAGCGACTTTAAATACTTACTTCAAAAAGTACACTTAAAATTCAAAAACATTCGACAGTAATGCGAGAACCAATACCAATAACGACAAAATTGGCAATCACATTACGACTCTTGGCGACTGGAGACTCCTATAAGTCTTTAATGTACTTATCCAGAGTGTCTTATTGTTCAGACACTCTGAATAAGTATAAACTAGGCTAATAATCTCTAGGTAAAAGTAATATGGCCGGGCAATATTTATATATTTTCGCTCAGACACCGACAACACCGGCAACACGCAAGCCAGCAGTTGCAATATGAAATATATTGCCCGGCCATACAGACACATTGCCGGGCCATACGAATATATTGCCGGAAATATATATGAATCTCGAGCAATATTGCCCGGCCATTGTTGCCGGCCACACATTGCCGTAAAATGTTCCTCGTTTACAAGCACCTTAAGAGGCAGCGGTTCCGACGAAGTGAGATGGATAAACATCGAGTAGAGGTACTTGAGTTCTTTTGCGCAGGTACTTCAATTAGTGGCTTCCTCGTGTCTTCAATAGATAAATTTTGCGCGTATTTTAAACTGATATAAGTTTAAAAAATTTGATGTGCAAAATTTTTTTTATTTGATAAGATTTAAAAGTGTAAAAAACTGTATGTTAAACGTTGTAAATAAATATAAAAGTATTTTTTATATACTTGAAAATTATTTCTATTTAATTTATTCAAAATTTTTTTATTTTCTTTTTTACCTAAATATAATTTCTTCATTTTATTAATGTTTACTGTTTATATTTTTTAAAATATATGTATTACCATATTTTTTTTTTATTTATCATAGTTTCACATTATTTTTTTTTTGGTTAACTTATTATCATTAAAAAGGCCTGAGTAAAAGCTACAAACAACTAAATTACTAACAATCACACCGAAACAACAATTTACATAAATATCACGGTGCCCACAGATTTTTAAAGATCAAATTACCTGACTTTTTGTGAAAAATGTCGCCCAACTTTATTCCAAACAGCTAAAAAAAATTCTTAATAACTTTTTGTAATAGTATCAGGGGTGAAAGAAGGGTGGTAGCTATGACTGAGATTATAGTTAAAAATATTTTAGTTAAAAAGTTATAGATTTCGGGACGCGATTAAATGATTCAAAAGTTACTCCGACGACGTTACAGGATATTGAATAAATCAATAACTAGCGATTAACAATAAAACTTTTATATTCTAAATAAAAAATATTAAACTACAGATTTGATATCAATTTGGGCCAAATAAAGTTACAATAAAAATCTATATTCCAACAATGAAAGATAAAAATAATACATATTCTTATAATCTAATAATATTACATATGAAAGCCGATTCGGGTGTGGTTGGAAGACTACCGAAAGTTATGTGAAAATACCCAAAAATATCTTAAACAATTATTAATTCGAATTTAGTAAAAATATACCGAATCGAGTTGCATATGTCGATCAAATATTAAGAAAGGAAGTGCTTATTACCTCTTCCTGAGGGATTCACAACACTACACAAAAATGACTTTACATTTTAAAAGTACTTTACAACATTACATTACGGAATCTAAATACCGAATTGCATTATGAAATCTAATTACGAAATCACATTATGAAATCTAATTACCGAATGAATTCATATCGACTCGTTCTTGGGCTTCAAGCCACGCTCGCTCGGGTACTCCCCTTACCTCGCGCATTAATCGTTCGATTTCATATTTTGGTGTTTTGCTTAAGCGATTAATTCAAAGAAACCATTATTCTACTCTTAAATAGTTGTTCTTCTAGATTAATCTTTACAGTTGTGTTCAACGATAAGTTTACAATATGTTACTATATCGTTAGGAAGTGGGTACAATAGCGGGCATTATATTACACTTCCTCCCCCTTAAAATGAAAGTGAATTTTTCGTTCAGATTTGGAAAGAAAAATTAACCTTTTATTCCATCTTAATTTTCAAGTAGAAATATGAATACATGCTCAATACAAATTTTTTTTTTTTTTTAATTACCTAAAATTTTCAAAATAAAATTAAAATCTCTAGTTAGATACGTTACATAACAAAAGTGAATAATTTCTTTTCCTTCGAACATTTAAATCATAATTTTTGATGATTCTCTTTACTCCTTAATGTTTACGATTAACTACTTGTGACAATTCAGTTCTAAAAACTTCACTTTTATTATGCATTAATACAATTCAATACCTACAATCAAAGTAAATATTTAATAGTTTTCAAATAAAAATATTCCTTATTTCTTTCTAAAAAAAAAATTATTATTATTAGTACCTGTTTAATTATTCCAACTTTTCCAAAACTAAGTTGTGTTTAACCATTACGATTACTAATTTATTTCCTTTAGTTTTATTAGGTAATCATTCACGTAATACCTTAACCAGATTATACTTCAAATATAATTCTTTATACTTTAAATAATTAACTGAAATATTTTTTTTTTTTAAATTCAAATCTTCTTTGAAAAGAAATATAATAAAATACTTAACAAGTATGTAAAATAGAAAAAATATCTGTATTCTTGCTATTTATGAAAAGATTTTTTTTCTTTCATGGTCGAAACTGTTACCTTTGGATTACATTCCTAAGCAAAATTACGATTATTTTATTTTCTTTTTTTTTAAGTAACTACTCCCTTGTCCCATAAAATAAATTAGATATGTTGTCAAATCCATGCATACATTATCAGGTTTAAATATTCTTTCATTAAAAATTCAATTTACCTTTACTTTCTATTAATAAAAATCGATTTATTCGAGTAAAATCCTAAGTTTGAATTACGATCAAGAACCCTAATTAAATTATTTTATCCCACTCAGTTTTTTTTTTTTTTATTTAATACGTTTTCGAAATCCTTAAAATAATTTAAAATTCATTCATAAGCGTATTTATGTACATTTCATCTCAAATTCTCAAAATAATCAATCACAATAGTTACCAATTAAATTATTTAAATTCATAAAGTTTCATTACTTTGCAAATTTATGTCATTAATATTTTCAAAAATTACATTAATTTCTTCATAGATACGTTTATGTACTCAATTTTTTTTTCTTAATCTAACACTAATGTCCAATTATTTAAGTCTTTAAAATTCACTTTTTCACATTATTGAGCCTCTTCTGATTTGGGTCATGGGTCTGTTCTTGGTATTTCGGGTTTGGATATAACTTGCGTTTGCTAAGGGGGTTGTTTACGACGTACTTCCATTGGGGAATCGATGACTAAAGTTTCCAATTCGTGTTTTGACTTCACTACCATGGTACTTCGGTGAACAGTAATAATGACACTGTCGAAGGCGGCATCGAGAAGGTGAATATTTCATCCAAAATTGTTTTACAACGACATCCGTGTGCATTACGGTGTCAAATTGACGTGGTTCACTCGAAGATGATTGAGTTTACTTGATGAACGCATTTTGTTTTGATAAATAATTTTGATTTGTTATTGATATGACAATTATTTTGTTTAACCATATTTTTGATGATAGTTTTATTGGCAGTTTGCTTATGTTGATAACTAGCGACGAAGGTTCAAATAACAACAACCTAGACTCTAACATTGAGCCATATTTCAAAACGAATTTCGTGTTCTTCTCCTTGGTATGAAATATATGTGATTGTGCCATTTGCAGTGTGATGTGATGAATGGAATTTTTGATGAAACTACAATTTACTTTGCCGAGAAATTGACTGATTCGGCATAAGTGAAGATTCCCTTATATTATATGACAGCGAAGTTGGAGTACATCCCACAGTGATTGGATATAACTGTACTAAGTGATTCGTATCCACTTGAAATTGAACAGCTAGATCATGTATTTCCCCTTGAGTATTAACCTTGACATTAGCTGATTAGTTACTTTTGCCAATTTGCGCCAGACCACATGTAATGGTATCCATGAACCCATGGTATTGAATTTCTTCCAAAAACTGACTAACTTTGATAAGAAAAGAATTATATTTTTAAATTTTGCATACTCCTTTATAAATTATGAATACATTAGAACTGTTTTAAGTTGATTAACGCGATGACTCATTTAACAAGTAACGGTTTGCTTATTTAATTTTTGGTACAGTAGAATCTCTGATATTCCTAACATCAAACTCTATTTCCAAACTCACTTTTTTACTTTATTAAATTATTTATTCATTTACTACTTCTGTTACATTTTTACTTGAAGGTTATTTTCCGAGTTTCCTATATTTCCTTTTTATTTTCCCTTTACTACTTGTTTCGTCCCTAGTCTGAAATATTTTCCAAATAACTTTACCTTTCCTATTCCTTAATTTATTTTTATGTTCCAAATACATCAGATATTTTCTTTTAACATTTTGACCTACGCTTATGACATTTCGAAATTATCTTTTAATGAATGGGTTTGATTTTTTTTTCAATTTTCTTAATTTCACAGCTATATATTTTCATATTAATTTTTTTTTTAACGTACAAATCGACTAACACTTTTTAATTTGTTATTTCGATACCTACGTTGTGTCCAGAAATAGTCATTCGATTCAATGATGCCTCAAAACAATAATCCTGATAATAGCTCACAATTGCAAAATTGTCTAAATTGGGAATCTTATATTTTCTAAAAGCATAAGGTATTTAGGAAACCAAATTTTTACATTAAAATATTAAGGAAGTTTCACCCTTAATCCGTTGTTTCTGCTATAATATAAAAAGAATTTAATTTGACCTTTTTTTTTTTTTTTTTTGATTCATTTATTAAATTACGAGGTACATCCTGTAACAATACACAAATTTTATGTAATTCCTAATTTTAAAAAGACATACGGACAATCGGAGATACGTAAAAAAAATAAAGTATTCCTTTAGAAAATACCAACATTATCTAAAGCGGGTTCTACACGATGCTACGAACGTTCCTTCCAACGTTCAATCGAACGTTTGAGGCAATTAAGTTCGATAGTTGGTGCGACGAATGTGTCTGCTACACGGTGAATCGAATGCTTGATCCAATACGAATGATGATGTGTTGGTACTCAGTGGACGACGCTGTTATCTGTCTGATGTTATCTCTAATGTTATACACTGATGTTGTCTCTCTTCACAAGAACGAGTCGTGCAGCTGCTGAGTCGAACCAACCAACGCAACCAACATTGACCTTCAAACGTTCGAAGCATCCCTTTGACTCGGTGCAAGAATACCGACATCGAACAGGACACGACCAAATGCGAACGTTTGACGCTCGACATTGGACACTCGTAGGTTCGAACAACGGCTACACGATGCTATGAACCATCCAACGTCGAATGTTGGAAGGTGTTCGTAGCATCGTGTAGCAGCGGCTTAAGTGTATTCTTCTATCGATTTATAAAAATTTAAAAGTTGTACAATACAAAAATTCGCGTCTTAAAATCACATAGAGTAATAGAGACAACATATCTATGCCTACACTACTGGAACCAGTGTAACCTGTAAGAGATAGACAATATGTTGTATACACACACTGGGTTTACATTGTATTAGTGCGATTTTGTGTATTTGTGTGAGTAACGCAGATAGTAGGGGTGGTCACGTGGCTCAGTTATTGCATACATAGCTATGACAGCATACGCATGTACTAGGGGATGTGACAATACCAATAACAATCAAATCCATTATCGTGTGATTGATCTTCAATCATCGACTGCTACTGACAAACTGACAACTAAGAAGCCTAATGAGCACAGAAGTACACACTCGTGATTTCAGAAAAGAGATAGTTGCGGGGTCTCTGTCCTCTCTGTAAAATCATCTATACAAGAATTCGTTTCCTAAAAATTATTTTTATAAAATTTTAACCCAGTAAAATTGTCGCCATTTGATATCAGTAAATTAATTAACACTTATGTAAACATTACATTATCAACATATTAGAGTAGCAATGTTCAAATTGTTCGTTAGAATATTTTGCTGACTATAAGACTACTTTTTCCTTGTACCAAAGTACATGTTAGGCTTATGTTATTTATTAAGCTGGGTTTTATGTGTAAAGATACCATGTGTTTCAAAATTATAATGTACAATGGGTTCATTATATTTGATCAAGTTAAATACTTAGCCAATTATGTACTTTAATTGAAACATTTCTTAACAGTAATTTTTCTTTTATATACCTATTGCAAATTATTATTATTATATCATTCTACTATTATCACTTATTTCAGCATAATTTTTTCGATTTTCAAGCCTCTAATAATCATTATAAAACGGCTTATTCTTTTGACAAAACTATATCACGCAAAACTTACTTAGGGCAGAAAGTAAATGAACGATAACTACTTCGTTTTGATAATTTACTTGTCGATTACAAACAAATTTTTCTTGAAAAATATTTTCCCAAAATGCTTACGATTTGGCTGTCTATTTCAAATTCAACTGACTACAAAGAAAATCAGGACAAAAACTTCCTTTTAATTTAAATGTGACCCCCATTATTACAATTCTAACTTCGATTAATTTGATTGCGATTTGAAAACGTTCCTAACTTTTTAACAATTCCATCATTAACGATGATTACCGTTTATTCAGCTATTTTGATTATTAAAATATTTTTTTTTTTTAAACTAATATTTGCATTTTTATCAATTTGAAATCTGTTTACCATATCCCGACTTTTAAATTAAATCACTATTATGTTTGATTAAATCCTTATCCTATTCGATACCTATAGTCAAAATTCCTTGTTTGTCTAACTCAGTATCTACATATATATAACTATAAAATTTCCCGTTAAAATAACTTTACTTAAAATTTTTAATCTCATGGTAAACATAAATATTTTACTAATCTTTTTGCACATAAGTAACTAACAAATGATACTATTTTTTTTTTTACACGGTTATCCTTAAAATAATTCCCAACAAACACGTTTACTAATTTTATCTTGAATTAGCGCGTTTACTATATTTTCCAGAATTACAATAAAATTTAACTTCAAAAAAAACATATTAATGTATTGTGTTGTTTAAATTTTATGAAAAATTTCTTTCCATTCCTTACTGATTTTCCTATTCCAATGGTATAAGGTACAGTTGAAAAAAAATAGGGAGGTCATTTGAATTTGTATTAATTAAATATTGGGAAAAATGAATTTCCACTGGTTTACATTCACCAGCATCTAAGCAGCGATGTGGGAGTATTTTCGATAATCCCAAACGCTGGCCACCATAATTGTAATAGTATCAGGGGTGAAAGAAGGGTGGTAGCTATGACTGAGATTATAGTTAAAAATATTTTAGTTAAAAAGTTATAGATTTCGGGACGCGATTAAATGACTCAAAAGTTACTCGGACGACGTTACAGGATATTGAATAAATCAATAACTAGCGATTAACAATAAAACTTTTATATTCTAAATAAAAAATATTAAACTACAGATTTGATATCAATTTGGGGCAAATAAAGTTACAATAAAAAATCAATATTCCAACAATGAAAGATAAAAATAATACATATTCTTATAATCTAATAATATTACATATGCAAGCCGATTCAGGTGTGGTTGGAAGACTACCGAAAGTTATGTGAAAATACCCAAAAATATCTTAAACAATTATTAATTCGAATTTAGTAAAAATATACCGAATCGGGTTGCATATGTCGATCAAATATTAAGAAAGGAAGTGCATATTACCTCTTCCTGAGGGATTCACAATACTACACAAAAATGACTTTACATTTTAAAAGTACTTTACAACATTACATTACGGAATCTAAATACCGAATTGCATTATGAAATCTAATTACGGAATCACATTATGAAATCTAATTACCGAAAGAATTCATATCGACTCGTTCTTGGGTCTCAAGCCACGCTCACTCGGGTACTCCCCTTACCTCGCGCATTAATCGTTCGATTTCATATTTTGGCGTTTTGCTGATTTAGCGATTAATTCAAAGAAACCATTATTCTACTCTTAAATAGTTGTTCTTCTAGATTAATCTTTACAGTTGTGTTCAACAATAAGTTTACAATATGTTACTATATCGTTAGGATGTGGGTACAGTAGCGGGCATTATATTACATTTTTAACACTTTTTCTTAAAAACAGTAAATGAAGAGCAAAAAAAATTAGCAATTGTAGAAATAATTATTTATTTTTTATATTTACATCTTATATGGATGGTAATTAAAAAAAAAAAACAACACTACTCAATTTAATAAATACAAATTTTATTATACAAATAAAAAAAAAAAATCCAAAAATTAAAAAAGTATAAAATTTACAATTAGTTATTGGTTAGAAAATAATATAAGTTTATTATATTTTTGCCGAATATAATTTTCTTTAATCGACATTTTTTTAGCTTCATAGAAAAAGCGAGTATTTAGGTAAACCTCTATAATCCAATGACATAACTGATAACGATGGTTATCAAAAAAGTTTTGAATAGACACGTGGTCATACATTATTTTGTTTTTGACAGTATTGTCATTTTCACTGCATGATAACTCTTGATTAACGCTGTTTAATTTGTCAGAAGCTAAAATAAAATAAAAAAATATAAATAAACAATTGTAATTTTTCATAATTTGATACACGCATACCTTCATAATGATTATTAATTTCCATTTAAGCATACACATTTTATAAAAAATGGAAATTTTTCTCCTGAAGGATAGAAGAGTCGAAGAGTCCATACTACTTTTTGATGATAAATTGATGATAAACTTTTGATGATAAACGTTTAATTACAAGTATTTAAACGTTTAATACAGTTGTTTGTTTTCTCTCGAATGTTGACACCAAATGTCGTTACCTTACTTTCTTCAATAGTTTATTTATCACAAAATTTTCACGCAGATTAACAGTATCTTTTTTGCTAACATTATCATTTACAGCGTTACTAACAGAAGAAGACGGCTGAATTCTATCGATAATTCTTTCATTCATATTTAAAATTTTATTTGTTACTGTTTCTGGCAATGATCTGTAGCGATGGCTTGTTCCAATTTTTAACGGATTTGTAAGAAACAATTTAGGAACTGCATTACGTTTTACAGAAGATTTTACTTTTCAAAAATATTTGTTTTGCAGACATCTTCAGCAGCAAAATGAACAGAACAAATGCAAATTCGTGATACATCGTCACTCAAATTTAATCCACACGCATTTAACCATTTCAAACGTAGATTCATATCTTCTGTAAAACTAAATTTAACAAAATGTAAATTATTTTTAGAAAAAAAATGCCAATTGCAAAACTAAAAGATTTTCATACTATGAAATATTGTCAATTACAAATGCTTTTCTATTACACAAATAATACATTTTAAATATTATATTTCAAAAATATAATAAAAAATTTAATCATCAAAATTAAAAATAATTTAAATAATAATAATATATTTATGTATATCTATTATTAATAATTAGTAATAATGAAATAAATTGAAATAAAACATTTAACCCCATATGGTTTTACAAACAATAGTAGCGCCAAACAGCATATCCGGCATATATGTACGTTCAACTCATTTAACTAATATTTCCAGTTCCATCAAAATAGTCGCATTTGCGCAAAACTAATATTGTTGTGCCGTGATGTTGAGACATGTTTTCATATCCAGATTGGCCATATATTTATTATACTACATATATGGTGCACATCAGGGTGTAAAACAAATAACTCTCGTCCTTTTGTGGGGTGACTCATAGCACCCTGTAGACACTAAAACCGCAGGACTTTTTTCACAATTAACAGTCGCGTCACCCCTCAAAAGGATAAGAGTTATTTCCTTTACACCCTGTATATAATATATACACATATATATATATATATATATATATATATATATATATATATATATATATATATATATATATATATATATATATATATATATATATATATAATATATCAGGGCTGGCCACTAACTTTACCTTTAGGAGCCGCAAACCCATGAAGCCGATTCGGAGCGAGCCAAGCCATTCTGAGATTGATGGTTCACACAATTAACACACTTTTTACATTTTTATGAAACTAAGAATATTTATGACATGAGAATGAAAAATTTATGTAATATGTAAACATACTTTGTCTTAGTTAGTACATGCACCTAGGTACCTAAAACTTAATTTTGAGATGTACTTTTTCTTGTGTTCATTTTGGCCGCGAGCTGTTTGAAATCTGACTCATAACTGGTGAGCGCAGTTCGCACGAGTTCAGTTAAGTGTTAATCAATTAGTTCAGATCGATGCTTGGATTTAATAAGCTTCATTGTTGAATAAAAAGACTCATAGGCATAAGTAGTTCAAAAAATTGAAATAAGTCTCTTAGCACATTCTTTTGCTAGTGAATATTTCTCTGCTGGAACGTTTTTCCAAGATCAACAGTGGAACCGCCAATTTTTTTTCAGTCCTTTTAACGTTTCGTCTTCTTGCAGTTCAAGTATTTCTAACTCTATTGCATACTTTGTTATTGGATATGAAAGGGGACAGCCGTCACTTCAACAGCAACAGCAAAAGGGTTGTCTAGGAAGGAAAAAGAAGGATTCAGTTTTCTCAAATCAGTGAATCTGTCATTGATTTCTTCAGCAAGACCGATAAATTTACACAAATAACCTTTTGTTCCAATCTGGAGTTCATCGTCAATAAGGCTTTCAGAAGTTTTCTTTAAACATTTGAAATGAGCGAACGTTTTGGTTTTAAAATCTCTCTAAAAATGCCTCAATTTGTTATGAAAGCTAAATACACTCTGTGCTAAATCATAAATAAGCTTTTCCCTACTTTGTAGTGAAATGTTCAGCTGCTGCAAATACTGAACATCATCAAAAAAACTTAAATCTAACAACTACTGTAGGTCACCAAGTTCAGGGAAACATTTTCCCTTTTCTTGCATAAATTGTTTAATGGGTTCAAGCAACTGAAAAAATCTGCCAAGAATACTAAGATACATCATCAGGAGGGTCGTCATTATCCTGCTCTTCTATGAAGGATTTGAATTGTCTGTGTGTTTTAGCACTTGAACGAATGTAGTTTACAATTTTAAAAACTACTTGCATAACCTGTGGGTATTGGAAATATTTTGCTGCCAGGTGTTCTCTGTAAATGATACAATGTACACGTACAAGAGGAGGGTATGATTTGTCAGCATTTAAAAGCCCAATAAATCCTTGTTTGTTCCTTGTCATTGACGGTGCACCGTCGGTAGCAATGCTGCCGATATTCTCGATAGGCACTAAATTTTTTTTTAAAACATCAACTAGGGCTTTTTTAATGTCATAACCACAAGTAGTATCCTTCAATGCAACTAGGTCTAAGAGCTCTTCGATGATTTCAAAGTTTTTTGATACATATCTCACAAATATTGCTAACTGTGGTTTATCTTTAATATCGGTAGACTCGTCCAAGGCTAGGTTCGTTAAAAAAGATCGTTATTTGATTTTTTTGCGAGAAATTTTAGATTTTTTCTTATTTCAAATAGACATATCAAAACAAATCTTCGAGGAGCATTAAAGAGCCGCACAAGATCGACTCGCGAGCCGCAAGCGGCTCGCGAGCCACGTTATGGCCACCCCTGTAATATATAGTGGTGGTGGTATTTTTTATCCTTTAGCGTTACGCTGGCTTCAGTAGTATAGAGGTACTACCGTTCTTTCTGTATTCTGTGTGTGTTTACACTGGTACAAATAACAGCAAGTTAAAAAAAATAAAGTGAGGGTAAGCCACTTGCACAAGTAAATAGAAGAGGCTTCTATTTACTTAACTAAACAGATTACTAAATTTCTTACTTGCACTTGCACTAAATACAACTGTCTACATGACAAAAGTAACTAAATTTAGTAACTTGATTAAGTAACCTGCTTTAGGTACTATACTCGTGTAAATACGGCATAAAGATAGTAACATATTTTATCCGTTTTTTTTATACATGTCAACATTTTACAAGAGAGAGACATTAATATCTCAAAATTTTTGGGTTATATTTTTTTAAAAACATATTCATTGGATTAAGAAAACTTGGTTTCATGCAAATTAAGAAAAAAAAATGGGTGTTTCATTCATTTTTTAATTTCTATAAGGCAGTTTAATGAAATACCTAAAAATAGTGTTAGATAATGGGGGCTTTTACGTTACATGTTAGATATGTAAAGTCAAAATTTCGTAGCCAGTAACTCAAGTTTATTACAATTTTAAAATTAGCACTTAATTTGTTAATAATGTGATGCTGAAATTTTGCATACTTAAATATAAATCTCAATAAACACTGTTTCTCTGTTTTTTCTCAAGCAGCAAAAAAAGGTTTTTCTCAACATTTAGAGTCATTTTCGTACTTAAAAGTGGGGATGAAAATTTTTCTCATATACCGCTTCAAGTGGGATAACCTTAAAAAGGGCTGAAAAATGAAGTTTAGGTTCTTTTTATTAAAGAAAGAGATTTCTTTTTTTTCATTCATTTTTATTATTAATTAATCTGTAAGTAACAGAAATAGACTTTCAAAAAAAAAAAAAAAATGAATAAAATAAAAAATAATAAAAACAAAGAAGAAATAAAACAAATTATTTACTTTATAGGTAAAAAAATATATATTTCTTATTAGAATTAATTTATCTGGTTTAGAAAATTATAGAAAATTAGATATACAGCTGATCCTTTTTGTACGGTAGATAGGGACCGCATAAAAAAAATATATTCAAAAATATCATAAATAGCTATAAAAAGATCAGTTCGCTCCAGATTGTAAAAAAAAAACTTTGTTTATGCGGTGGATCGGGACTGCATAAAAAAGTTACTTTTCTAAACAAGATAAAGCCTTAATTTACACGTAGGAACATTTTATTTCATTTTTATAATATTCTGAAAATTTTGAAAAATACATCTGTAAAAAAATTAAATGATAACTTATGTTCTTATGCAACGTATTGATCAAATGCTTAAAAGCCGTTAAAAAGTATTTTTATCAAAGAAAATTATAGTAAATGTTTAGGTTTCCTACTGTCTCTTGATTTTGATTCATATTAAGCATTTTAATGGCCATTTTTTACAAACCGCATAAAAAAAATTGCACAAAAAAAAAACCGCACAAAAAAGGTTCAGCTGTACACTATAAATATCGATTAAATTTTTTTTTTTTTTAAATATTTTTTTGATTAATAAATCTAATAGTTTTTATTACATAAGTTCTATAAACAATAAGAATACTATTGCAACATTTTTTGAATTTGCACATGAAATTTGCATCCCATATACTTTATAAACAGTTCGAATAATTAAGGTAATTAACTGATGTAAGTAGAAAAGGGTACCTTTATACGATCAATAATATCGTCATTTAATTCTGCTTTTTAAAGGCTGAATTAACATCTGTTAGATATTTGTTATACAGGATCACATATTTGGTTAATTCATTATGATCTACGTATTAATAATGTTTACGTATGATTAATCAGACGTTGATAAAAGGCATGTTTATAGACAGACAACTTATTTTATTTAAAAAGTTAACGGACTATGTACAAAGATAATTTTTATTTAGTAATATGTCGCATGTTTAGACATACACTGACCTAAACTTCGATAAGTCTAACGTGAACTACGGATATCCAGAGACAATTTATACTATTATCAGGATATGTACGATAAGAATTAAATCGATAATAGTCTTTTATCCCCAATATTGATCACTGAGCTTTGTCACTCCAATAGTAGTTGCCTTCGTTGAATTGTTTAAGTCAATGTATGTCAGAGTGTGTGATATAAAACCACAGTATGCTACAAGAACAAGAAGAATTAATTTTTATAATTGATTTATTGACCGTCTATGGGCTACTACAGTAAATAGAGCTACTGTATTCAATTGACCAAATATTGAAACTATTCTTTTCATACAAAATAATTCTTATTGCACCATAATTAACTAAACTTAATGAAAAATTTAATTTCTGAAATAATATTTTTTATATAAAATATAAACAAATTTTTAATAATAATGTTTATGTACCTCAAATTGACTAAAAATGATATGACGTCGCCAAACAAATGTAACCAACGAAGCAAAATATGACGAACTTAGTTTTCTGTCTGTTCCTTTTTGTCATGGTTATATTCGAGTAACTGTACTAGATTAAATTGTACGTTTAATTTTGCTTCATTTGTTAATGACGTCAAACCATTTTGTCGTCTTTGGTTAATTTGAACTATACCGATTTAATACTAGAAAATTTATGTACACAAACAGTATGATATGATTATAATAATATAAAGAAAATTTTACCCAATTACAGTACGGTGCCAGTTTTTAAAATTTTATTATATAGAATCAGACTGGTCAATATCACTTGTGTAAACTACAGCAAAAACTTTCACTACGTTTGTACAATGTGGGTAGTAAACGTGGTTTACTGTTTCGATAAAAAAAAAAAAAAGAAATACAAAAAAATTATAACCGAACAATTTTCACTGTTTGCACCACATGAGGAAGGTAATAAAAATTTCAAATTATTTATTACTAAAATAAAAAAATAACTTATTACAAAACAAACACCATTTATTTGAAGTACCGTATTTTTCGGCGTATAACGCGCACCCCAAAATTTTGAATAAATTTTTAGTTTTTTTGGATGTTCGTCATTTAACGCGCACCCCAATTTTGATAATAAAATAATGAATCATACATCTAACTAAAAAAAAATTTATACATTCGGTTTCAAATTTATAAACATCAACCAACTTAGGTATCATTTTATTGGGAAAACCAAAGTAGGTATTGTACGTATTTTATCATTAACTAATTTACAGAAAAAAATATCTAGTGTATAACGCGCATCACGAAATTGGAACAATGTTTTTGGTGTTCAAGGGGCGCGTATACGCCGAAAATACGGTATTTTTGAAGCACCCTTGGTAAAAATCATTACATTTGTTAAGCACCCCTTTCGAAGACGCATTTTTTCTTCATAAAACTGGTGTCGTACTGTAATTATGATATATCTTTCTAAATTCCGAAAATCATATTTTTTCAATCTTTAAACAAACTTAAAAATTAAAAAAAATAAAGAACACAATACTGACCGATAATAAGATCTGCACTCTAAATGGTATTGTTGGTTTATTTTAACGTTGAAATGAAAGCGTTTTTGGGGAGTTATTTCAAATTTCAAATGTAATCATACTGTTATAGGCCAAGAGCCCGCATGGTATGAAAATCCCCGTCATCGAACACTCTCATAATTTAAGTGAAATTAGAAAGTAAATATACCCAAAAATACAAAAACGTCGGTCGCCCGTAATTAATCCTGGACAAATGGCCGTAATTAAGATAATTATCGAAACTACATTTTCTGACGTTTTATCAAATTATTTCAAAAAATTAATAATCAACAATTTTTTTCGTAGTTATAAGAAAAGTAAACGGTTTTTTCCTAGCTACAATATAATACAATTCAAGAACCCAATACTCTTTGTCTATGTATATGTATTTTGTACAAATATAAGAAAAATCAACGTTCCTTCTCTAAGGCGGTATTGGCGGTAAATCGCAAATGGTATTAGCGATATTACCGTCATACAATATGCGAATGAAATTTATGTGGAATATAGATAAAAGTGTACAGTTTCACAATGTATAGGTCGCTAGTACGATACTCTGAAATAGGTCGCCGGAGTATTTAATACAAGACCCGGTAAGGGCGCCCTGTACATTTTAGGGCGACATGTTTTATAACGGAAGTAACGTCCCTTTTTCGTATATTTGTACAAAATACTTATAGACAAAGAGTCGTGGGCTCTTGAACTGTATTATTTTGTAGCTAGGAAAAAACTGTTTCCTTGTAACTGTGAAAAAAATTGTTGATTATTACATTTTTGAAATTATTTGACAATTTAAAATGTCAAAAAATGTATTTCGCTTAATTAAGGCAATTTGTCCAGGAGTAATTACAGGCAACCGACGTTTTTATATTTTTGGATATATTTACTTTCTAATTTCACTTTAATCATGAGGGGGTTCGATGACGGGGATTCTCATACCATTGGCTCTTGGTCTATTAGGATATTTCTACTAATGTCAGAAATTTGGTATAAGTGTAGATCTTGACCTAATTTTTTTTTTTAAATCTTTGACAAAAAAATGTTGCCATCATTTATGTCCTTTTTATGAAATTTTTTGTTTATTTAAATGTTATATATATATTTATTTATTAGATATATTTATTTTAATATTTTATTTATTTATTTATTAAATTCTTTTTAATCACAAATTCAAATGTACATCATGTCTTAATTATAGAATATGTCAAATATTTTAAAAAAAGGGAATACTAAAATATTTATTTATAACTAATCTATAAAAATAATAAAATTTGAAAGGTATATAATGTGGAGTTCAAAAATGTTTTCAACGTTAACTATCTGATTCTTCAACACTTATTGCTTGAATTTATAATTAGTTCCAAAATTTTGAAAGGTTCACGTTTTTCTCGTTTTGAGTAAAAAATAAACAAAATGTAAAAAAAATAACTGTTTTTGAAAATGAATGTTTTTCCAAAATTCCGAATGTATTTGTCTGACAATAACATTAAATTTCAACAGTTATAAACACGAATTATTTCTATTGAATTGGTAATTGAATTAAAGAGGATTCAGTTCCTGTATTTATTTTTGCTATTGAATCTCTAAATGGAAACAAAAGGAATTAAAAACAACATAATAAAATAATTTTGACTAATCTTTCTATTAATTAATATGGCTATATCGTAATTATATAAACAACATAACATTAAATAATATATGATATTTTTAATTATGGCACATTTTATAATAAAATATTTTTTAACTACTATCACATTAAAAAAAAAGGAAAAAAAGAAAATCATTACAATAACTATGAATATTACCATAAATTAGTTTGTATTAAAAAATAAAAATAGAAAGAGTAAAATATTTATTGAGCCGTTTGAGTAAAATGCGAAATTTTGGTATACCGTAGCCGAATCCCAAAAATTATTATCTAGAGAGCGTATAATCTGGCAAATGCCAGACTTCAAAACAATGAGCTTATTGTGCATGATCCCCATTTAATTATCTCTGCCTACCAAATGTAGAACCGGGTGTACATAATTGCGGTAGAATTACAAATAACAACCCATTAACTGACCCAGTTTTCAACTGGTAGTTAGTAATGTTGAGAGCTGAGCGACACAACGTGTAAATAAAAAAAACTAACCTGTTTTGTCCAAAAATCCCGTCGCTCGACGGATTGTTAAAATATCTTATGATTTTTCAAAATATTTACATCATAATTATAATAGATTTTTTAGACCAATTAAGATCTGATTTCCATTTAAAAATTTTTAATTCTCAATATATTGTCACATTCTCCATGGATAAATAAGTTTAAGTAATAACAAGTAACAAGTATAGGTTAAATTAACTAAAATTGGTCTGACTTTAATAAACAAATGCAACAAATGAAGCAAAATTAGACGTTCCAAATATTCTGTCCCTTTTCCTTTTTGTTATTTTTATATTAGAGTAATAACTGAAAAATGTACGTCTAATTTTGCTTTATTTGTTTATGACGTCAGACCAACGTTAGTTAATTTGACCTATATAATACACAGAAAAACGAAAAATGTTAATAAGCTGACTTCACCATCGGGTTAATCCCAAACAAATCTCTCATGTAAGATTCGTGAAAATATAACAGGAAACATTATAGTATATTACCACAGTAACAATGTTATTGGAGTATCATAAATTCTATCTACGACTATACGACCACACTTTTACATACAATTATACGAAATTTTGTACTTTACTCACGACTGTGTATAAAAAATCACAGCTTACTACACTTTTATTAGTTTTTGTATTGTATATTATATTAAAGCCTGTACAAATGTTTTAACTGAATGTTGTCATTAATTGTTCTTAATAAATTTCAAGTTTTACATAATTTTAATGTATTGTAATTCGTAACAAATTTATATGATTTATTGTAAATTGCATGTTAATCGTAGATAAAGTATAGTATGTAACTTGGTTGTAAAGCACTTTACACATCTGCTGCTACGTGGTTCTTATGCAACTTTTTCGCTTGTGTGTAATATGTAATTTACAATCTCAACCACGTAATATAACTATCAAAATGGGAATCAGACCATATATGATACTTTATTAATCAAGTCAACCGTTTTTGTTTTAAATCGGTGACTAGACACCGATAAATTTTTTACTAACTCCACTCTTTCGTTACTTATCTGCGTAAAATTATCATGGACAGGATACACCTTTCAGAATTTCTTTATAAAATTTTATTTTATTTATATTATTTAATCACTTTAGTAAATGAAGGTATTTAACGATATATTTGTCAGTAGAGCTGACTTTAAATTAACTCGACCCTTCCAAGTAAAAGTCATTGAATTCTTATTTTACCCAAACGGCTTAACTATATATATATATATATATATATATATATATATATATATATATATATATATATATATATATATATATATATATATATATATCACATCTCTTAATATTTATATAAAAAACAACACTTTACTTATTTTTTATAATTTCATCATTTAATTTTAGAATTATACTTACATATAAAAAACTAACTTACAATATGTTTTATGAACCACTTTACAAGTGTAAATACTGTGGGTATATCACATATTATAAATATTCAAAATACTTAAAATTGCAATCAGTCTTGATTAATAATCTTCTTTTTTGTACTATTTTCTTCCATTTACTGTTTGTTAGTTCGATTAGTCTAAAAAATAATTTAAAAAACACAAATAATTAAAATATCAAGAAAATAAATTAACAGGGTACTTGAGAATTTATACTAATTTGAGAAATGTACCTAGACATTATTTATAGGCTTTTATTGTTACAAATCTATAAAAAATATTTTTACTTACAAGGAAAGGGCAAGAAATCAAAAATTCAAAAAAATCTGAAACTTTGTCAGCATATAGAGGGTGGCTACCTAAGAACATAAAAAAATATCAGTTGCTGCTAAAAAAACGTTTTTAAGGGGTGAACCACTCCCTCAAATTTGGAACACAGAAATTTAAAAATCGATGAAATTATGTTTATACGTACCTTAAAAAGTTCTAGTAACAAATATAACATTATTTTTTACATCTACACATTTTTAAGGGTTGAAACCACCCCTCAACTGAGTACTTAAAAATTTAAAAATTGATGATATATTGTTTATATATACTAAACAGAGCTCTAATAATAAATATAACATTATTTTTTGTATCTATAAATTTTTAGGAGTTGAAACAACCCCTTCATATGTGTACTTAAAAATTTATAAATTTATAATATTTTATTTACATATACTATACAGAGCTTTAGTAATAAATATAGCATTATTTTTGCATCCACAAATTTTCAAACAACCCCTTCAAGTGCGTACCTAAAAATTTAAAAATTGGCGATATTGTGTTTACATAGAGACCTAACGATAAATATATTATAAATATATTCTTTCACACAGTTCTAGGAGGTTAAACACCTCCTCCAAGTTGTAAACAAAAAATTTCAAAACTGACAAAATTTGTTTACATATACAACAAACACAACAATCTTACAATAAATATAATAATAATGTGTAAAATTAGCAATACAAATAGCTTTTAAATAGTGTACTAGTCTACTGTGTAGTACATGTAAACAAAATTTTGTCAATTTTTGTTTCTAATCTCTAATTTGGAAAGGATATTTCACCCCTATAAATGTGTGAAAGCAAAAAAAAAATTATGAATCGATTTTTATGTGATATTTTATGTGAATAAAATCTCGGAATTTTTAAATTTTCAAGTCGACAGCTGAAGGGGGTTGGTTCACCCTCTTAAAAATGTGTAGGTACCAAAAAATTTATTTATTACTAAAACTCTTAATAGTATATATACCGAAATAAAATTTCGTCGATTTTAAATTTTCTACGCATACACATGAAGGGGTGGTTTCGACCCCTAAAGATTTGTAGATGCAAAAAATAATGTTATATTTATTACTAGAGCTCTATATATAAACAAAATATCATCAATTTTTAAATTTTTAAGTACACATATGAAGGGGTGGTTTCAACCCCTAAAAATTTGTAGATGCAAAAAAATGTTATATTTATTATTAGAGCTCTGTATAGTATATATAAACAATATATCATCAATTTTTAAATTTTTAAGTACACAGTTGAGGGGTGGTTTCAACCCTTAAAAATGTGTAAATGCAAAAAATAATGTTATATTTGTTACTAGAACTTTTTAAGGTCCGCATTAACAAAGTTTCATCGATTTTCAAATTTTTGAGTTCCAACTTTGAGGGGATGTTTCACCCCTTAAAAACGTTTTTTAGCAGCAACTGATATTTTTTATGTTATTAGGTAGCCACTTTCTACATACTGATACAGTTTCAGATTTTTTTGAATTTTCGACTTCTTGCCCTTTCCTTGTTAGTTATTATTATCTTAAATTCCAAAATTGACTGGTCTACATTCTTGCTGACAAAATAGGCTTTAACATCCTGGCCAGTAACATTTTAACGTCCTGGCTGGTAACCGTAGCTGCAACGAGGGAAGCAGACCGAGTGTAATACCGTTTTTAAAAAGTTTTATGGCCTTTTTTGTTTTAATTTCTTTTTAAGAGATAGGTTATTTTAGTTAAATATTATATTTTATCATCTAAATACTATTTTTGAATAAGAAATAAATTGTGTATTTCATAAAAAGCGTTTTTTTTATTAAATATAAATTTTGTTTACTGCAGAAAGGGAACAAGTCCAAAAACAAAACATTTTTTTTTTAAATAACTACGCATAAAAAAATTAAATCTTTTACAAAAGGTTAATCAGCTAATCACTAACAATATTTAAAAAATAAAATTTCATTAGTTTGTAAGAAGGGTTCCAAGTAAAACTTTTTTTTCATCCCCTGTAAAATTTTATTTTATGGACTTAACTGCAGTTAGCCGTTTAATTATTGCTGCAGTTAGCAGTTTAATTATGTACTCAAACATGTGATAATTAATTTAGTTTCTTGCTGTGTTTTAGACAGAAAAGACCACGGAAAAGACTGACATGTCACGACTCTATTTATTATAGGGACTCTACTTCTACCCACAGTGACATCTTTTTGTGACATTTTAAAGCAACGTTTTATTGATAATACAGGTTATTAAAAATGGTTTTACAAAGCCAAAAAGGGATTAGTATGAATACCATGAAGTATTCTTAATAGAATTCGTGATACCATTGTGTTTAGCTTTATAAAACATTTTTTTAGTAAAATGTATTATCAATGTTATTTTAAAACTTCATCAACAGATGTCAGTAGCAGAAATAAGGCCGCTTGTAAACCGTTTCGTCGCATGAATATGGCCACTGTTTTCTGCGCACTTTCTTTCAGGTGACTGTTATCATTTTATTTGAATGTTATATATTTCTAGAGAAAACAACGACACTGGAAATGACTCATTCTCATAAATTTATCTTTTAGACAAACTCGTAATATAGCTATCTCTCACAAGATCTATTATCTAATATGTTAAAAAAGGATAGTAGAAATTATAATATCTTTTATATGTGACAAAACTTTATTTTTGAAATGAGTCATTTTCTTTATATATAAATTTGAATTTACCTGCATACATCCCTGAGCTTGAGAATAAGAATAACTCTGAACGAAAGAATTTAAGTACGGCAAACTCCTCGAAATTTGAGACGGAGAATTCATTGTCACTGATAATGAAGGAATAGATTGATTTTGCGGATTATAAGTTGCACAGTTGAGGTTGGAATTTAAACCTGTAAAAATAAATTAATTTTGTAGTGACAATTACCATTTATATATTACATATATTATTAATTTCAATAGTATTTCAATTAAATCTAAAAAAAAGTTGTAGGGTGATCCAGCATTCAACCCGCAACCTCCGAACACTGGGCGGGTATTCTATAAATTGGACTATCCGATTTCTGAGAGACAGCTCTACAACACTGGTATATAAGTACAGTAAAAGAAATTTGAAAATTTAGAGGCATTTTTTCGAAAACGGCTGTCTAGTACGTTTTGCAATTTTATTATGTTAACACATTAAAGGTATATTACTAATATACCGTTTCATTCCGAAGTAAATTTCCTAACCCAGAACCTCTCTTTGTCAGTGTATAAGATTGACCAGATGTTACTATAGGGTTAGTCTATATCAAATCAACCAATAAAAACGTTATTTTAAACATAAATGTTCTTAAAATGCATGATATTTGGTGAATAGTTTCTTCAAATCAGTGTGGCCAAAAATACCGAGCTTTATATTTTTTTGAACATTCGTATTTGAGTTATAAGAATTTTTAAAATCAAAAAAACTGCAATTTTTAAGAGCCCTTTGAAATATTTAAACACATATAACTCAAAAACTATTTGAAAGAAAGCTGAAACTAGTACCGTTAATTTCAGAATTAAAAGGGCTTTAATTTGACATATATTATGATAATAAAATTCAAATTTAACCCTTTCTCCGCAATCCAAAAAACTGATTTATATAAAAAATCCAAAATCGAAATTTTTAATTTAAAAAAAAAAAATATGTTATACCCAACCTCATAAGTAAATTGTATACAAAGTTTCATGATGGTATTCTAATGGTATCACCCTGAAAAAGTTGTTATTCTGAATTTAGACGTATGGAAATCTGGTACATTTAGTACAGTACATGTTACTCACAAGTAAAAATCTCAAAGACGGACCTACCGATTTTGATGAAATTTGAATAAGTTGTAGAACACTAAAAAATAAGCGACATGTATTTTTTTATCTGCGGAAAAATGGTTTGAAGGGGTGAAATCGCTCCTCAAAAAATGGGGTAAAAATTTTTCAAATATCTTGAAAACGGTAAGAGATAGAAGAGATAGAGTAAAAGTTTAAATTGACGATATTGCTCCTTTTTAAAGAGCTATCTACTGATATGCAATTTATTCAAACTGCACAACCAGGTGTAGCTGGAGGTTAAAATTAAGGGGTTAATTTTGCGAAAAAGGAGTAAAAACTAAAAACATTAAAATTTTGTTTGCAGATTTCAAATATACGTAAAAAAAAATCCAATCGATCTGTTTTTGTTCAATTTTCTAATATTAAATCTAGGAGTAGTTAACCAGAGGGTGACTGTGTCGACATAATCGTACTATTCAATCTATCTCTTCTATCTCTTACCGTTTTCGAGATATTTGAAAACTTCAATTTTACCCCAATTTTTGAAGAGCGATTTGATCCCTTCAAACCGATTTTCAGTAGATAAAAAAAATACATGTCGCTTACTTTTTAATGTTCTACAACTTATTCAAATTTCTTCAAAATCGGTAGGACCGTGCATGGGATCTTTACTTGTGAGTAACATGTACTGTACTAAATCTACCAGATTTCCACACATAATTCAGAATAAAAATTATTTCAGTGTGTTACCATTAGAATACTATCATGAAACTTTGTATACAACTTACTTAAGAGGTTGGGTATAACATTTTTTTTTTTTTCAAAAAAATTAAAATTTCCGATATTGGACTTTTTATCAAAATTATTTTTTTGGATTGTGCCCTTTTAATTCTGAAATTAATGGTACCAGTTTCAGCTTTCTAAGGCAAATAGTTTTTGAGCTACATGTGTTTAAACATGTAGCTTACAGCTCCTAAAAATTACGGTCTTTGGATTTTAAAAATTGTTATAACTATAAAAATAATGGTAATAAAAAGATAAAAATTTATATTCGTTATCTTCAAAACAAGTACTTACTACCTTATAAAAGAAATATTATAATGATCTGAAGACATAAGGTTTTGAGCATTGGTTGATTTAATGTGAACCAACCCTAGATAGTACAGTCACTGAAAGAGAAAATAAGTTAAAAGCTCCCATTTTTTTCGGATTGAATGGATTTTCTTGAAAATTTGTATACCAGCTCATCTGACCCTACACTTCAAAAGTTATATTGTCTCGATATGTGCTTTTTGATAATTAGGATGTTGGATAAAATTCCTTTCAAGTTTTTTAATATAATTTATGAAGTTCAATTACTTTTCTACCCTAAAAATCCTTAAAAACTACCCCTTTGTTTCCGAAAAAATAGGAAATGTTTTTAGCAGCTTAAAATAACCTTTTCGTGCATTCATAATGCATTATCTCTCTTTTATTATTCATTAGAAAACTTATTACTCATTAAAAAGCTGCAACCTTTAAAAAATACGAGGGCTGTTCTAAAAGTATCGGACCTTTTGTCCTCCCGCTTAAACGAATTAAGCGCTGGCAGCCAAGTTTAGTAGGGATGTGGAGGGGACTGTCATGCGCGCGCATGAACTGTTTCGTGTCATGACAAAGCTTCAGTCGCCGGCAGTCAGCCTAGTAGTGTAGACCTTTCTGTTGTGCTCGGCGGTTTTTATCAAATTATAAAATGACAGAAAAATTGAGTAGCGTTTTACTCCATTAAATTTTGCCCAAAGCTTGGCGATTCGACCGAATCTGTGGGCAACAAAAATTTAGCAGCTCTTAGCATATTGAAGATTAATATATCAAGAGCGTGCATATATATATATATATATATATATATATATATATATATATATATATATATATATATATATATATATATGTATATATATATATATATATATATGTATATATATATATATATATATATATATATATATATATATATATATATATATATAAATAAAATAATAATATAATAATCTTTATTCCATATTTTCATACTACATGAATGGATTGCGTCAACAGATGATTATATAACAACAAATTTGTTATTGTTTTTCTCTTTTTTTTAAATTTAAAATCTTATTTTGTAAAGAAATCCTCTAGTTTATAGTCACATGCTCCTACAAGATAGTCTTGTAATTTTTTATTACAATTTTTTACAGTTAAATCTCTCAATTCAAGTATATCCTTGTTAATTTTATTTATAATTTTAATGATGCTATTATAGGCTCCTTTCTGCTGTAATGTCATATTGGAAAATGGTACGATAAGCAAATTGAATCGCGTTTGGTAAGTATGACTTGGAACACTATTCGAAAATATATAAGAATTCTTTAAAAAGAACTTGACACACTCCATCACATATAGATCATATACCGTTAATATTTTTAAATGTACAAACAAAGGTCTACATGAAACTCGTGGCCTTTGTTTAGCGATAGCTCTTATAAATCTTTTCGGCAAAACAAACAGATTACTGACATATGTTGAATTTCCTCATAAAATTATCCCATATCTTAATCTGGATTCAATGTTAGCATAGTAGATTTTTAACAATGTCTCTTGTGGAACTATTTTGCTAAGATTTTTCAATAAATAAACATATTTATTTAAATCGCTTATTAAATACGCAATAATAATATGTGTTTCCCAACTTAGTGATCTGTCCAAATGGATACCGAGTAATTTAATACTACTAGATAGATTTATATTGCCAATATTTGGTAATACAAAACCATTAGATATATTGCCAAATTTTCCGAAAGTAATATGTTGAGTTTTATTTAAATTTAATTTCAAACCATTTGTACGGAACCAATTTGAGGCAGTTGATATTAACATGTCAGCCTGTTTTGCCAGTTCCTCCTCCGAATTACCCTTGCAAATGATTGTGTCATCAGCAAATGAACTTATATTGCCACTCATAATTTGAGGTAGGTCATTTATATACAAAATAAAAAGTAACGGTCCTAATACAGATCCCTGTGGGACGCCCTTTTTTATAATTAAATTTTTTGACGAGTAAATGTTACTACATCCATTTTCTTCTTGTGTAATTTGAACAATTTCTTTTCTATTTGATAAAGAAAACAAACAATGCTTTTTATCATTCCAAGCATTTATATATATATATATATATATATATATATATATATATATATATATATATATATATATATATATATATATATATATATATATATATATATATATATATATATAAGTGGTGGAGAACTATCGATAGTTTTGACTATCGGAAACTATCGATATTTTTTTTTGCTATCGATAGTTTTCGATACTTTTTTTTCAGTCATTTCGTTTACTTATAAATACTAAAGATAATAAAAATTCCGTAGAAATTATAGCCAGAGATATAAAAACAACAATTTTAAGGGAATTTCCGGGCAAAAAGGAATAATTCCGCCTCGGCGTAAAACCGGCGACCTTTTTTTTTTTTGCTCGCCGGCTATCTAAATGCCGCTCAACTTGGGTATCAAAAACTATCGATAGTTTCACGACTATCGTAACTATCGATAGTTCTCCATCACTAATATATATATATATATATATATATATATATATATATATTTGATACAGTCGAACCTGGATAAGCGAGAGTTGAAGGGACCGCGATCTATTTTTCTCTTATAGAGGTTTCTCACTAACCCGAGTTTCTAGCTTACAGAGGTACGGGAGAGGTTTATCTCACTTATAGAGGTCTAGAAATAACACAATCAATATGTATTGAGAAACATGCATGTATTGTAGGGATATTACTTATTAGAATAATATCTTTGAGTAACAATATATTCTTATATATTATTAGTAATAATATATATTTACACTATGATAATATACATATTTGGACATAGATAAGCTTACAAAAAAAAAAAAATGCATTTTTGCTATTTGAATAGAAAATGAATTTCTCGAATTATAAGAAAACAAGAACATAAGCACATTCAAACATTCTAATAAAATATGTATAAGTTCTATGAAATTTAAGAATGAGTTATAAATAGCAAATGTTAAATACGTTTAATTGTCGCCTATAGAGGTCCAGGCAATTAGCAGTCTCAGTTATAGAGGTCCACGAGGGAAAAACGACTCTCACTTATACAGGTTTTTGTTTCTCACTCATAGAGGTTTTACAATGGTAAAGTTACGGGACCTGGCAATTACTCTCACTTACAGAATTTTCTCGCTTATCCAGTTCTCCCTTATCTAGGTTTGACTGTATATGCGTATTAATAATTAACCTATAACCGCCGACCTAGAAGGTAATGGCGGATATGCACAATACTTACTTCCATTTTCAACTCAATAGAAAAAAATGATATTGAAGATTAATATATCCTATAACCGGCTGTGAGATAACGCCATCTTTTGAAAACGGGTAGAACTTAGTTGTACACCTAATACATAGTAAGAATTTTGAAATAATTAAATCAAAATTTTTATGTATCAATTTTATACGTTCCGAAATAAAAAGAATATTAAAGATCATAAAATTTTAAAACTGTAGGTTATTGTTTTAGGGCTAACAATAAATTAAAAATGTTTATAAAATACATATGTAATTTATAATCATGAAAAACATAGATTAATATTTTTAACGTATATTAGAGTAGTTCTGTATATAATATTTAAACAATATAAAAAGGTAACTGTCCTAATCTCTTAAATGCACTAATAAAAATCATTTGTATATTGCTTCCGAAATTACTAAAGTAGCGGAAGCATTGTGATCACTTTTGAAAAATGAAAAATTTTTTCCCTTCAAAATAAAATTTTCTACGCACATTTTACGCTTCCTGAACAATTTTGGTTTGTTTTGTCTGTCCGTCCGTCCGTCTATCTGTACGTTGTTAATGTCGCCAGTTTGCACCAACTGGCATAACTTCTGAACTATTCGATTGTTTTAATGAAATTTTCAAAAATTATGCAGTTTGGTTCCTAGATGGTCCCCTACGCATTTAATCGAAATCGGAGTAACGGTAGCTACGCCGCTACCATGTCATTCCATTAATATACTTGATTGCCAAGTGGAATAACTTCTGAACTATTCAATTCTTTTTTATGGAATTGTCAGCAATTATGCGGTCTGGTTCCTAAATAGTCCCTTACAAATATTTACGTTGCATTTGGAGTAATAGTATCCCCGGCACTACCGTGAAATCCCATTAAATATTAATATCTTATTTACTGCTAGTCCCACTTCGCGCAAATTTTTAAAGTATTTTGGGGGTTAGTTTTTAAGAAAAAACCGATTTTGAGATTAATATAGAATTGTAAACTTTATTTAGAAAGCCATTATTCTAAACGGAAATCTTTTTCCAAAACTGACTACGAAGTACCTAAAAAGGGCATCAAATTTTAAGTTTATTTTCAAAAAAAAATATCTGAATAAACGCAATTTCTAAAATTTTATTTTTAAACTGAAATATCTTTGATTTTTTGAATTAAATAATGACCGTTTTTCTGAAAATTTTAATGTGTATAAAAATACCTCAATAAAGAAGAAATACAACTGGAACGGAAAACCCAACAGAAAATATTACGCTTCAAACCTTTTAACTCATTTTTTGTTGAATAGCCTGTTACTACCATTAGTGTCTGAAAAAAATACCGGAAGCGAAAAGAAGAAAGTTCTACAAGCCGAAGGGAAAGAGAAAAATAGATAAGTCGAAATTACTTTATGCAATTCCATATTTTTATAAAATAAAACAAATATTTTACTTAGAAAAAAAGTCAGGATTATTTTTTAATTGTGACAATTGTTTCAAGCTTAAAAACCCATTTTTGTGCCCAAAAACAAAGCGAGAATGTACTAAACTATATAATTTCGTCCATACTGTTTTGTTAACACGAGCATTCATCCTACATGAATAGAAATCGGATAATTATATTTATCACAAACTTAAATAAAAAGCTGTTGAAAAATAAAGAAATAAAAAAATTAGGATAAATAAATAAATAAATAAGTGAACAAATAAATCAACTGTAATTAGGGACTAATTAAATAAAATTTAATATTTGTTATCTGATTGTAACTAAACTCTTTGTCATGATTTGTAAAAAAAAAATCCGAAAGACAAATAAATTATCATACATATATATATATATATATATATATATATATATATATATATATATATATATATATATATATATATATATATATATATATATATATATATATATATATATATATAAATTCCCCTTATTTAACGCCAAAAGGTTCGAATTTAGTTTTCGGTGACCAAACAATTATTTTTAACGACTCATAACTCGAGTATTGTTTCATCTACGGAAAGGAAGAAAAAACCAATCGATTCGTTATTTTAAAAGCTTAATTTTTACTTCAGTATGTTTATTTTTAAAAACGAACGGTTTTTAAGTTATTCATCAAAGACCGCTTCAAAACATGCATTGTTTAGATGAAAAATCAACAATTTCAATGGCAGATAACTCGGAAAATATTGATTTATAGAAAAACATGTACAGAGCATTCTTTGATTAGAATTCATCCCTCTACCGATTTCTGCATTTAGTTTACGGGTGTCAATTTCCACCCTCTAGAAAGGGTGGTATCCATCCCCGGGGTAAAAGCGCACAACAGCACTATATAACTTTTGTTTGTTAAGTTATTCCCTATCTACTGTTAAAATTTCATGACAATCGGAGCTGTTTCTTAAAATCGACAGCCAAAACGGTCTGGTCACTGGCCTATTTAGAAGTATTTCTATTTTACGCTTTTCTTGGGGCACTGAGGCCCTGAAAGACCATTTAACCTTTCATTTTTTTCGGAAATCTCAATTTTGTCTTTTCTTTTCTTTTATATATATATATATATATATATATATATATATATATATATATATATATATATATATATATATATATATATATATATATTTGGGTCTTATTTGGTAGCACTGACGAATAGTTTTGACCACACGTTTATTTAAATTTCATATTACAAAATTTTGTACAAAATCAATTTCTTATAGTGCATCTTAGCACCAAAGCACAACGACTCTAAAATAGCTATATCAATATTTTAATAGTATATCTAATTTTAATACCACGACACCTTTCCGTAGATATCCATATTACTAATATTAGGAATACTTTAATTTCCGATACTTTTTGGGGTACCATTTAAGAAGAACATTTCTAAACTCATGAAGAGTTTTGATCTCTGAAAACGTTTCCGAATCTCAATAATATTTGAGCAAAATTTGGTTAAGATTCGCCTAACTATTTGTTTTGGCCGTTTTTTGGAGTTTCACTAGTCTCCAGATTTCTATTTTGCGTTTTTCCATGTTCAGTAACTATTATTACTCTGGTTATATTGAAATTTATTGAATTGCTGCATTGTCCTAGACATGTGCTACCATGTGCCGTAAATAAAAAAAATCAATTTTGAAAGTTGCGATTTTTAGAGCCAAAAACCTATTTTGGGTGTAAAGTTAGCCCCGCCATTTTGTCTTTTTCGAACAAAAAAGGTTGTGCTGCATTGTGTTAGACATGTGCCGTAAATAAAAAAAGTCAATTTTACGGATACCATACACGATTTCACCATACACGAATAACAACCAAATACTCTAAAAATTTGAGCGAAATGGGACTAGTAGTAAGATGCCGACATATAATGGGATTTCACAGTATCGCCGTGGCTACTATTACTCCGACTGCACTAAAATTCGTAAGGGACCATCTAGGAACCAAACCGCATAATTTTTAAAAAAATTCATCTAAAGCGATCAAACAGTTTCGAAATTATGCCACTTGGTGCGATCTAGAAAACAAACCGCATAATAATTTCTCTAAAATTTTTATCAAGAAGAATCGAATAGCTCAAAAGCTATGCTACTAGGTGGGATTTGGCGACACAAACGAACCGACAGACAGACATGAAGCTAAAATTGTTCAGAAAGCTTTATAAGCTAAGCTAAACGTAAAATGCGGGTGAAAATTTTCTTTTTTCGTGGGGGGGGGGGGGGTATATTTCAAAAGTGTTCACAATGCTTCCGCAACTTTAGTAATATCGGAAGTAGAGATGTGCTCGTGAGTACATTTTTACTCACGATCACGCACAGTCACGAATTAGCTTTTGTACTCACGCCCGATCACGAACGAGAAAATTTATTTCTTTTCACACTCACGCACGATCACGAACAAAAAAATTTTATGCTTTCACACTCACGCACGATCACGAACAAAAAAATTTTATGCTTTCACACTCACGCACGCTTATGAATTAAACATAAAAATCTTTGAAACTAATCGTTGGAATTTTGAATAAAATCACTATCGCTTTAACAATCAGTTAAAATTATGTCCTTGGGATAAAATCAGAATCAGTTAATAGGGCTAACATTATTACTGAGATTAATACTGATGCAAATTATATACTATTTAATTTTTTCTGGAAAGTGAGAAAATTTTCAAAATTTTTCATCTAATGATTTATTGTTTAAATTTTGTTCTTATTGTATTTGTATATAAACATGACATTTCGCACAACCAAACCAAATATCTACAACTTTATGAGACGATGATCTCTGACGCCGTCGTTGCCATCATTGTGATCTGTCTCTTTTTAGCATAATATGTATTCCGTCTGTCTTTTTTTAGCATAACAGTTCGTATCAATTCTCCTCTTCCCTTCGTCCTGCTATTAGAGATCGTCGTCTCATAGACAAGTAGTAGTTTTTGAACAAAATTGTGACAACATATTTTTTAGTACCTATAAATACTTAGAAATTAAATTTTTTTTTAAAATAATGATAATAATAAAACAACTTAAAATATTGAAAACGATAATATTCCTTTAAGTAACCCCTCTTTATATTATGTCTTCATGACCATATTGTTCAAAACTGACCTTGTTATTTCCAATTATACTCATTGACCGAGACCGTATATCCACACATCCTGAGAGATGCAGGCTAATTTTAAGAATTTCTTAAAAATTTAAGAAATTATTTAAATAAAAACGGAAGAATCAGAACAACATCATAAACACTGTTGGATATTTTTAATTTGTAAATCATTTTGTATACACTCTAAGTATCTCGGTAAAGAACTGGAATTTGTTAGTAAGGGTTATTGGATTTCTACCTACTTGTGCTTGTAAAAACCAATATATAAAAAAAAAGATTTTTTTTGTAGTTAAAATAGCAAATTGGTTTAGTTAATATTCCCTAAAATTGAAAATAATAAATTATTTAAAAATTTTTTATTCATGGTCTTTAACTTTTCGTGACTCACGAATTATTCACGACAAGAAATTAAATGTCACGATCACGCCCACTCACGCACGATCGTAGAAAATTATTCACGATCACGATGGGTCACGCGTGACCCGCCGGGTCACGCGTGAATTCACGATTTTGCCACATCTCTAATCGGAAGCAATATTCCTTAGTTCAGTGGTTTTTTACGATTTAACAAAAATTAATTAATACGTAAGAACAAATGATTTAGAATCATTTTTTAATAGCAGTCAAGTACCCTATTATATTTTCCTAAATTTAAAACGTTTCAGTACATACACAAACAATGGTGTCAATAATGTAAACAATTTAAAATTTTAAAAGATAGTAAAAAATATCGTACCTGATAAGCTTTCAGGATTTATATTTTGAAGTGTAGACTGATTACTGGTTATATTGACATTTGATCCTTGCACATTTTGCTGAGTTTGTGGTGACTGCTGTCTGTGAACGGGAACACTGTTCGGTTGTACATCAGGTATCTGTTTGAGTGCCCTTCTTGAAGTTTGCCTTGGAACTTTATTAGTTTTTCGTTGTGTATTCGTTGAAGAAGTATGATTTGATGGCGAAACAAAAGGTTGAGAATGAGATGATGAAATATTCTGCGAAGATGCAAGATTGTAACTTAAGTCTGTTGAGTTGAAATTATGAAGATTTACTGTTGACGAGTACTGATTTGTTGCATTTGGAGCATTATTTCTTGGTTGTTGAGTATCATTTGTGATACAGAAATTTTGTGGTGGTATTTGACTCGGCGTGGCAGCTGTAGCCGAATTCGAAAATTGTTGTTTGTGTAATAATTGAGTTCTAGCATTACTGTTATTAAGGTTTACACGATTTACACTGTTTGCTTCAGCAACTGCTTGTATTTGAGAAACTGGATTACTGGGAATATTGTTTGTACTAGAATTAGGATTATTACACTCAATCCTTTGTATTATTCCCGAGCGGTTATTGTTAGCGCTATGTACAACATTATTATAATTAACTACAGTAGTTGTATCAGAACGATTATACAAATTTCCTCTCATAGTAGAAGCATTATTTACAGTATTACTAGTCCTAGATAAGTTGTAATTGTTAAGCTGTAAAGGTTGTCTTCTTTGGTTACTATTGTTAGAAAAATCTGTGTTTATAGCATGGTGATATGATATATTTACTGCTTCATTTGCAATTAAGTTAGGTTGTTGTATGATATTATTTTGAGCATTTACTTGACTTTCGTATATTGAGTTATTAGAACTATATGAATTTCCTTGATTATGTAATGGTAAATTACGCTGGTATGGCACACTTACGGAGTGGTTTGATGATTTCGTCACTTGAAGCGAATTCGCACTGTATTGTGGTATGAAAGACATATTGAAAAGTTCTCTGTTCAAAGTATTTGCATTATTTACATCATTAGTGGAATTTACATATAATGCACTATTATCATTACAAAAAGATTGATTATTGTAGGGATAGATGGAAGAATCTGGAACAGATGACATAGCATTCAAATTTGTATTAGTATTTGAAAGTTGAACAGGCGGCATAGTATTAAAATTTGAATTAACCGGAATTTGAACAGATGACATAGCATTAAAATTTGAATTATCAGGCGGAATTTGAACAGATGCAATGGCATTAAAATTTGTATTATTAGCTGGAATTTGGACAGTTTGGTTGTTTAAACTTTCCTGTTGGTTATTAGAAATATCTAAATTATTTAATGTTGTATACATCTTTACAGTTTTTGTAAATTCATTGCGAAGGGGAGGCATAAGTTTAAGTAAATGGCCGATAATATCTTCTAATTCACTTTCGACAAATTTATTATTCTTACATAAATTATTTATAATCTGAGTAAATTTGTCATACGTTTCAGTTTTTGTAAATTCTTTCATGTATTCTAACAAAATATCAATAATGTTATTGGCTTTTAGTATTAAATATTCACTATAATGACATTCTTCTTGCAGTAGTTCTATATTCTTCATGCTTTTAATTCTTTCATTATATTGCCTTGTATATAAAATAGTTTTGATAAAAAAAGTACCAATTTCCTTATCTTTTTCTGTAAAAGTTAAAGTTGATAAGGATTTCACTCTTATACCAGGAGTTGTTGAACAATCGGGTATTTCAATCACTTCTTCATTTTCCTTTTTAATGAAATCATCATATGTTAAATCAATTATATCTTCTTCACTTTGTAGTTTCGTATTTTCAACTGATTTATTTTTAATTGTATTGCCATTTTCACAGTTCTGGTAAACAGGGGATTTAAAAGTTGGTTCGCTTGAAACAGGGCTATTAAGTGATACAGTAGAAGTGATTCCGTAATCTTGTAAATTATGATTCCCTGTTTCATTGCTGTTATCATTTATTATAGTGCTAACAGTAATTTGAGCGGGATTTTCATTTACCGTTTTGTCACACGATTCCCTATTTACATTTGTTTTTACGTATTGATATTTATCGTCACTTGGATATAATTTTGAAGTATTATTCTCTTGAATATCGGCTAAATGTTCTGAAGCATAATTTAAATTTATTTTATTACTCTCTGTTGTCAAATTTTGAGTAACATTTAATGTGTCTTGTGTGTAGTTAGTTACTTTCCTGTGAATTTCAGAATTATAGTTTTCCGAAGAATAATTCTGACTTTCTGCTTCTAAAATGAGTTGACTGTTTATATTATTTTTCTCAATACCAACTAAATATTCTGAAGTATCATTTAAATTTATCATGTTGTTCTCCGTTGTCATATCTTTGGTAGTATTTGAAGTGCCTTTTGTTTTCATTGAATTATTGGTTACTTTCTCATATGTATTAGGACTGTTATCTTTTGATAAATGATTTTGCTTTTTTTCTGGACTGATTTCAATGTTTGTATTACTTTTTTGAATACAGATTATCTGTTCTGAAGTATCATTCAAATTCATCATATTATTCCCCGTTGTCGTATCTTTGTTAACATTTGGTGTATCTTTTGTTTTCATTGAATTATTGGTTACTTTCTCATATGTATTAGGACTGTTATTTTTTGATAAATGATTTTGCTTTTGTTCTGAACTGATCTCTGTGTTTGTATTATTTTTTTGAATACTGATTAACTGTTCTGAAGTATCATTCAAATTCATCATATTGTTCCCCGTTGTCATATCTTTGTTAACATTTGGTGTGTCTTTTGTTTTCATTAAATTATTGGTTACATTCCTATATATGTATAAATCACGTTTATTGTGTTTTAAAGAGCAACTTTGATTTTCTGTCTCTGAAATGAGTTTAGTGTTTGTATTACTTTTTTGAATACCGACTAATTGTTCTGAAGTATTAATTAAATCCATATTATTGTTTCCTGTTGTATCCGTGGTAACATTTGGTGTTTCTTTTGTTTTCATCGAATCATTGGTTACTTTCCTATGTAGGTATAAATCACGATTGTTGTGTTTTGAAGAACAATTTCGATAATCTGATTCCAAAACGAGTTTAGTGTTTGTATTATTCTTTTGAATACTGATTAAATGTTCTGAAGTATCATTTAAATCCGTAGTATTGTTCCCTGTTGTACTTTTGGTAGCATTTAGTGTGTCTTGTGTTTTTACTGAGTTAATGGCTATTTTCTTACATGCATCAAGATTATTGTTATTTGAAGAAATGACTTTAGTGCTTGTTTCATAGAAATTATTGTTTGGACTTTCGTTAATAAATTCTAAATTATTTTCCATTTCCGGTGAAGGTATCGGTAATTGTAATTTATTTTCGGGTACTTTAAAACAATTTGCTGAATTCTCTGTAGGATTCAAATAATTACCTTCTAAATTATTTTCAAACATTATAAACATTTTTTTCTCAATATCTTCTGTGTTGTTTGGAAAATTTTTCTTACATGATTCTTGACTTGCATAATTTGGACAATTATCACTTAAATTACGTTTAGGTGTTTGACCTGCATGAATTATATTACGCAGTTTATAATCCCAAGGTTGAGATTTATTCTTTCTGTACGATTGTAGATCACTTCTTTTACTACTAATTTTATTTTTTGCCTTGTAAGAAGACTCTTTACTTTCAGTGTTAGCTGAATGCTCTTTAGAAGTATACAGAGTTTTTTTACGTTGTTGGTCACGATTATTTTCATTTTTCTGACATTTAGTTGATTTTTCACTACTTGAATCAATTTTGATTTTATGTTCCAGACTAGAGACCATTTCGTTAGAAGAATGCATATCTTTCATCATTGATGGATCATCCATTTTAGATATTTTTGAGTTTTTATCCAAACATGTGTCTAATTTCCTTTTCTCTTTTAAAGAGGTTTTTCTATCCACGTGTTTTTTTGTTTCGGATGCTTTTTTGTCGCTATTTTCATCACTCTTATTATTGATAATCGAAGATTTTAATTTTGTTAATGGGACAATTGGTTTTTGAATTATGAGTTTTTCATCCATTTTCCAATTTGCATTGATATTAGTATTAATGTTAATATCACCGTTTGCATTAGTTTTTGAAGTTTTATGTAAGAGATCAATTTGATTTTGAATGCGTACATCTTGAATGGTGTTAGCACCTTTATTAATTAGTTTTTCTTTTTCGGTATTAGAATTTTTTATCAATTTTGATTTTAAATCCTCAGCTATATAATATTCTTTGGACATTATATTTAATATACGTTCCTTTTTAGGATCAACAAGTTTCCATAAACTTTCCTCCAGTTGCTTATCCAAAACTTTTTTTCTTTCAACTGTTTCAATAGTTTTATTACAACTTTTTGCCTGTTCCATCTTGTTCTTGCTTGTCGATATGTTTTGTCTAGAATCTTGACTCGATTGAGACTGCTTTTGTACTATTTTGGTACTATGACATTTGTTTGAATGTGGATCTTTTTTACTGGTTTTATGCATATTTTCCTTTGGTTTATTGTCTACTGGTGTGTTTTTTACATCAGCGGTCTTAATATCGTTTGGCATTAGGTGTTTATTTATAATCGCCACACCTAGTAGCGGATCTTCTTCAATAACGGAAATAAATTTTATATTATTTTTTTCACAGTATTTATTATAGTCACTAACTGTCATGCCCATTTCCGGCGATGGTAATTGTTCTGGAATAGTTTTTTCTTGGTTACTAATAGAATTATTTTTATTTTCTGTATTAGGACTAGAATTATTTTCACGTCTTTCATTGTCGCTAATTAAAATATTCGGAATATGGTTTTCCGAAAATGTTCCGCTTTCCTTACTTGTACAAGTGTTATTGCCACTCAGTGTATTTAACTCATTTACTGGTTCATTTCGCTCATCCTCACTTCTATTATTATCAGATTTTTCTAAATCCGTTTTATTATTTTCAATATCTTCTTCTTTTGTAAGATCAATTTTAAAATCGTCTCTTTTAATCTCAAAATTTTTAGCTTCATTTTCAAATTCTTCCATCGATTTGGGCGATAAGAAAGAAGATAATGTATCAATATACGGTAACAAATTATCCTCATCTTTAATTTGATTTTCTTCTTTATTCTGTTCTGTTTTTTCTGTATTTGAAGTTGATGCATCTGAATCTTTTATCTGAGTCGTATTATGTCGTACAGATGTAGAACTGTATTTTTCACTTTTACGTCCTCTAAAATTACGATTCCTAGAAAAAAAAAAAATTAGATGAACAAAGATTGATTGATAAACTATTATACAGTATGCAGGTTAAGTTTTTTTAATGATAACCACTAGAATCTTGCGAACTAAAAAGATAGGGTCTGTTAAATGACGAAAGTGCTATAGTTTTAGGAGTTAATACTATTTGAAATTTTAATATTTAGCATACTGGCCGTAGAGATGGCTAAAGTTGAAATTTAGAAAAATTGTAGCAATTTGCAATGGGCAATATGCATATAGCGTTAATAAATATTAATTTTTTTTAATATATTTTAGTAGTGCATGAAAACTTGATACTGACATATGACTTGATACTGATATATATCACAGACTTACAAACTTGATTGAGCGACTGAATAGGAACTCCGCAGGGTCAAAGTCGCATTATTCAAAATTCCAATGCCGAAAATGGGACCCCCCTGAGATTGGCTTTAAATTTTTACCAGACACTCTACTATACAGTAGATGACAGTACCCAAAAGAATTTTCGGCGACTCGAAAGGGAAGGGGTGAAAAAAATTTTTTTATGTAAAATTTGTTGATAATTTTATTGATATTAACATAAATATGTACACGACAAACCCGCATATATTACCTATATATTTACCTAAAATTTAAAAAAAAACCTATAACCTTAACCTAACTAGCTTTATATCAAAGTCGAAGTATATTGTCAAAACTAACTAAACTAACCTAATCTTAACTAACCTCGCCACCTAGTTTTTATATCAAAGTTGAAGTATATTGTCAAATATTAGTAAATAAAAACACTTTATAAATAATAAGCAAATATTTTACTTCGCAAAAATACCACTTTTATTTTGAAACTGTGACAATATTGTTTCGAACCGTCAGTTCATTTTCAAACAAAATCAAAATTACATTCGATACATGCCTTATATACTAATTATATCTACCTATACTTATGAAGGGGGAGTGGTATGTGATGTGGAAACAGAAGGGGTGGGAATAGTAGGAGAATCCGAAAATCAAGAAAAACAAGATTACATTACATGTGACAAGAGGTAAACAAACATGTGACAAAAATTGAACTTGAAATTGACAAAAAGACAATAATACAGTGAATACAGTTTTAAACAGAAATTAAAATTTAAATAAGTTATAATATTGAAAATAAAGTTGAACTGTAAATATTGGTGTAATCATTTAAAAGGTGATCGGAGCTATGCTTATTTATTTCTATTGCTTCTAGGATTGTTAACTTCTGTCCTTTGCTTGCCTCGTGTAACACTGTAATTTCCCGTTCTGGTGTGTGTCCGGTGTCTATTAAATGCCTCGCAAAAGCAGAGTCGGATTATTATGACCGGAAACCTTATTTCTATATGACCGGAAATGCTCTGCTCTCCGGGTTTCAAAGTTTCTGCCAGTTTGACCGATGTAAAAACCATTACAATCCTGGCAGTTTAATTTGTAGATACCCGATTTTTTAAGTTTATCAGTTTTTGTTTTATTGTTATATATTAAATTTCCTAGAATAAAGCCTGATTTAAATGCTATTTACGTTTGACTCTGCTAGAATTTTTTAAATTTTATCTAATATTTTACCAAAATATGTTGTAGATTTAAAGTTGGTTTTTCGTTCTGGTTTACCGTAAGGGTAAATTTCTTTTAAGATTTGTTTAATTCTTTCTTAGCTATTAATTTATCGATTAGGTTTGCATTATATCCGTTATTATTCGCTATTGTTTTAATATTATTTATTTCTTTTTTGCGAAGTAAAATATTTTTTTATTATTTACAAATATGGAATACCATAAAGTAACGCTCAAATCTATTAATATTATAAAGAGTGCGAGCAGGCACGAGCTTTTAAAGTTATATTCAAAACTACATGCCAAATCAAGACAATACACTCAGAATATTTGGTTTATCCAAGAATGTTTGAAAAGTATTGCCAAAATTTGTCAACTTGAAGACCAGGACGAAAAACCAAGTTTCCAAGAAAGCGGTGGAGGTTGGTAAGAAGGCTTGGTTTAAAGAAGCCCATAAGTGGTATTAACAGCGAGACGTCGTGTTCATATATATGAAGACCGCGCATACGGAACTGCTGTCCCAACTCCATTACCTAGAATTCTGCCTAGAAGTCCGGGAAAGCGTAAGCGAAAAAATATTTAACACAGTTAAAAAAATTAAACAAGTTAAACAAAATACCTTAAACGTCAACCGGGAACCAAAAAAAATTAACAACTAATACAATAACTTCTAATCAACGCGTAATAAACTTAACTAATACGGAATTTAATACAGCCGAAATAAACCTCTTAAATAAAGGAACTAAATATATACCTAATTTAAACCATAAAAATCTTAAAGAAACTTTAATAGTAGACTCGGAACTCGCGTTAAAAAATTTTGATGACAATTCAACTCATGTGTATTAAGTCCCATAAGAATATTGTAGTTTCTTTACTTTTACGGTGAAAAAAAGTTAGGTACCATTTTTACAGCGAAAAAAATGGTACCTAACTTTCTATTGGTAAGTAAACATGAATAATATGACACGAGAATTTTTATTGGCACACAGTGACATCATTACATTATATACAGCCATTACAAATTTCATAACTATAGTAACAAAATGTAAATAAATTGAATATTGTACTATACGTATACTTAAAAAAAAAGAAAATCAGTGTCAGTCAACAATTAAAAATTTGGAAATTTTTGATTCTTAAATCAAAGAAAATGTTGCTAATTGTGTACCGAAAAATACAATAAATACACAGTTGTCAATTTGGAGGCAATTTAATGCATTTTGTGTTGCAAGAAACTACAAACTGGAAAAAGAAACTACTATTGCAGCTAGCTGATATATTGTATGACTATGAATATTACAGCAAAATTAATACAAGAAAAATATTTTAATGAATTTTAAAAATTGCATTTAATCCATTTGAAGATATACAATTTAAAAAAGCACGCGATGCTCGAAATGCAAAACGTAAAATTTTACAAGTACAACCAGAAAAAAGAAAATATAGTTCCACCGCTCCATAGTCCAGTGAAATTGAGGCTGAAATCGTGAAATCGGGGTATATGGATGAAAATTGGAGGGAATGTTCTTAAAGTCACTAAGAACAATTCTCCCTATGAAAAAAAGTGCTCTGATCCCGGACAAGGGTAGAAACAACCCCTAAAAAGTTTATTTTCCAATTATCTCGCGAAGTGTGCGAGATATGGAAAATTTTTTTCAAATAACAATTGTAGACCTTTCGATTCTACAAAAAAAAGTATACCACCCTCTTACCATACCATCTCTAATAGTTTGCGGAGAAATCATCCCCGAAAAAAAAAAAAGAAAAACAAATTTTTTTCGCCTAATTCCAATATTTTCAAACATTTAGAGAAAAAAAGTATTCTTGGCATTTTTCTCTAAAATTGAAAATAGAGAAATTAGGAAAAATAAAAGGCCCCGATGACACGGGATTGGTGCTTTCCATTTAAAATTATCAATGGTTAACTAATGTCCATTACTGGTCAATTTTGACTAGCAACGGTGTCTGATTAGTTTTTATAGGACATGAAATGAGACACAAGAGAAGTAAATGCTAGTAAGTAGATAATATCACATCGTTAAAAAAATTTAAATTTGTATATTTTGAAAATAGGTAGCGCCTACTTGATTTATATAATGTTAAAAAATATACAATTTATGTTTACGTAAAATATTTTGAAACTGTAATTTGACGATTGTGAAGATATTTTTCAATTTAAAAATGGAAAAGTGAAATAGATACCAACATTTTACAGAGAAAGAAAAGATAATTTTAACTGAAATTGTACAAAAGTATATTTCACTAAACGAAGAACATCATTTTAACCTTATTCATTCTATTCGTGGTGGACATATTCAACAAAGTAGCTCAACTAACGCAGAAAACATAGAAAATATTACACCTAATAAAATTAATTATAATAGCTGTATATTTAACAATTGTTTATCTGAATAAAACTTTGCTTGATCTTTTTCGTTAAATTGTCTTACCGTATTGCACTCGAGCATTGTATTTTTTTCCGAATAAATTTTTGTTCATCTAACTCAAATCTGTTGCCTGAAAGCAATTTAACTCGAAAAACTATCAATCCAAAAACGCTCCAGCTGCGCTCTCCCGTTTTTGTTAATTTATAGTTTTTCTCGTTAAATTGCTAGGTAACAGATTTTCGTTAGGTAAACAAAAAATTTATTCGAAAAAATACAAACCTCTCGTGTAATAATAAGTGAAAATTTAGCTAAAGAATTCTACAATATATCCAAGTTTCATCAAAATCGGTAGATCCGGCCTTTACTTGTAAGATGAATTTGCACCACTATCAAACATATTTACAATACTGTTAAGTTGACAGATAAAAAGATCATACTAAGTCTTATCTATAACTACCATTACCTTAATTTTTTTTCAAAAATGGACTTACACCAATTTCAAAATAAGGTTAAAGAATACAGAATGAAGATACTGCCATTTGTTTTATTTAAATAAAGTTAATAACTCCTATTTAGATGACCTACCTACATTTACTTCCATTTTTTATTTAATTTTTTTTATAAAAATGGTGTCACACTTTTACTGCAGTTCTAAAACGCATGTCCCGGTTACGTATTGCTTGGAACTATAACGTTTTTTAAAAATAAATTTACTGAAACCACACAATCTTATAAATAAAAAAAGAGAGTTAAATTGTTACGCATGGTAATTAGAAAGCTAAATTTTATTTATCTGCAGAATTATTTTTTTTTTTTGGCGTGACAAAAAATTGTCGCGAAAATTTGAGTATCCTTCGTCACAACTGCCCAATATTGCTATAAGTTTAGAAAAAATAGGTGAAAGGGCCATGTTTTTTGGTGAAACGAAACGCCAAAAACCATAAAACATAAAGCGAAAGCTAAATCAAGTGATTGACGTTGAGAGCTTGTCATTTTTTTTACATCAAGCAAGAAGACCGGCTGCGTGTGTTTATTGAGTGTATCCTTCGTCACGGCTTTTTCTGGTATGTATTTAACGAATTTCAAATCGATTTTACGTAAATATTATTTGTAATAATGTAAGCTTTACGATGAACTCAAGTTTTCGATCTAAATGATCGCTGTTCACGATTAATAACGATTTTGTTGGAAAATTGTATCCTTCGTCATGGTAGAATGTGACGATGGGAGACATGAAGGTGGCGAAGGATACGATAATAATAAAAGAAGTATATATTTATTATAACAGTGTTTGTTTGTATATCAACTAATTTTTTTAGTTAACTAAGTTGATTAATTTGGCCAACTTTCCTAACCAATTTTTTTATATCATAAAACACATACAACAAAACACACTCTACAATTTTTCGCAAATCAAACAAAAAAACCAACTTTTATTTATTTTTTTTAATTGATATTAGGAGAACATAATATAAATATTAGTTAAATAATAAATTAAATTTCATTATTTAAATTTAATTTACCTATTTTTTTCTGTGTGGATTCAGTAATCCGCAAAAAAAAATATTGGTTTTAATTTGAAACCGCGCTAGTACCGAAATTTTCCTATTCTAGTCGCACGAAATCTACTACTGGCTTTAGAAGTAGAACCACCCATATATATATATATATATATATATATATATATATATATATATATATATATATATATATATATATATATATATATATACTCCTCAAAACAAAATAAGGGCCACTTGAAAGTTTGTATTTTAAAACTGATTTATGTCGATCCACGTCAAAATAACTTTTCTAAATGACTGTTGTTATGATATTAAGTGGTTGAGTAAATGATAACAGTTAGGTTTAAGTGATATTATTGTTGAGGGGAAGATTTAAACGTTTTTTTTCTCGCACAGCGTGAAGTGGTTAGTTTTACTTATTTTTTTGAATTTGATTTTAAATCAGTTTGCGCTAGATTATTGATTGCTGAGGTTGTTTTTTGAAGTTTGGCGTGTTATTCAATCATTTATATTTACAATGCCGAGAATTCGACACCATATGGACGAAGCTACTGCTACCAGAGCCGTAACGATGATTGAGGGTGGTCAATCTCAACGTTCCGTGGCTTTGCAGTTGGGTTGTTCACGAAGGGCTATTCAAAATGTTTGGAATCGGTATCAGCAGACGGGTAGTGTAACCCGGCGCCGTGGCTCAGGAAGAGTTCGTGCCACCACTGCCCGTGAAGACCATTACATTCGACTATGTGCACGACGTGAGCCGACTGTTACCGCAGGTACTCTGCAAAATCGCTTACATCGATCTACTGGTACTGTTGTCAGTAATCAGACCATACGAAATCGTTTCCATGAAGACCAACAACGTTCAAGAAGACCAGTAATCCGTACCAAACTGACCGAAGCGCATCGTGCAAACCGTTTAAGACTTGCACGTGAACACCTTGAATGGGGCTTGGAGGAATGGCGTCACGTACTCTTCACGGATGAGTGCAAGGTGAAGTTTTTTAGTGATGATCGACGTGTAAGAGTGTGGAGAAGAAGTGGGGAAAGGTTTTCTGATCGTCACATTCATGAACGCGACAGATTTGGCGGTCCTAATGTCATGGTCTGGGGTGGAATTAGTTTGCAAGGCAAAACTGAGCTTGTTTTCCTGAACGAGGGTACTGTAACGGCTCAAAGTTACATCGAACAGGTTGTCGGACCCCATGTGATCCCCTTTACACAACGAGCAGCCGACGGATTTATCCTGATGCAGGATAATGCCCGAGCGCATACCGCTCGAGCGACGACAACTGTCCTTAGGGAGGCTAATATACAGGTTTTACCGTGGCCTGCAAATAGCCCTGACTTGAACCCAATAGAACATCTTTGGGATCAATTAAAACGGCGAGTCAGAGCAGCCGGAGAGGATGTGCATATCCAACAACAACTGATTGATGTCTTGAGAAGATGTTGGGAGGAGATTCCTGATGAAACCGTTAGGCATCTTATTGAAAGCATGCCGAGGAGGCTTCAAGAATGTGTTTTAAAAAGGGGAGGGCATATTCGATATTAAATCACCGAAAAGTTGCATAATGTGTGCTTTTACTCAAAGCGTCAACGTTTGTTGATGACTGTAAAAATGACTATAAAAATGATAAAATCCTAAAAAAATGTAATTATGGATTAATTTTTTATTTGATCTTATTAAAATTGATTTTATTTAGTAAAAAATTAGTTCCTTAATTAAATGTAAGCATACCTTATACTGTAACTTATATAAAAATAAACTTATGCAGCAAAACATGAGTAGCCCTTATTTTGTTTTGAGTAATATATATATATATATATATATATATATATATATATATATATATATATATATGGGTGGTTCTACTCTTTAGGCCTCAACCATAAAGAAAAAATAGAGAAAGCCAGTAGTAGATTTCATGCGACTAGAATAGGAAAATTATCATAGATTCGGTATTCGGTAGCAGCGCGGTTTCAAACTAAAACCAATATTTTTTTGCGGATTACTGAATCCACACAGAAAAAAATTGGTAAATGAAATTTAAATTATTTAAATAATATTTATATTATGTTCTCCTAATATCAATTAAAAAAAATAAATAAAAGGTGGTTTATATATATATATATATATATATATATATATATATATATATATATATATGGGTGGTTCTACTCTTTATAGCCTCAGCCATAAAAAAATAGAGTATATATATATATATATATATATATATATATATATATATAGTTATATATATATATATATATATATATATATATATATATATATGGAACTATGCAATAGTGACAGCGATCTCTCAAGTACACCTCAAGATACTTCTGAAGCTGTAAAAATTATAATATTAAAATAAATTATTATTTTTCCAAGTATTTTTTAAATAAAGCGAATACATTTTACAAGACTGTAGAAAAAATTATGTGTAATTCAAGCACAAAGTAACAGTGCCGCTCTCATGAGAATGGGGTATTTGACAGTATCAAAGAAAAGCAATTAAAACAAATTTTAATGAAAATTTATAATAAAAGACAGCAATTTATATTAATTCATATTAACTATCATTATTTGATTTAAAAAAATTTAATTAAAAAAAAATTTTTTAGCTAAAATCCACGTAAGCAGAAACGGGCTGTGACGTTGCTTTCTCTTATATTTCAACACTATCACCACTAGTGTCGCTACTTAATTTCCAGTTAGCAAACATAACTATGGAAATTAATCAAATTTAATTAATTTTTTTAAAAATCAACAATTTCTTTTCCCAGTTACAGGAAAAATAAACTTTTTTTTTCTTAGTTACAGGACACCTGTTGCTATCTAGAGAATGTGACGTAACTGACAGCTAGTAAACGTTTTCGCGCAAATTTTGAGAACAAATACTAAAATAATTTTTTCTAACAATTTTCGGCATTAATTTTAAAAATTAAAAACGTATACATGCATAATACATAAATATGTGTGTTTTAAAATAATTTCCCAAAATTAGTCAAATTCCCCATGACGCGATCCGCCTGACGGCATCGCGGTTACCATTTTACGTTCTTAATACATGAATAAATAGTAACGTGCATTAATTTTTTGAATCACAGCCCTCTGATTTGTAACGGTGCAAGCACCATTAGCTAGCGTTAGGCTAATAATATTTTCTGGCTAACGCCAGCAATATATTGAAAAAAACAGATTCATGATACAAACAAAAGGGAAATGAAATTTATGAATCATACAATCAGTATCCTGTATCACCATATCATTAACTTTTAGAATATTACTACACTTATCCACAAAATTAACCGCTCAACCTCCAACTAAGTATAACATTTATTTTTTTAAAACTGTGGTACTCGATTAGTAGATTCTATTTGTTTAGTGGGTACATGATTATTAAACAATAATTTTTTCTGATTCAAGCATCTTCTGCTATTAAAATCTATATTTATATTAAAAAACAATAAAAAGTAAAAAAATGCAATTTTTATTACGATCGTATCGTATTACGAACGCATCAGTATGTCGTATGTCATACAGACGGTTAGACAATCTATCGAATATCTAATCTCAAAAGTCAATTTTAATTAATTTCTCAAAATCGTTTAAATTCAAATAAATAAATAAATCAATAAATAAAAGTAAAATGAATATTAATTGTTATAATGAGAGAGAGGAATTTGCATATTTTGCATATCGGTAAGTTCTGCATATTTCTCTTCACGAAGTCGAAGGAGTACGATTGGGTAGAAAGAAGCCATATTTAGGCCCCTCTTGTTTCGTGTTTAATTATATCCAAAAAACAATTAAAATAGGAAAAAATCCTATTTTACAGTTCAGCTAGTGTGAATTTTAAAAACATTAAAAATTTTTAAAAAATTCTAAAAATTAACCATTTAATTGTAAAATAAAGTGCATTTGTGTTGGTACATTTGTGATCTAAAAATGTTTCTTCAGTTTAATTTCAGAATTTTTCATAAATTCCTTCCTTTTTGTTTTAAAAATTGTCCATATTTTCCATAACGTTGATGCTTCCATTGTTTAAATATATTCAAAAATTCAAACTATTCAAGTCACAATTTAATATGATACATTTCAACATAGTGATAAATCCATTTTGTGATCTGATTTATTCTTCATTTAACAAAATATTAAAAATTCCTAAAAAAATTTTTCCTTACTTTTTCCTCGACAATGAATTTTCTGTTTTTTAAATAATCATACTAAAAATTGCATCAAATTTGTTTTTCAATATGGATTCATCAGTTATGCCGTAAGAAAAATATTTTGTTTTGTTTTACTTTATTTCATTTTGTTTGCTTAAAAATCATCTTCTTCAAATGTAAACAAACTCTTCTTTATAATTTTTGAGTGTATAAACTCTCGGAAATTGGATATTTTGATTTGTTTGATTTTGTTTTTCGGTCTGTTAGACCATGTGATATATCTTTCCTGATGATGACGCTAACTAGGCGTTGAAACCGGTCGAATAATTTTTACAAGAAAATAAATTTTCTAATTTATCACCTCTTTTAGTCAAAATTACTTGAATATTGATACGGGGCGAAACTTGGGGGTTCGATTTAATTATTGATGGTGTGACGGCCTTTCCCCAAAATAAATGATTTATTTCAATACAAAATTAATTCTCTAAAAATTTTGTAATACACTCAATTATAATTAAATTAATTCTTGATGAATTTTAAGGGCGGTATATTCAAATTTAATACGAGAAATTAGACCAATTTTACCCTTTAAAGGGTAAAATTGGTCTAATTAAATTAATGTTATATCCTATCTACATTGGGAAACAATTTCTTAATTTAAATTACCATAACTATTAAACAAGTTTTTTACCGTCTTTAATCAGCTGTTTTTGACACTTGTTTGACATTTGAGTTTTTATTTCCAATAATCTCTTTATATTCTTTTAATGGTTCAAACTCTCCTGGTTTATTCTATAGGGTGCTGTGACAAAGATTATTTATATTTTCATCATAATATTTGCGTTTTAATATCACATTTAACACTATGATTTACTACGATTATAAATTCAACTCGCTTAGATTTGGTAACAAAAACGAATTATTCCGAGCTCTTAATATTTTAAAAAAATGTTATTTCGAAAAAACCAAGTTACTCTGTTTGATTCCTTTTCTGAAAAGTTGCAAAAAACATAATGTTTACCCTTTTATAGAACATAATATTAAATTTAACCCATACCTAATAAAACAAAATCCAAACCTAAATAAACTCACAGAAAACACAAAACATAATTGGTTAAATTTAGAAATTAAATCATCATTTAAAAGACTAGATTTTTTAAGCAAAAATTTATTATCTCTTCACATAAAACTTGGTAATAACCTAAAAACTGAATTTGATGAGTTTTTAACCGAAATAACAATCAAATCAAATACTTTACAAGACAAGAAGCAAAAAATTTTGAATTCAAAACTAAATAATTTATTAAACAAAAAACATATAAATTCTATATCAAAAATTAAAAACAAAAATGGATCCAAATATAATCTTAGTGACACACACAATCAAAAATTAGATTTAACCACAATAGTTCATGATCTTAACCAATTTTACAAATTAAACATTGTAACTTCAGACGATAATTTTCTTTTTCATTTTGATGAAACTGATATAAATTCCAGATATTTCGAAGACTTCAATCATGCTAATAATACCACTTTATCCTTTGAGAATGGCAATATATTCTTTAATTTTCATTCGGAATTGATTCCAGAAACAAATAATGTTCAATTAGATTCCAGCATAGTAAACAATATTTTCTTCAAACATTTACCAGATATTTCTGACTTTCATTTGGCAAGTGAAATAAAGGTCCCACATAATTTTCATCCACAAGTATTAAACAAAACAAATACCCTTTTTACCAAAAATGAAATAGAAAATTTGATTTTTATTATTATGTTTTATAGGTATTGTATAAATTGATAACTAGGGTAGGGCGGGGTAAAAAAAAGACACCCACGCAGGTGCGGGTAAAAGAGACATAAATTTTTATTAACTGTTAAATTTGAAAAATAAAAAGTATTATAACAAAATACATACTATGTATTTTGTTATAATACTTTTCATTTTTCACACAAATACGCCAAAAATTAACTAAGTACTTAACCAATTTTGAAAACTTTTCGCGCGTAAATATTTGGAAATTTGCTATAGGTACTATGTTGCCATACTATGTTGCGATTAAAGCATATTATACACTCGCATAATTACGCACTCGCTGCTGCACGGTTCTTAAGGAACTTTTCGCTCATATGTGTAATATGCAATTAACAACCTCAATTACGTAATATTCGCTCCGAGCTGAAACTATAGCCACTTATATGAAGTAATTATTTGACAATTCATCAGGACACCTTACTATTATAAATGAATGAAATGTAAGGTAAAAGACCCGGTAATTGACCCTGGCCCAGTTTCTGACGTTTTCAACTTCTTTATAAATTAATAAAAAATCTATATTTTAAATACGAAAAAAAATAAATTCTTAATTTAAAGTAATTTATTCTGTGCCTAATGAATAGCAATTGAAAAAAGTATAGAATATATTAACTAAATAAAAAAAAATTTTAAGTTTAAAATGTGTGTAAATGCTATTTCTTAGTTATTTTCTAAATGGTTTAGTTTAGAAGATACCTCATTTTGATCTGTGCAATATTCACCATCTAAGTATGAAAATTTAATTAAAAATTTATGAGCAGGTTAATATTTGTTTAAAATTTATTTTAAAATATTTATAAAATACCTTAGAATGATTTTTAATATTGAAATATGGGGGTCAATATTACTAGGCTCAATTCTAAAGATATGACCCAGTTTTTCACCCTAAAATTTTAACCTAAAACAAGCGAGGTTACCTGCTTATTGACATGTGAATAAAATGTAAATTTAAATTAATTTTTGTTAGTTATTTTGTTATTTATAGTTATCTTCGATTAGTTTTTGTTATTTTTCATAACGTAGTGACAAGTTAACATTAAACATTCATTTTTATCAACAAAAAATTATATTGTCTTGAAAGTACATTTTGGAGTGATACAATTATTGTCAAAATAATGTTAATTTCGTTAGTATTTAAATTATTACAACAGTTTTAGTTGAATAATATTTTTGTAACAAAATTTTTATGACGAAATTAATTTTTTTTCTTTTTTCATAAGTTAATCATAATTAAATTTAAGGATCAGAAACTAGGCCACTGTCAGGGTCAGAAACTGTCATATGAGAAATTTTGAGAGTCAGAAACTAGATCCTTTTTGTCAATTTTTAAAACATTAATTTAAATTATTAATTCAATTCATGATAAAATTATTAATTGTCTCTTAAGTTGAAACTTATATTTATTACTGTCGTTTAACCTCAGCCGTCACTCTTAAAAGGTCAGAAACTGGGCCACTTACCTTATAATAAAAAACTGAAATTCGCTTAATAAAAGTCATACATCTGCTCATTTTACCTTAAAAATATTTTAAAATAGATAACCAAGAAAAACATAAGAGGTAATTTTTATGACATTTTTTTGAAAATTTCAAAATAAAATAACGTTTCATAGTAGGGTTATAATTTTTTTTTTTAAATCTGGTAAACAGACATTGTAATAAACTAGTATTCGCTTTGAAAAAATCAGTGTTTAAAAAAAAAAACTCTTTCTTAAAGAAAATAGTAATAAACAAGGCGCCATTAAGTATGCTCTGAAAGAGGTTTTGAATTTGACTTTTGATTATTGTTAGGGGGTCATATATGAGTATGAATACGCATGTCGTCGACCTCTAGGGTGATCGAAAACTAGGGGGGAGGGAGATAAAGTTACGGAAAAAGCCAATCGGGAAATCGCTTATGTCTTGCTTATTATTGATCGTAGAGTAATGATTTTTTTTAACTTGTTTGGAATGAAATGATGTAAAATTTACGTAATATGCCAATTTTTGATGCACCTAACGGTTTTCGTGTAAAAAAATGAAAATAGAACGGCAAGATTTAAGTATTTTAAGTAACATAAGGTTAGACAAAACTATGAAAATAGTCAAAAATCTCAGCGGGAAAGCATTAGACCGGGAGGCGGTAATAAGAAAGTGTTTACCCATCGATTTAAAGAAAATTTCATTTTTCATTTAATAGTTTACCATTCGAAGTTACTAAAATGCTTTGCCGGCCAGACCATCTCTTGTCCGGTTACGCGAGCCGACCTCGAAAAGAGGTCAATTTTTCGAAGCCCCCTTACCCATCGATTTAAAGAAAATTTCATTTTTCATTTAATAGTTTACCATTCGAAGTTACTAAAGTGCTTTGTCGGCCAGACCATCTCTTGTCCGGTTACGCGGACCGACCTCGAAAAGTCGTCAATTTTTCGAGGCCCCCTTGCCCATCGATTTAAAGAAAATTTCATTTTTCATTTAATAGTTTACCATTCGAAGTTATTAAAATGCTTTGTCGGCCAGATCATCTCTTGTCCGGTTGCACGGGCCGCCCTCGAAAAGTGGTCAAAGATGATTTGAAGGTCTAAAATATTTACTCAATTAGCTCTGTAACCGCGAGTCTGACAAAAATTTTGTAAGGAACTTTTTTGTAGACTATATAATTATCTATAACTTTTATTTGAAACATTTTAGCGAAAAATTAATATTTAAGAAATTATAGTAAAAAGAGCTAACTTGCCAAAGCGTAAGAAACTTTCAACCCATATGACTTTTCTATTTTGCATCCAAATAGAAACGTGCTTCTGAGCTTTTTTACAGAGCATTTTCTAATAAATAATTTCAGTAGCTAGTTTTTTAATTCGGTATCTATTTGCCGATTTAAAACACAGCGAAAGTGGACAAGTAAGTTATGAAGCCACAAAAAATATTGCAAAATATCGTTAAATTTTCACTTTGGAAAAATACTAGTCTGATAGTATATTAGCGTAGACCTTTACATTACTATTAAAATTAATAAACAAAAAGAATCGTATAAAAAAATAGTAGATTAAAACAGTTATTCGAAATCTAAAGCTCCGAATATGCCTTTTTGCAAATATCTTATTTTCTGTTGGTCGTCCACAATAATTATTATAATAACAAATTTTGTAATTAACTAATTTTCTAGCAGAAAGGTCCTTTGGACTATTTACGTACGATCTATAACTTTGAAGATATTTACAATTTCATATAAAGGCGCATTGTGTTTTATACACGGATATTTTTAAGGATGTGACTATTTATACATACAGTATGTATACGCAATTGGCTATTTATACATACAGTATGTATACGCAATTAGCTATTTATACATACAGTATGTATACGAAATTGGCTATTTATACATACAGTATGTATAGGAAATATTCTGTTTAAACATGCAATATGTATACGCAGTTGGCTACTTATACATAATTACCGGATTTTGCGGGGTATAACGTGCACCTTGAGTAAAAATTAGTATAAGAGATATCAATAGGCAAATGTACTATCGGATACCTCCGACTTCACTAAATGTTTTTCTTATATACTCTTTTTGAATTAACAATAAGAAATTATTTTCTAAATTAATTTTTAGAAACTTTTATGGAAAGTGTATTTTTTAATCCTTTGAATACAGACGCAACTAAAAAAAGGTTTCCGTTATTATGATGTTAAAAACTAGAGGCAGATTCTTATAGAATTTGATCAGTGGAACAAAAAAGAAGAACAAAGTTTTTCGATACCCTATTTAATTTTCGAGATAATACGTGTCTTATTTCTAAAACTTACTATAATGAGATAATTGATTGTATATTATACACATACACACATACATAGTATCAATTTTTATGAATTTAATTAAAATATTTTTATTTTTATTCACAGAAATAAGTGAAAAATGAACGGAACATCACCAATGAAACCTCATTCTTAGGCAAATGGTAATTATTTACAAATGGGCCTCGGTGTGTAATCGCTTCAAAATTACCCTTTGCCTGAAAATGAAGTGTTAATGATGCCGTCCGGTCCATTTTCCACTTACTTCTATCAATAAATGCTGTACCGTAACTTGGGGTAAGATTGGCCCTTAAGGGTAAGATTGGCCCAAGTCTTGGAAAAAGACAGTGTGATTTACTATTAGTTAGCAAATACAGCTATCAACTTGGTTCTTGTGGTAAATGACAGGTAGCAGCACTGACTATACTCGAATGCTAAGATTGATTTAATTCCATCTTTTGCCACTGCTCAGTGCTGCTCCAGCTTCACCGTTACTTCTTGTGAATGTTTTGATGCAAACCAACTTTTGCTTACACATCCAGTACTTAAGATTTTTGATTGGTAAGTGTATAACAGCTTTCATTTAATATATATTCAAAATATTTTAAGTTTGTTTTTTCTTGCTACTTACCTTGTTTATTTGTAAAATGTGATTTTGTAAGCTGGGGTAACTTTGGCCCAAGTATTAGGGCAAGATTGGCCCACCCTGTTTTTTTTTAAAATTTCCATTAAAAGAACAGTATATTAATTATGCAATAAGTGCGGGAAATTGTCGATTGCCCACGAGAGCGAAGTTGAGCGCACGATCGTAGTGAGTGAGCTCATTCGCTCAAGTGGGCAATCGACAATCCTGCACGAGTTGCATATACTATTTTTTATTACGAAATTCACATACTTTTTTCCATTATTGTTACTATTTTTTATTCCTTTTTAAAATAATATTATTGAGTGTTTGTCTTTTTTTTTTAATTAAAAAAAAAGTTTAAATTATTTTATTGGTGGTTTCTATAGAAATAATTATGAAATATTTATTAAATGAAAAATCAGGAATTAAATGAAAAAAATTTACAAAATTACCGCCCTTAAAATTTGCCGCCCCGGGAAAATGCCCGGGTTGCCCGCCCTTGGAGCGGGCCCTGTCCCTAACATATTGTACACTATCTACTTCATGGAAGAAGGAGAGGTATATAATATTGTAAAGGAAGGAGCATTCCCAAAATACTGATCAACATATTATGAATATTAAACGTGCGTATTACGAATGACGTCATTTTGTAAATATACAGTAACGGTTTTAATTTAATTAAAACATTGCCATTGCTTTTAAAACAATATATTTAGTATATTTTTCTTATAATTGTGATTTCTATATAAAAACATAAATAATTAATTAATTATATTTAATATCTGTTCTATTTAATTCAATAATCAACTCCTTAAGAATGCTGTTCGACTATTTTGTCAGTTAATTTTTCGAATTCTTAATTGTCTACTAAATTATTGTATTTTTTAACGGTGCTTAAAGAATATTATAAATTACCATAAACTGAAAACAAAAATTGCTCAAATTAATCAATTATTTACAATTTATAACAATTTTTGTAAATAGATTACGTTTTGGTTTATAATTTTCCATCACTAATAAGACATATCTTTTTGATAAAAGTAGACACAAACATAAATAAAACTATACAGTTATTAAATTATCATTTTATTAATAAATAAATAAATACAAACAAAATACATAATCTTGAAGTTAAATTTTTATATGCTCATTAATTTTACATATAAGACGCTACTGAAATGAAGGGTCAATCTAACCTATATTTTAATTTTTACATAATTTTGTTTTTTACAATATTTTTAAAATTTTGGTCGTTATTATCACATATTTTAACTAAAAAACGAATTCCTTATTTATGTAGAATGATTCCTTTTTCGATATTTCCTTTACTTTGTGTAATGTCAAAATTGGTATTTTTCCGCTTATTATAAACCTGTTTTTTTAAATGAAAAATGTAGAAAAATTAACAAATTTTCCCTAGAAATGGTTGCATTTATTGATCAGTACAATATTTACTTACCCAAATATTATATTTACGGTGTATTATGTTTACTAATTTTATTTTAAATTTAATTTTTTGTAGGACTGGATGTTTAGTGCTTATTTGCACGTGTTATAGTGTATATTTACTCTTTTGTTTTTTATTTTTTGTGGTACATTCAAAAGAATCTACGTATTCATTCTAACATATCATATTAAACTATATCTTGTCCCTCTCTTAAGAAATAGTCTCCATCCATATTCTTCTATATCAATGATCTACTTACATACAACCACAATTAAAAATGTCGAACATTGTCCCAAATAATATTTGGCATTAATTACTATGACATTTTGTATTTGGGACAATGTTACCCCAAATAAAGGCAAGATTGTCCCAAATTTTCAGAACATCTTAAAATAGAAATTAAATAAGTTCTGAGCTCTAATAACTAGTCAATGTATACTTTGAAATATGTAGAGTTCAATAGTTAATAGTAAGAGGAAGTTACCTAAATACATATGAGAAATATAAGGCAGTTTACGTAAAAAAACGCAGAAAATGGGCCAATCTTACCCCAAGTTACGGTAATATTATACTTACCGTAATTGTCTATCCAATATAGTAAGCTTTACAAATTTGACACGTAATATCACGAAAACTAAGCAAAATATCGAAAAACTTCATTCTTTCCTTTTTGTGCTACTCACGAGGTTCCATAAGAATCTATTTTTAATTTTTGTTACTACGGTAACGGAAAACTTTTAGTAACCCCTAAACTTAGACATTCGAAGGGTTGAAAAATACACTTCCGGTCCGCGTCGCCAAAAATCCGTTTAGGGGATAACTTCTTAAGCCAAATAGATTATGTAAAAACAATAAAAATCAGCTCAATCGGAGGTATTAGATTATTATAATGGTGTACTTATTATAAAAATATTAATTGTAATAATAATAACGCATTCAGTCATTATGCATAACTAGCCAACTGCGTATACATACTTCATGTTTAAATAGCCAATTCAGCATACATATCATAATTATCATATGTATAAACAGCCAGTTTCATATACATACTATATATGTATAAATAGCCAATTTCGTATACATACTGTATGTATAAATAGCCAATTGCGTATACATACTGTATGTATAAATAGCCACATCCTATTTTTAATGTTTAAAGTTCCAATGTGAACAATACGTACATGTGTAGATACATATTAAATACACCATATAAAGGACTTATGCACTATAGTAACAACACGGCGTGATATGAAACCGTAAATATCTCTAGAGGTTATGGCTCTTACGTAAACAGTCCAAAGAAACTTTTTTGTAAAAATTATTCACAAATTTTGTTACTATAATAATTGTTGGACGACCAACAGAAAAGGAGATATTTGCAAAAGAAGCATATTCGGGGTTTTCGATCTCGAGTAACTGTTTTAATCAACTATCTCTTTATATGATTTTTTTGTTTACTAATTTTAATAGTAATGTAAAGGTCTACGCTAATATACTATCACCCTAGTATTTTTTCAAAGTGAAAATTTAACGATATTTTGTAGTATTTTCTATGGCTTCATACCTTACTTGTCCACTTTCACTGTGTTTAAAATCGGCAAACAGATACCGAATTAAAAAACTAGGTGAAATTATTTATTAGAAAATGCTCTATAAAAAGCTAAGAAGCATGTTTCTATTTGGATGCAAAATAGAAAAGTTATATGGGTTGAAAGTTTCTTACAGTCTGGCAAGTTAGCTTTTTTTACCATAATTTCTTAAATATTAATTTTTCGCTAAAATGTTTCAAATAAAAGTTATAGATAATTATATAATCTACAAAAAAATTCCTTACAAAATTTTTGTCAGACTCGCGGTTACAGAGTAAACTGAGTAAATATTTTTGACCTTCAAATTATCTTTGACCACTTTTCGAGGTCGATCCGTGCAACCGGTTAAGAGATGATCTGGCCGACAAAGCATTTTAATACCTTCGAATGGTAAACTATTAAATGAAAATGAAATTTTCTTTAAATCGATGGGTAAGGGGGCCTCGAAAAATTGACCACTTTTCGAGGTCGGCCCGCGTAACCGGACAAGAGATGGTCTGGCCCACAAAGCAATTTAGTAACTTCGAATGGTAAACTATTAGATGAAAAATGAAGTTTTCTTTAAATCGATGGGTAAACACTTTCTTATTACCGCCTCCCGGTCTACATTTTTGAGATAAATGATGAGGACAAAAGTTTCAGCATTTATTACGACGCATCCGACGATGATCTTCACCTTGACCTCAAAGTCAAGGTTCAAGGTCATGTACGTTTTTTTTTAAACGGCAACCCCCCACTTTTGATCCCGGAAATGGAAAGAGCTGAAAATTCTGCATCTGAATATGACCTTGCAGTGACTTCAAGGCCAATGATCAGGGTCAATTCAAGGGCAAATGCTGATTTTTATTGTAATTTTTAATTTAGATTTGTACTGTAATTTTTTAATTTTGACGTATACAGTAGCGGCAAAAATCATCACCCTGCGATCAATAATTAGCAAGATATAAACGATTTCCCGATCGACTTTTTCCGCAACTTTCTCCCCCCCCCCCAAGTTGTCGACCCTCTAGAAGTCGACAACATACGTTTTCATACACACCTAAGACCCCCTAACAATAATCAAAAGTCCAATTCTAATTCTATTTTAGTGCATACTCAATGTCAGCTAGCGCCTGGGGCATAAAATAATGTACAAACACTGTCGTGATAAACTGACACATTTGTCCACCTTGAGCGCTGTAGTCGACTTTCATACTCCTCCAGGCAAAAGCTCATAGCGAATACTATTATAATTATGTAATATACATAAAATATTGAATGAAATTTAACGAAACTAAGCCCGTCATCATTTGCTGACGTAACCTGGTATAGAAACACGCAAGAAAGAAGAAACAACGGAAACAAATAAACAAGTTTCGTTTCGTTGTTACCTCATAAACGTCATAAACATGACTTGCACAGGCTGGTTGTAGGCATGTCGATCTAAAATCGATTAATCGAAAAATCGATTATTTAGAATGAAATAATCGATTTTTTAGATCGATCTGAAATACTGGATCGATTCGGTGAATCGATCCAAGAACCCCTCGAATCGAACCGATTCACGTTACATGTCCGTGTTCGATTCGTGGTATAAAAAATTCTCGCGCATGTGCACTATTAAACCGCGCAAACAGAAATTCAAATTATTTAACGTCTACTACCACTCAACAGTTACCAGCGTTACCAGTCAATAGGTTTGTTTGAGCAGAGAATTGGTTATTAATCATGTACTTTTAAGCTGCGCATGCTTGAAAAATAACTAACTGGAAATTAATTTGAAATTTTGACTGCTCGAACATTAAGTTTTCTGTTGTATTTACATTTAGGAATATTGGTTACTTCATGGTTGGTAGCAATTCAATTGTAGGTATGTGCCGTATGTTTACCATGTGTATTTTATTGTTGAAAAACATAAACGGTAAACAGACAGTGTGTTGCAGTGGATTAAAGAAAGATTATCTTAAATATATTTTTCAAGTTTCTTAACATTTTTTTGGTTTTAATATATACAATATGACTGGTTTGTATTTTAAAGACATTTTTATGTTGTTTAAGTTGATAATTAATTTTTTGTATTAATTTTTTTAGACATGGGCGAATTTTTTAATTTGAATGAAGAAAATGAAAATATTGATGATCACAATTATTATAATAAGGAAACTGAAGAAAGGTATGAATATTTTCAGTGGACAAGTTCATCATCAAAGTTATTGATTGAATACTATAAACAGTATAGAAAAAAAGTTGGTGGATTTGAAATACGAAATATGAAACAATTTTGGGAGCTCATTTCTGAAATATTAAACAAGAAACATTCATTTAAGTGCACACCATCAAATTGTGAAAACAGGTGGCGAGTTCTAGAACGAAATTACAAAAATGATGTGGACAATTCCAAAAAAACAGGAAGAGGTCGGAAGTATTTCGAATTTGTCGACGAAATGAACTCTATTTTTGGAAAAAAAAGAAATATTAATCCGGAGATACTGCTGTCACAAACGACTGTTGATCATAATATATCATACAACAAAAATATAGTTCCCACAAAACCGAAGATCCAGGAAGAAACCAGTAATATTGTCGGAAACGTGGAAGAAGGTAAAGAAAACTCTTTATTAGTTAACTGTAGCTTTACCTACAACAATAAATTTTAGACAATCCGTTGGTTTTTTACAGGCAATAATATACAAAAAGAAGTGGACATGGTAAAAGCTTCTTCAAGTAAACAAGCTTCTTCAAATAAAGAAAATATTGCATTAAACGAAACTAAAAATCGTAAACGATTACGATCAAAAACAAACGAAAAAATAGAAATATTTGAGAAGGCGAGGAAGAACAGAGACAAATATCAAGAAGAACGACTAGAACTAAAGAGAGTTGAAGTAAGGGAAAAAAAAGACAAAATGATTTATATGAAGCGAGAAATAAACTACTGTTAAAGTATTTGGAAAAAGTACAGAACTTCCAAACTTAGATTGGTTAAAATAATCACAAAATCTATTAATTGTATGATACATATATTTTTTTTATATTAAAGATACTTTTTTTGTGTATACGTAAGTGATTACTTGAATAGAAATTTTATTTTTTTAATAAGGAATGTGTAACTTCTTTTGTGAATTTTTGTTTTTAATAAAAAAAAAAGCTGATATTAAATCTCTTTAACTAATTTTTTTTATATACGACTCTTTATTTTAAGAAAAAATAAACTACATTATAAAAATTTTGAAATAAAATTGTTCATTATAAGATTATAACTAAAATTACAATATATTTCTCGCCACATAGTCACGCATGTGAATTCCATCCCGATCATCAACTTCATCATCATCACCATCTTCGTTGATGTTATCTTCGAGTGGCATTTCTTCTAATAAATTATTTTCCATATTTGCATTTCCATTTGGAAAATCGTCATCAATCGCTAAGTTATGCAATACACAACAAGCTCTTATGAAGTGCACAATATCAGGTACTCGCCTAAGCTTTATATGATAAAGTTGTCTAAACTTTTGCTTCAATAACCCGAAACAATGCTCAATAACATATCTGTTCTTCGATAATTTTGTGTTATATAATCTTTGCACTCTTGTCAGTTGACCACGATCCCGGTATGGCGTTAATAAGTGGCGCAAACATGGGAAACCACTGTCACCTAAAATATAATAATTTTGACATTTGTTTTCTATGTCGTGTTCCAATGGTGACGTTCGGAAACAGCGACTGTCGTGGACAGAGCCAGGATATCCAACAAATAGATCTCGAATTTTTCTTTTATGATCACATACGACTTGCATCTATAATAGAAAAAAAAAATTTTTAATATAAATTCAAAAATCTATAGGATTTGTCCTACCAAGTTTTTGACAACTGGAATTCCAGTTATTGCAATTATAATTATTACTCTTCAGTGAAAATTTTAATTAAAAATTTAAAAACCTTGTAACTGTTATAAAATTTTATTGTATATTTACCTGTATCGAATAATAATTTTTTCTATTTATATATGATTCTGGATCAGTAGAGGGCTTATCAATTTTGACATGGGATCCGTCTATCACCCCTATAACTCCAGGAAATTCGTTCTCCCTAAATTTTTGCTCAATTACAACCTTTTCTCTTTCTGTTGGCCATGTAATTATTTCATTGGATAAATTGCTAATGAAATAAATCAATCGTCGTATTACTATAAATAAACTACTTATTGTAATATTAAATCTATCTGCCACATCACGGAAAGACGCCGTTTGGTGTCCCGCAAACCACAAAAAAATCAAAACATGTTGTAGAGAAGTCAATTTTCCATTTCCTCCAGCTTGGTAGTTAAAATAATCGCTGTTTTCGAAGCGATTAGACAGATCTTCTGACAACTCACGACTTATCCGAAAATGTTCTAAAAACTCCTGATTGTTATACTGTGGAATTGTTTCCTCAAAATAATTTCTATTTTTTGGTCTGCTTCTTCTCTCAAAAAGCAAATCATAATATTCGTTTAATTCCTCATCACTTGACGAAGAACTATCGGACATAGTTTCAGACATTACGTGCTAAAAACATTATAAAAATATTTCAAATAAATTTTAAATACAGAAAATTAAACAAATAAATTCGTTACTTACTTAAATTTTAAACAAAAATAGCTGAATGAAATTTATCCGAGGTTATAAATCTGAGGTTAATATTCCATACAAGAGCGTTAAACAAACTACTTGTCAAACAAATCTATAGCTTTTACTGCGCATGTCTTCGAATTATAATTCATGTATAAATCGGGGATTTGTAAATCAGTTTCAAATTAGTCACCATCTACAAGTATTCACTGCTCGAACTTCAAACTACTGGTTAAAAGTCACTGAATTTTACTGTTCGAACGCGCATTTCAAAATACGCTTGCGCCGTACAATTGCTGATTAATTTTTGTCACTGCTCAAACAAACCTTATGTATATTCGTTATACATATTCTGTGAATCTACTGTACTACGCACGTACAACTATTCTAAAAAAGTTTATAGCTGTAGCTGAAAAGTTTATAAAAATTGCAAGAGATTATAAATGTAAGTAGAAAAATAATAATTAGTTAAAAAATTTTAACTATAGTTAATGAAAACTAACATTATTTTTTGTAAAAATATGCATTTTTAGAATTTTGTAGTTTTGACAACAAAGAAATTCTTATGCTTTGCTTATGTCTGTCCGCTTTTCTGAAACTCCACTAGCGTGGCATTTTTTTAGATTATTATTTCTGTAACATGTAAACTGTTTATAAAGATTTTAAAAATTGTCGGATGTCACACTGCTACTTTCTTTCACATTTACTAAGTGTTGTTTGTGTAGCATTGAATTTGATTATATTTATTGTTAACATTTTATTAATATTTCAGCCTAATAAGATGTCAAATAAAAGTGATACCTGGAAACACTTTATAAAAAAGGGATCCAGTGGCGTATGCAAGCATTGTCAGATTGAAGTAAAAACATGCGGAAACACAACAAATTTACGCAATCATCTATTGCGTAGACATCCAGGTGTTAAAACTGTAAGTCAACGAAAGCAAGAAGTAGCAAGTAAAAATATTGGTGATATTGGTGATGGCAAAAAACAAACTAAAGTGTGTACCTATTTACTAGTATTTATCCTTTCCTCACAATACAATAAATAAGTATATGTCCTTTTAGCGAATTTCCAAAACTGGAAATTCAGCTTTTACGCCAGGTGTCATGGTGCGACCTAAGCCCGAGACCATATCAGAAATATGTTTTGAGGTCCCTAGAATACGAAAATGATATTCACTAAAATTTATATATATATATATATATATATATATATATATGTATCCGCGCGATAACTCTCGAACGAAACGTTTAATGCTTATGAAATTTTGTGTGCGAATTCGATTTTCCAAATCGTTGGATGAGTTCGTTAGCCAGACACGTCGGATGCCCAGAAGTAGGTTTTCCGGGCGTTTTTTGTCAACAAAATGAGTTTTTTGCCAGAATTAAGCAATTTTTCAAATTTTTTTTTACACCAAGCCCTAGTAAAAGGTAAAATTCATAAAAAATGTTTTTATACCGTTGCTCTAAATTGCTTACTTTTCGAGAAAAACTAGGAAATATGTCGTTCTCCATTTCACTCGCACTCGCATTCTTTTTTTTTCTGTCTCATTTTTTACGAGCTAAATTCGAAAAAATCCGCTTTTTAAGTAGCATGTCATGATTTTTTTAATCCAATTTAACGATTCGGCTATATTCTTTTTCTTTGTCAGTTAAATGTTTTTATAATGTATCTCTATTCCATTTTTTTTTAGATAAAAAATTACGGCGCAGTATGTTATGTGATATGATCAGAATTTAGATGATGTTTACACCTTCCTAAAATTAATAAGAGCTTGCTACAATCGCATAAAAATTACGTTAAATCATATTCAAACAATAATATTTTTACGTAATTTTCTATCCAAATGACAATACTACGTTATAATTATATGTATAAACCCATCATTTTAGTGGTAAATAAATTTGCACATTCAGTTTTTTTTTTTCTTTTGACAACAAAACAAATAATTTTAAATTTTGACAAGTTGTATCATACATTTTTGAAAATATTAAATATTTATTTTTTTAAGGAAAAAATGTATTAAAGATCTGAAATTTGTTTAACAAAAACCATACATCTGCTCGTTTTACCTTAAAAATCTCGGAAAATAGAATATTTTTCAATAATTAACTCAGAAAAAGCATATATGAGGTAATTTTCATGATATTTTTTTGAAAATTTCAAAATAGTAGGGTTACAATGTTTTTTTTTTTAATTATTTTGTAGAATTTGGTAAACACACATCGTAAAAAGTACTCGGCTTGAAAAAATCAAACAAGTATTTAAAAAAAAAATACTATTTCTTAAAGAAAATATTAAAATTATGTACAATGCCGTCCTGACCAACTGATATATTGGAACCGATTTTGAGCAGCTGGATTTACTACAGGCAAAAGCTCGTAGTGAATACACACATTTTTTAACATCCTTTTGAATTTTGTAATTCAATCATTACAAATAAAATCTAAATAAAAAAAAATCTCTATAACCTGTTTTTTCTCAATTTTCTAGCATCAAATCTAGCGATAATTAACTAGCGGGTGATTGTATTGACCACACATTTTAATGTAAAATATATTAATTTTAACCGGCTTCAAAATAACGTTTCGATTTTAACAATAAAAATATTTAAAAAAGTGTTTAAGTTCTGGCAAGATTGTCAAAAAGGGACTGAAATATTTAATGTGTTAAGTACTTACTAGACTTATAAACTTTCATTTTCGTATACGCTTTCGGTTTCGGATATTTAATTATTTCGGATATCGGTAGTTTTAATTACGGTTACGAATATCCATAACATCCCTAATGTAAATGTTTGTCAATCCAACTTCATCGAGAGAAAGTTAATTAGGTATTTACGATTTTCGGAAGAACACGTATATAAATTTTATAAGTACGTATTATCATATAAACATATTTGGTTTGCAATTTTTTAATAATTAGTTTCTACGCTACTGAAATTATCTATCCATTTGAAAATTGGGATCCAGTGATGTACATTGACACTACAAAAGTGTGGGTGAAAAATTTCATTTTCACTTTTACTGAAATTATGTCATAAATTCATATTTTCAGAATTTATTCATTTGACAGAAAAATTCTAAATTATTAAAAAAGCCAAATAATTAATAACAATTAAAATAAAAAAAAAAAAAAAACAGAAAACATTTATTTATATTTGCATTTTTATAAAAACATGTAGGTATTATATTTTATATGCACTTTAACTAAAATGTCAAATTTCACACGTTCTTAATTTTCAATTTCACTCATAATGTGCTTAAAAATCAAAACTTAAAGTTTATAACATTCACAATCCGTGTAGAGTGTCCATACGTCTTGGTTTTCCCGGATTTGTCACGGTTCTAGCTCCGTTGCTCCGGTGTCCCGACAGACTTTTTCAAGACGTCGGTCGATTTGTTTCGGTTTTTCAAACTACTCATTTTTATTTTCATCATCTAATAAGTACACAATTTTTCATTTTAAATCATGAATAGTTCAGTATCATATTAAAAGATCAACAAACCTAAAAATATTTAAAAAAAATTAATTACTAATTAAATTTTCCAAGTTTTTTCGATTTTACCTTAAACACGAACTTCCAAAAAAACATTTTCTTTTCTTAACTTTCCATCATATATGTATCTACATAAATAAATTGTAATATTATTTTGCTTGCTTTTATGATACTGAAGGTACTGTAGTTATTGAACAATTAAAAATTAAAATGACTGGAATTTTATTCGAACTTTTAAATAAAGTAGTTAACTAACGCGCTGGATAGATAACGCCACAATACAGAAATTGCCAACATTTAAATGTTCATGTTTCACATTAATACAAAATAAAATACATTAATACAAAATAAAATTGTCTAAGAAGCTCACTTTCATAAGAAATTTTATAAAAATTAAAAAAATATATATTTCCTAGAACAGGGGGCGATTTATTTTAAAAAAAAAATAATATTTTAAATAAAGAGCCATTAATAGGTAATCTATACATATAATACAAATGTAACGAGATCGTTTCTGTATAGGGAATATTTTTTAAAAATTGTGCAGATACTGTAAATAGTTATCGATGTAGATATCAAAACAGCGATTTTTTAAATTTTTGTCTGTCTGTCTGTCTGTCTGTCTGTCTGTTCGTCTGTTCACGCATCACACAAAAATTACTGGATGGATTTTAATGAAATTTGGTGTGCCGACAACTTATTACCCGGATCAACATCTAAGATACTTTCTACTTCGAGAAAATGTCTCATTCCCACGGGAAAATGGAAAAACCATGTTGAGCATGTGCATACAGTACGCAAAAACTATTGAACGGATTTTGATGCAATTTGGTGTGGTGATAACTTATTACCTGAGTCCGCATCTCAGATACTTTTTATTTCGGGAAAGTGGCTCATTCCCACAGGAAAATAAAAAAACTTTTTGAGCATGTGCACATATTACGCGAAAACTATTGAACGAATTTTTATGAAATCTGGTGTAGTGATAACTTATTACCTGCGTCAACATTTAGGATACTTTTTATTACGGGAAAATATTTCCTTCCTTCAGGAAAATTCAAAAATTATTTTGCTTATGTGCATGTGTACTTAAAACTATTGTTCTATGCGAATGCTTTATAATTACTATACTTATATACTTGTCATTTATTACATTAAATTTACCATAATACAAAATTTCTGGAGACTAACTCTATTTTAAATTAATTTAGAAATTTCGAAAATTTAAGTGCCTATATATCCGAAAAATTCATTTTGGATGAAACTTGTTATATTTATAGGATAGATACTAGTTTGGGATGCAAATATAATAAAACAATAAAACGTTGGAAGTCCAAAAATTTTGTATGAGTTCTCCAGTCAGACACGTCCAATTCCAAAAACCTCAAAAAAATGAGTTTTTTTGCAAACAATTTGCCAAAATTTAAAAGTTTTTCCAATTTTTTTTACATTGTGGTAAAGAACCAAGAAAATCACAGAAAATACATTTTGAACCATTATTCTAGGTAAGCGGGTTTTCGAAAAAAAGTAACTTTTATGATTGGAAATTCGCTATGTTATGCAGATGCTGCGACAGGGGTATTTTTCTATTAATGCATGCTTGTTGAAGTACTGGGCAATTTTGAAGTTTTATCTAAAATCCTTTTAAACATTTTATCGTTTTATAATAGTATTACTTTTTCAATTGAAATATAATAATAATACTAATAGAATAAAAAATCGATATTTCTTTACAGACAAATAATAATACTGAAGTTGAAACTTTAAGTTTAGTTAGTTCAAAAAACTACTGTGATTCCGACGTTGAAAGTGTAGAATCATCATCATCAGTAATATCACTGGACAAGTCGAAACTTAATCAGCTAACCATGGATTCATGTATTAATAATATTAAAGCATTTAGTGGTGAGATCTTTTTGTAATTATAATGAATTAATTTGTTTTAATATTAATAGCTTTAATGTTCGTTTTTCTAGCCAACGGAAATAAGTATGGGCAATTAAATAATGCTATCATGTTGATGATTTGCAAGGATACATTGCCATTAAACACAGTTGAAAAAGAAGGTTTCCAGTACCTTATGAAAACAGCGGTGCCTTTATATACACTTCCTTCACGACAAACACTCACACAAATGATAGATGATAAGTACGACGTTCTTTCATTTCAGTTCAAAGAAAAGCTCTTAGAAGTAGAATCAATATGTTTAACTACGGATATCTGGACAGATACACATAATACTAGAAGCTACATCGGTCTAACAGGACATTTCATACATAAAGGCGAATTAATGAGTATAAATTTTGGTGTAACCCATTTAACTGAGCCCCACAATGCGGACTACTTACGTCAAGTAATAATAACAATGACTGAAAAATGGGCTATAACCCCAGAAAAAGTTGTCGCAGTCATAACAGACAATGGTGCCAATATTGTCAAGGCCGTGACAGACGTATATGGCAAGCAAAAACACTTATGGTGCTTCGCGCATACACTGAATTTAGTAGCTCAAAAACCTTTTGATGAAAAAGGTGGTGTTGAAAGCGCCAAACAGCTACTAAATACTGTAAAAGATATAACTAGATACTGCAAACAGAACATAAATGCTGCTGATGCTCTTCGTAACGCGCAAAATAATGCAGCAGTACCATTTAAATTGATTCAGTCAGTTTGTACGAGATGGAACTCGATTTACTACCAGCTAGAACGGTTTGTGAAATTATCAGAGCTAATTGCTCCGATATTGCTTAACCATCCGAAAGCTCCATCTATGTTGACGGCAAGTCAATTAGATGCTGTTAAAGAACTTATAAATGTACTAAAACCCATGGAAGCTGTGACAAAAGAAGTGTGCGCAGTAAAATCCATAACGTCAAGCAAAATTATTCCAATAGTATCTTGTCTTTTAAAAGAATACAGTGCAATGAAGACGGAAACAGATATTGGTACTGATACAAAAAATTTAATATTGGACGGATTGAAGAAGAGATTTGGTACAGTTGAACTAGTTCATATGTTAGCTATTACGACCATATTGGATCCGAGATTCAAAAAAATTCATTTTTCTGATAGAATAGCATGCTCCAAAACTATTGACAAAATAAATAGCATGATTGTGACTTCAAAAAAACAATTGGTGAATAATTTAAATCATGAATATTTAGAGAGCGATTCGGAGCGGCAGATTAAGGAGGCCAAAGAACCTAATATTTGGGATCATCACAACAAGCTGGTACAAAATCAATTGCAATTAATTCGCCAAGAAAGTCTAGAAGAAGGTTTACAAGACGAATTCAAGCATTATTTGACACAGCCTGTAGTTGACTTGCAAACGACGAATCCTATCACGTATTGGAATGATCAAAAAAATTCTTTGTATAGATCAATAACGCCCATTGCTAATAAATATTTTTGTATAGTCGGAACATCTGTTCCTTGCGAAAGACTTTTTTCGGTCGCAGGTTGATTTGATTTTAATTGATTAGTCAAATTTTTATATCCGGTCAATTGTGATTCCACGTGCGTTGCTGACTTTACAATTTACAATTTATTAAAGAAATTATTATTTTATTACAAATATTGAAAATTATATTTGATTAAATTTTAATTATATAGGGTGTACCATACGAACATTATATAACTATGTAATACGTTACGTTTATAACCATGAAACTAACGATATATATATATATATATATATATATATATATATATATATATATATATATATATATATATATATATATATATATATATTTAGTACACTATTGGATACTAATGTTCATAATTGACAATAGCACAAAATCAGTAGCAAATTACTTATTAATTATAGTACGTTCTGGTAATACTTACTCGGAAAAATAGCAAGCATTTTTAGCAGACAGAAGTCAAACTTCTAATGAATAATACAGTTATTGAAAAACAAACAGACGAAAAATCATATCAATTCAAAAACAACTTGCATAAACGTGTAATACCCTTTCTGTGTGTGTTACAGTTGAAACAAATTTTTATTAATAAAATTATCAATTTAAGTATACATACCTCCGCGGTGCTGTATACCGGGTGCACGAAGCGCAAATCAATATTATTTAAATAAAGGCCTAACCAATAACGAAACATTCAATCCAGTTGTTCGATTTGACATGATTCAGTTATTGTTTAGTTTGGCAGCGCGTGATCATTTACATCTCGGTAAGTTTGATATAAAAGTGCATTTTTATACGGATACTTAAATGAAACTATTTTCACGGAACAACCAGAAGAGTTTAGTGATGAGACAACTCGTGTACGTCAATTACCGAAAAACCTACATGGTCTTAAACAAGCTCCTAAGTGTTGGACTGAATATTTCACAAAATTTATAAAAGAATTCGGATTTCGTTAAAGTGTTTTGTTTCATTAAACTGTCACCTTCTGAGGTAGCTGCAGAAACATCGTAATTGTTTCGGTTTACTTTCCATACAAAAAACATGTAAAAAAAAACGCACCTTATGGGGTCATCTCCACTGGCAAGTTTTACTCTACCAAGTCGCTCTCTAAGAGCACTTGCGTGCTGTGGACACATTACCAGAGAGCACTTGCTGCAGGTTTTGGCTCTCTCTGCAAGTATTCTATGCTTGCATGGACTTGCTAGAGTACACGTACGACTTATAGACATAGGAAGTAATACAACAATAGACAAAGCAATAAACGAATAAAAATAGATAAAAGGAAAGATATTTGGGTTTACACTTGCAATAAACCCTATTTCGTGTCAGCACATCGCCAATAAGTACGTTCATAAAACGACTTGCAAAAAAAATATTAATAGCCCGTCCACATTACACAAACTTTTGTTTGTACAAACTTTTACACAAACATAAGTTTGTACAAATAACACGTCCACATTACACAAACTTTTGTTTGAGTGAATTTTTGCACAAACTTTTGTTTGAGCAAACTTTTGTAGAGAATATTGGTAAAGTTTGACCATATATAAATGGGATGACTTCTCAAGTACAGCAATAATTTTATTAATATTGTGCGCTGTAGGTTGTCTACTTATCTAGGTTAGTGTTAATAGAAACCGCCACTCATAAAATAGGTAATATATTTAAGCACAATTGGAGTGAGCATAGGGTGATATTTGGTACAAGTAATAAAATAACTAACTTTTTAAAAGTTTATAATCACTCTCAAAAAGTCATCCCAAATATCGATGGCTAAAGTATACAATACACTAGATACAAGTAGGTACACATTATTTTTTTGAAGCAAGTCCCCTTTTATAACCTACAAAGTGTCGGTCGTAATAAATATTTTTAATTTATTGATAATAAATATTTATTGTAGGTATTCAGTTTCAATGTCTTTCGGAGACCATTACCCTAGACTGGAATGAATCGAGAAAGGCGGGTGAATAGGAACACAAGGAAAAATGTTCTGATGAGCTTGGTTTAAAAACACTAAACATAAATCGGAATAGATATCTTTCTTAAAATATAGTAGAATGATAATATTTTTTGGTAACAACAATAACTAAGGTTAAAGTTGAATAAAAAATATTAAAAAATAAATTTAAATTGACGTCTTCAACGCAGTGTTACTTTTTGTTTTTAAAACTTTCTCTAAAAACTATTTATTTTGGTGCTCTAATGAAAGAATTCTTGTTTAATCGAAATTTTACTTATTTTGAAACATAATATCTGAAAAATTTAAAAAAATATTTATTGTCAATTTCTACACAAAATCATTTTCATTTCAATCATAGTCAAAATTAATTTGACTATTGGCGACGCAAAGATTCTCACTAATGTAATAAAGTGACCATTCTCGCGTAAATTTTTAGTATATTAAATTAATGTTCTTTAATATATTAATTAATATAATATTAAAGAATACGTACTCATAAAATAAATATAAAAAAATACGGTGTAAAGCCTGAATTCGTGCCTACTCGGTCATTTTTACGGTAGTTGTCAAACTCACACGTTCATACCAACTTTTTGATACGAGATACAAAAATCCACAAACACTGGTACAGCCTTCAAATATCACGTTCATACGTATCGTTTGCCCAAACTTATGTTTGTGCAAACAGTTTATTCAAACAAAAGTTTGTGTGATTTTACAAAATGTTTGCGCAAACTTCACGTCCACACGTACCATTTGCACCAACTTTTGTTTGTGTAAAAGTTTGTACAAACAAAAGTTGGTGTAGTGTAGACGGGCTATAAGATACAGTGAATTGGCCTATATGAATTGAGCAGAAAAACTTGCAAGAAATCATTACTACACAGTTTAGACAAGTTTTTACACAATTACATATTTATATACATGTATAATACAACTCTGTTTCTGATAGTATGTATTTTATATCTAGAAAGAAAACCTTTTATTAGTCGAATTTTTCAACTGAAAAAATTAGACTTATACAACCTATGCGATAAGAACGGCGAGACGCGAAAGTAGGGGCGCTATCCATTTTCGGAACCGTAGAACACGATTATGTAGAAAAAAAAATGTGTGATATATATATATATATATATATATATATATATATATATATATATATATATATATATATATATATTAGAGATGATCGATATATCGATAACTTTTATTTTATAACTAGTATAGAAAGATAACAGTTATCGTCAATAAGTGGAATACCCAGTAACTGGTTACTTAAATAACTCCTTTGGAAATATCGATAACATAGGTCAATATTAATATATTCGAAAGCAAGGATCACAGTAATTTATTTTAACCACCTACGGAGAATTTCAAAATAATAACGCCCCAGGCAAGTTACACATTTTCTATTATAGCACATTTCCTCACTGATTTTTAAAAAACCCTTAAAAATGGACTATTGTCTATTGTACAGTTATCTATTTGTATTTGTAATTTTGTATCCATAAAATTCTTAAAATTGTGTATATGTATACAGCCTAAATCCTTGTATAGACAAGTATTTGAATAGATATTGCAGTACAATAAAGCAAAAAAATGTTCTTTAGTACCCGTCAGTATTATAGATCTGTGCATATTTCACTAACAGATACGCATATCGAATATCTCACAAAATGTTAAAATACCCAAACACCATACCAGTTATTATAATAACTGTTATAAATAACAGTTACAGTAGAACTTGGATAATTCGAACGTCTTTAATTCGAAATTTCCTTTAATTCGAAGTTTTAGGTTGGTCCCTTGAACATTATATGTTACCAATGTAAAAAAAATCATGGATATTTCGAAGTTAAACTTCTTTAATTCGAAGTTTTTGCTTCAATACTAAAAGTAAAATTTTATAAAATACTGTACTGCTAATGAGGTTGCCTTCCGAGATTCAACCAATACCCCGAGTGGGCTTGGACACGTGTTTTAAAATTACTGGCGTGATACCACCTACCGAGAATTCATATTTCCGGTACACTATCGCCTTCTGCGAATCGTCTGATGTCGATCTATACTCATCCACTCAGTGCAGTCTGTGTCGGTCTGTTGTTGCAGTTGTGTACCTCTGATTGTCACAGTGTTTCTATCACTTCTGTTTTGTTTGTGCGAGTGATCACAATGGCTTTGAGTAAACCACGCGCTCAGTACAAGGCATTAACATTTTCTGAAAAAGTTGATGTTATTCGCGAAGTGGAACAAGGTTTAACGAGAAAATGTGACATTGCTAAAAAGTATGGAATAGCACCCAACACAGTGTCTACTTTCCTGAAAAATAAGGACAAAATATTGAACAGTGCTTTGAGTGGAAATAAGGACCGTAAAAGAGCAAGAGAACCAGATAACCCAGAAGTGGATGAATGTGTGCTTAAGTGGTTTAAGCAAGCTCGGGACAAAAACACTCCATTATCAGGGCCCCTTGTTCGAACAAAGGCAGAAGAGTTTGCAGTAGGTTTAGGGAAAAATGATTTTAAAGCCAGTGCCGGTTGGTTGGACGGTTTTAAAGAAAGAAACAACATTACCTTCAAGTCTGTCTGCGGTGAAAGTGGGAGTGTAAATCAAGAAGCTACAAATGTTTGGAAAGATAATGTTTTACAAATGATTGAAAAAACCCCGACGAAAAACATTTTTAACGTAGACGAAACGGGTTTGTTTTTTAAATGTACTCCGGACAAAACATTAACTTTTAAAGGAGATCGTTGCAGTGGAGGAAAAAACAGTAAGGAAAGAGTAACTTTATTAATTGGAGCCAATATGGACGGAACCGAAAAGTTACCTTTACTGATGATAGGCAAATCCGCAAATCCAAGATGTTTCAAAAATGTCAAATCCAAACCAATCGAGTACAGATCGAATAAAAAAGCTTGGATGACATCAGAGCTCTTTGAAGAGTGGCTGTTAAAACTCGACAAAACCTTCCGTAAACAGAACAGAAGAATCATTTTATTTATTGACAACTGTACAGCGCATAATTCTATTCCAACCATGAGCAATGTTAAGGTTATTTTTTTCCCCCCTAACATGACGTCAGTTGTACAACCAATGGATCAGGGCATTATCAAAAATTTTAAGCATTTTTACCGGCGACTTGTTGTACAAACACTCTTGATAGATGCATTGGAAAAAACCGACAAAAGTTCAAAAATCGACATCCTTCAAGCAGCAAGAATGTGTCACAATGCATGGGATCAAGTTTTTCAAACAACAATAGCCAATTGTTTTAAGAAAGCTGGGTTTGTTAAGAAATCTGAAGAGAATCCTAGTGAACTTTTAGAAGAAGATGTTCTTCCGACACCTGTTGGATGGGAAGCCACGGCGCCTGTTACGTTTGAAGAATATGTTAATTTAGATCAGTGTTTTTCAACCTGTGGGTCGCGCCCCCTGGGGGGTCGCGAAGCCTTTTTAAGGGGGTCGCAGTTACTTTAACAATAAAACCACTTTAGTTCAATATATAATATTTAATAAAGAAATGGTTAATTAAAAGTTACATTAATGTGATAGTTTCATACTTTCGCTTAATAAAATTTCAAAACAAATAACTGTGGCTTATTTTCAATAACAGCAAATCCGAGTTTTAAATAATTGTCGTCATGTATGTAGACGCGTTTTCTTTGCTTTTCTTTCATTACGCTCATTGGAACTTGAAGTTGACGGTTGTGCATGCCTTTCTAAAAACTCATCCATTTTCAATAATTCAATAATTACAATGAGCACAGAATTTTGGATATTAGACAATAAAAAACAGTGAGCAACTACTAAACAAACAACAAGTCAATTCAATAAATTTAAACACAATTTAAAGTGAATTCACAATTCAAAGAATTCAAAGGTGTCATCCTTTACTCGCTTGATGCTACACGAAGCGCTATGTCTCGCTCACACAAGTCACGCGCGCGTTCAGAAGCTACTATAAGTCGTCATCTTCGTCGACACCTAACTGAAAATAGTCAATAATGATGAACAGATTCGATATTTATAACATAGAACATATGTTAGAAATAGCAGAGGGTAGGGGTCGCGAAATATTTTTCTATACTAGGGGGGTCGCAAAATATTTTTCCATACCAGGGGGGTCGTGCCATGAAAAAGGTTGAAAAACACTGATTTAGATGAACAAGTAGCAGTGTGTGGAGAACTTTCTGATCAAGACATTTTAATAGAAGTGAAAAACAAAAATAATACCGAATTGTCGGATTTAGAAGAAGAGCAAGATGAAATTGAAGAGCCCCCAATCCCCACAACGTTAGAGGCCTTTCAACAGTTGTGTGAGTTTCGAAGGTATGTTGAAAGGCAAAACAATGTAAGTGAAGCTGTTTTTCATTCTCTAAATATACTTGAGGACTTTGTGAACTTTAAAAAAATCAATTCTACAAAGCAATCAATTATTTCTCAATACTTCGTTAAACTTTAATTATTTATTAACTTAATCTTGCCACTAATGTTTACTATAGTACTGTAAATAAAGCGTAATAAAACGTTTCACTTGTAAAAAAAAATTTATGTGTTATTATTTTAAGCCTTTTGCGAGCCTAAAACTTCAAAAAAAAAAGTCACAACTTTCATAATTCGAAGTTTTGGGTAATTCGAATTTTTCCATTGGTCCCTTCAGCTTCGAATTATCCAAGTTCTACTGTATTAGAAAATAACCGTTTAGCTCATCTTTAATATGTATATATATATATATATATATATATATATATATATATATATATATATATATATATATATATATATATATATATATATATATATTCCCGCTACCTTTTAATATGTGTAGGGCCCCCCTATGGAAGTTAAGAGCTAAAATTTGGTAGGTGGGGCTCATTTTCGAGGCACCTCATACTATCAAAGTGGGGCCAAATTTTGGATCCGACCCAAACTTTAGGGAGGTGGTGGGGGGCAACAAAACAATAAAACTTTTCCAAATCATCTACAACATATCCAAAATTCAGCTTCCTAGGATGATTTGAAGGGAGTAGAGGGGAGAAAAACGATTTTGGCTGGATTTAACACGCCCCCAGCCCCCGAGAACTAACGTAGAGGGTTGAAATTTGGTGTGTTGATAGAGTTTATACCTAGGTTGTGCTTTTTGGAGGTTTTAATATTTTAATCCCACCCTCCTCATTTTTTAGTCGAATTTTCTCCGAAAAATTAGACTTATACAGTCTATACGATAAGAGCTGCGAGAGGCGAGACCAGGGGCGCTATCCGTTTTCGGACCCGTAGAACACGATTATGTAAAAAAAAAAGATGTCTGATATATATATATATATATATATATATATATATATATATATATATATATATATATATATATATATATATATATTTTCCCGCAACCTTTTAATATGTGTAGGGCCCCCCTATGGAAGTTAAGAGATGAAATTTGGTAAGTGGGGCTTATTCCGATGCACAACAATACTATCAAAGTGGGGTCAAATTTTGGGCAAATTTTTTTTCGGACCCGACCTTTAAGGGGGTGGTGGGGGGCGGAAAAGCAATAAAACTTTTCCAAACCGGTTTTAAATAATGTTTCGGTCAATTATCTACAACATATCCAAAATTCAGCTTCCTAGGATGATATGGTGGGAGTAGAGGGGGAAAAAACGATTTTCGCTGGATCTAACAGGCCCCCAGCCCCCCAGAATTAACGTAGAGGGTTGAAATTTGGTGTGTTGATAAAGTTAGTACCTAGGTTGTGCTTTTTGGAGGTTTTAATATTTTACCCCCACCCCCCTCATTTTTAAGCTACAATTTCATGCATTTTCGACGTTTTCGAAGTTTGTACCACTCGCACAGGTCACCCGAATAAACCTAGAGGGCTGAAATTTTGTATTCGGATTGAGTTAGTATCAAGGGGGTGCCTTTTGGGGGTCTCGACTTTTAACCCCTACCCCCACCATTTTTATACCCAAAAGAACATGATTTTTCTTGTTTTTTAACAGTTTCGTTCGGGTCAAAATCTCCCCAAATAAACCTAGAAGGCTGAAATTTGGTGTACAGGTTAAGCTAATAGCCAGACACTGTTTTTTGGAGGTTTCAACTTTTAACCCTTACCCCCACGATTTTTACGCCAATATTTCCTTAATTTTTTTGCTTGTTTTCTAACATGTCTAGAGACTCCATAAGGAAACCTAGAGGGCTGAAATTTTGTACGTGTATTCAGTTAGTATCCAGCTAGTACCTTGTAGGGAATCCGCATCACTTTTCCCCCCACTTCTCCCATTTTTACATCGGAATTGAATGCTATTGTTAAATGTGTTTTAAAAGCATTATGTTTATTCTAAATACAAGTAGGCGAATAGTAATTTTAAAAAATTTAAAAAAAAGTGAACTTACTTTTATGACAAATGAAATACATACATATTAAGTAATTTAAAAATGTTATTAAAGTCACTGTTTATTTATAAATTAGGAATTTTGGATTTTTAGTATTTATAAAATAGAAATTTTGGATTTTTTTGGAAAGAAAAAATATCTTTATAAAGGCCTTCCAGTTTACTATTTAAGGTCCTTTTTTAATTTTTAAAACTAAAACATAAAGGCAATTAGCGGATAAACATGGGCAGGAATGTCCTCGTACGAATTGTGTTGGCTTTTTTTCTGCTACCTGTTTTCGGCACAAAATTGAAATTTACTGAGATACAGCCCTTAAATACTTAAAACCTTTTTTTAAAGCCTCGATCAGCCGAACACTCATCACCAGTTTTGAAACCAACAAAATGACAATTCGGTTGTAGACTTTCAATCACATTTCGCTTGTAGACATTCAATACCGAAGATGAAGGGGAAAATTCGACTACCGTGATGGGGCCCCGCTGCTCACGGCGTTTTTTTTAAGCTACAATTTCATACTTTTTTGCGTTTTCGAAGTTTGTACCACTCGCGCAGGTCACCCAAATAAACCTAGATGGCTGAAATTTTGTATTCGGATTGAGTTATTATCAAGGGGGTGCCTTTTGGGGGTTTCAACTTCTAACCCTTACCCCCACCATTTTTATACCAAAAAGAACATAATTTTTCTTGTTTTTTAACAGTTTCGTTCGGGTCAAAATCTCCCCAAATAAACCTAGAGAGCTGAAATTTTGTGTACAGGTTAAGTTAATAGCCAGCCACTGCCTTTTGGAGAGACTCTTTGAGTAAACGTAGAGGGCAGAAATTTTGTACATGTATTGAGTTAGTATCCAGTTAGTGCCTTTTAGGGATCCCACATTACTCCGCCGCCCCCCCCCACTTCTCTAATTTTTATATCGGAATTCTATGGTATTGTTAAATGTGTTTAAAATGCTTTATATTTATACTATAAGAAAAGTAGGCGAATAGTAAATTTAAAAATTTTAAAAAAATGAACGTACTTTTATAACAAATGCAATACATGCATACTAAAGTAATTTAAAAATGTTATTGAAGTTAATGTAAAGTATTAATTTTGGATTTTTATTATTTATAAAAAAGAAATTTTGGATTTTTTGGAAAGAAAAAATACCTTTATAGAGGCGTTCCAGTTTACTATTTAAGGTCCTTTTTTAGTATTTAAAAATAAAACACAAAGTCAATTTGCGGATAAGCATGGATAGGAATGCCCTCGTACGAATTGTGTTGGCTTTTTTCCTGCTAACTGCTATTGGCACCAAATTTAAATTTACTGAGATTCAGCCCCTAAAAACTTAAAACCTTTTTTTAAAGCCCCGATCAGCCGGACACTCGTCATCAGTTTTAAACCACCTAAATGACAAATCGCTTGTAGACTTTCAATCACATTTGGCTTGTAGACATTCAATACCGAAGATGAAGGGAAAAATTCGACTTGTGTGATGGGGCCCCGCTGCTCACGGCGTTTTTTTTTTTTTTTATTCAATGTATTTACAAGGTAGTAATAAAATATAAATGGAGATGCATTTATTGTGAGAAGTAATTATCAGTTTGAACAGTTTCAAAAATAATAATGAGAAATAATAATAGCAAATTCTGTTTCAACGTAATATTTAAGTTAACTTTACATAACATTAGCTTTACTCCAGCGTAGCTTTAACTGAATTAGAAATTTCTCATATCGACATATTTTTTTATGACAGATGATATCGCTCGTTTGTTGGGAACATGTAAAATAAAAAATAAAAAAGTGGGAACAAAAAAATGTATAATAAAGTAATAGGTATTAATTTTCAATTTCACGTATAAGATATAATAAATATGTTTTTTATTTAAAGTATAGACGTGAGATTTACAAATTCGATTTTTATCGATAACTAGGAATTTTAACAGTCGTACATAAAACTTTGTATGCAACTTGTACATAATTTGACTTTATGAACTCGCCTTTTTTTATTGGCCTCGCTCGCAAGCTCACTCAGCCATAAACACGGCTCATTCATAAAGATCTTCATTATGTACTTGTTGCATAAATAGCTACTATTGATCTCATATCAGTGATATCTAGCTACAGTGATCAATGATAAGTTGATAATAATTAATAATAATCAAATCTATATATAAAATACGGTTGTCAAAATGAGTATATTATTTATAAAATTAAAAATGAAAAAATTTATTGATGTTTGTAATATTCAAATCTATTATGTCTGTGTTAATAAAGCAATGATGCCAATAAAATCATGAAAATAGGTAAATTTGAGAAATAGTACTATTTGCCCAGTAAAATACACTAGCGGAAAAAACTAAAGGATCAAAAAAAAATTCAATTTTTAGCGATTTTTCGAATGGCTGTATCTTCGTGAAAAATGGTCGTATCGGAGTCGTAAGAAAGGCAATTTAAAGCTGGAAGTTTCTACTTTCGAGATCTTGCGGATAACCTGTTCACTCAGCTTTAATTTGCTTTTTTTTAGACCTTTATACGACCACTTCTCGCTGAGATATCGGGCTTTGAATGGAAAAGCATCATTTCGTCTTTGACCATCGATATCTCAGCAACCAATGAACACACAGAAAATTGAAGATGGGTTTTAGAAACTCAAATAAATTCTCTACAAGGATTAGCCATTGTTTTTTCGGAAAAAATTTTTTTTGCATACTCTACATGAATTCGAAAAAAATCAAGAAAAAACGAGGTTTTGATGGCTTTTTGGAAAATCAAGCGCTAAATTAAAAATATCGGGCAAACCATTAATGTTAAGTGTGCCTTTTACAGTTCAATGTACCCATAAAAACTCCACCGAGTTTCAATCTAATCCATCCAGCCGTTTTTTTGTTCATTCGATTGAATTTTTGAAAAATTTAAAGGATTGTTTTTTTGCTCTTAAACTTTCACAATCTTGAACAAAATGAAAAAAAAAATTTCTCAGCTTTTTTCACATTTTTATCATTAACAAACAGTATTTAAATTTATAAAAAAAAGAAAATTTCTTAAATAATTTTGAAAAAAATTTTTTTTTTTTAAAATTTTTCAAAAAATTTTTGAAAAATTTTTTTGAAAAATTCTTTAAAAAAATTTTTTTTTTAAATTTTTTAAGATATAAATAGTTCTCCAAACGAAAGAAGAAAATGGACTTAATTCCGGCACCGTATTTTTTTCATGCGTAAGCTTTGGCAAGTAGTTTTATTTCAAGTTGATGACATTTTTCACACTATTTCAAAGTGGCCAGTCAAAATATATAAAAATTATAAATTTTATGGCCATTATAAAAAAAGAGACAGCCGGGAAAATGAAAAAATGAGTAAAAAAGTAAAATTAACAAAAGAGAATTTCTTATATTCATTTTAGCGAATTTCCAGAATGGAATTCAGCTATTACAGCCACTGTCATGACGCGACTTGAACCCGGGACCATGGCAGAAATTTGTTTTGAGGTCCCTAGAAACCGAAAATAATATTCACCAAAATTTATATATATATATATATATATATATATATATATATATATATATATATATATATATATATATATGTGTCCGCACGATAACTCTCGAACGAAATGTCCTAGGTTTACGAAATTTGGTGAAAATGTTGGAAGTCCCAAACCGTTGGACAAGTTCGTTAGCCAAACACGTCGGATGCCAGGAACATGGTGCTTGTTCTTGCAAAAAATTAGTTTTTTGCCAAAATTTCCACTTATTTAAAAATTTTTGCGAAATTTTTTTACATCATTTAAACGACGAAAAAAAATTACATAAAAAAGGTCTTTAAACTATTATTCTATGTCAACTAATTTCCGAGAAAATTTAATTTTTATAAAAGGGCATTCGCTATGTTATGCAGGATGCTGCGACAGGGGTATACCTATATGCATAATTATATGAAAGAATGTGTTTGTGGTACAGGAAGATAGATTGTATATAAGTCATATACGTCATACATATGTATACATATGTTTGTATGTTACTTATATGCCGTTTTTTAGGGTTCCGAAGAAAGTTCTATTTTTTAGAGCTCCGAAATAAATCTCCCGAGACTATAATAGAAATTTGTTTTGGGGTCCCTAGAAACCAAAAATAATATTCACTAAAATTTATGTATTAAATTTATATTTAGTCCCACACCGTTGGACAAATTCGTTAGCTAGCCATGTCGGATGCCTAGAACATGGTTTTTTTGACCATTTTTCGTGAAAAAAATTAGTTTTTTGCCAAAATTTTCTAAAGTTAAAAATTTTTTTCGACATTTATTTACACCATTAGAAAGAGGAGGAAAAATCACTTAAAAGGGTGAAAAATCACAGAAAAACGGATTTTTATAAACGGAAATTCGCTATGTTATGCAGGATGCTGCGACAGGGGTATTTATTATTAAGCACAATTTATTAAACTATTAATAAATTTATTAATTTTTATTATTAAAGTTTTAATTATTAAACAATTTATTATTTGTTTAATAGATATTATAGATTATATTAGTAGTTATATAGTGTATATATGTAAACATTAAAAAAAATTAAAAAAAAAAATAAATAACTAAATAAATAAAAAAAAATTGGGAATTTATTATTTATTAAAAAATATTTATATTTAATTATATTTATATAAATAAGTCATTTACTACAGTTTAATACATATTATATATTATATTAGTAGTATATAATATGTATCAGTAGTTATATTAATTATATAGTATATAGGTATTATACAAAAAAAAAATGGGAATTTATTTTTTATTAAAAAATATACAGAGTCATTTATTACAGTATTCTTATGACATTTACCTAATTTATTTACATTATTTAAGTTAAATCCCCGTTTTCGGAGCTGCCAGGAGACTGAGACCAGGAGACTGAGAATTCTTCAATATTCTTTTAAAATCCGCTAAATAACGTTTTAGATAAAAAAAAAGACAGGTCCGCTATTCCAATACAGCATATTTACAACTCATACAACTGAAAAATTTCTTATGTCCACAGTATCTTTCACGAAAATGCTGACCAGGATACTGAGAAATTGACTGAACCGAGTACGATCTCACAATGTTAACTGAATTAATTGATACAACCCCAAATTAAATAAAACATGTACTTTATTTTATTTATTATATTTTAGTTAATTACTATGACAAGCGATGATTTAATCGGAATATAATTTTTTTATATTTTTTAAGTGTTTTGGTTTGATAGGAGAATGACGCAAAGTTCGGGAGACAAAATTCAATAGAATATTTCTTAAAGAAAATATAAAAGAATTCAAAAATTATTTATACAATAAAAAAGTACCAATATTATAGATTACTACACTATAGTGTAAATTTTTTTTTATACATTCAGAAAAAATAATTATTTAGTCTGCTATGCTTTACTTTGGAGAGGAGACATACCAGGAGACTGAGAATTTTACGTTTTAAGTGTCATTTTTTATAAAAAATATATTTCGAAACCGGGTTATTTTGAGTGACCAGTTAGATGCAGTAATGGTTTACAATTTCCATCTAGAAAAAATGTATTTTTCAAAATATTAATATACAAAATGCGTTGGGCCGTCAAAAATTCCATAGTTTGAAGAACTACCCATATTTTATTTTTTTTATAAGTTCAAGTACTGTTATTGATAAAAATGTGAAAAAAGCTGAGAAAATTTGTTTTTCCATTTTGTTAAAAATTATGAAAGTTTAAGAGCAAAAGAACGATCCTTTAATCTTTTCAAAAATTCAATCGAATGAAACAAAAAAACGGCTGGATGGATTAGATTGAAACTCAGTGAAACTTAACATGAAACAACTTTGTTGAAGACAAATACTAAATGAATTTATAGTTAATTATTTTCCAAAATGTGGGAGATTTTGATTATTTAGAATAATTTGAAAGAATTTGTTATTTAGAAAGACCCGACAAACGGCATGTCGAAAATCTGAAACAACTTTCGTTAACATCAACGTATAATATTTTATCCCGATGAATTCCGAATCATTTAAATTGTAGAGTCATAAAATTACATGACTGTCACTACTACATTCAGAGATTAGACTCGGTTCTATAAACACTTCTTACCGATTGCTTATCTGAATATTGTTGGAGTTTTTATATTCATAATTATTACTGAGTATTTGGCTGTGCTACTCTTCGTGCATTTATATGTACCTTTGTTGCACAGTATCATACTTTGTTTAAATTTATTAATATTCTTTCAAAGTTTCTGTTTCAGGTATCCAGAAATTGAAGAACAGTAATACTGTCTACAAGAGACAGATTATTGACCGGAACAAGTTGCGGTTCACGGCAGTAAGAATTAACAAGAAGACCGTTCGGCTGGAGACTCCCGAACAGAAGAAAGAAGAGTCATCCTGCGCTTCAGACAGGATAGAGACGGACCCATACTAGTCGGGATTTGAAATCCCCAAGAAGTCGTCGAAAAGACCACCGTCGTCTCCTGTTCCCGCCCCACTAGAGCACGTGAATCAATTTGTAGTCCAGCGTCCTCCAGATACCAGGAGGCGTGCCCCAAGGTTCGATCCTTGGGCCAGTCTTGTTTAGCTTATACATCAGCGACATCCCCAAAATGCCACCCAACGACCACATCGCCCTGTATGCTGATGATACTGCTGTTTTCACCTCATCAAGTAGAGCGAACCAGCCGACTGCTAAAAGGCGGATAGAAAAAGCGCTTAGCACCCTCCAGGACTATTCCCAGGAGAACCGTATCAAAGTCAACTCCAACAAGACGGAGGCGACCATCTTCACAAACTTCAGGCTGATTCCACGTTCCCAGCTTCGATGCGGCGACTCTCGAATCACCACATCACCCGTCATCAAGTATCTCGGTCTGTATATCGACCATAAACTCACGTTCAAGACAGCTGTAACACGACGACGAATGTGCTGCTGCCCGACTGGAGCCCCTACTCACCTCCAATGTCATCCCGACAGCGAAGAAGATACAGCTGTACAAGACGTGCATCCGGCCCATCATCACATACGCCGCACCTGTGTGGTGCACTGTTTCATCTGGTAACATTGCCAAATTGCAACTGTTCCAAAACAGGATACTTCGTCTTGTCCTGAACGCCCCACGATGTACCCCGGTACGTCAACTACATCAAGAAACAGGCGTCGAACCTGTTTTTGACCACATTCTATCATTAACGTCACGCCACCTGGCCAGATGCCGTCTTTACCACAACGACCGGATTGCTGACATGTTCCTACGTTCAAAGACACTATCCAAGCAGAGCAAGAAGTTCCCCTGCCGAAGGACATTTCCCCACCGTGACTGCCCTCAACCCCGGGGGGCGCTCAAATGTGTAAGTGTGGACGGAGTAAATGAAGAGAAAGTGTGTGCGTAAGTGTTTTTAGGTTAAGTTTTATTATTTTTTATTTTACATGTTTAAAGGTTTTTTGAAAATTTTCCTTTGTATTGAGTCACTCTAATAAGTCACACTAATAATTAAGATTTTCATGTATTGTTATTACTTAGAATTGTACATGTTAGGTTAGGGTTAAGCACTACTTGTAGGTACCTAGAATTTAGTTAAGTATTGTAATTACATAAAAGCTTTGTAAAATATTGTACCATTTTTAGAAAAAATATATTTTGTATTTCGTATTTTAAATTACATGAAGCAACTACCACTGTTACAGCTAAAAAATTTTAGTTTTATCGGAGGTTCTTTAAATTTTTAAAAATTTACCTACTACCTGTATTTCTATTATGTATTACTATTTCTTTAATTAAAAAAAAAAAAAAAATTGACCTTGGTAAGTCCGGACCAGGACGGGCATCCGGCCCATTATGTGCAATAGCTATTAAGCTATAAATTTAATTATATTATATGGTACATGAAATGAGAGGGAAATGTGACAAATTAATCAAAACACGTACTAATTATCGATAATATATAAAATAATTACCTGTTTATGCGCCTTTGTGGATTTCTTCCCATTGAATTATAACTGAAATAAGGCCCATAGTGCACAATAAAATCATCCTCGTCATAGTTTGAATTCCAATGATACCAGTGGTTAAGAGAATCTCTACAATAAAAATATATATTTATATATTTTATGTATTTTTATTTTTCTAAGCTAACAAAAAGGGTGAGTATTACTGAATTCCGCACGAAAAAATTTTTTCTACTCCTACTATTAAAAAGTAACATTTTGCGCACGAGTAACTGGATGTAAAAATTGACAAATGCGCACAGCGTGCGAGAATAGCCGTGAGAAATAATATCTCACGGTTTACTATAAGAACAAGTATGCTGTTTCGTTAATTTAATAACAATATACTATTTTGTACTTAAAATCTGAATAAATAATTCTGAAAATATACATAATAATGATGGTTGATTATTATTATTTCCACAGTTTCAAAGTATGTACTGGCAAAAATTTGAACATCTTCCAACTGACATAAACTAATAAAAATTTTTATTATTAATCTAAATAAATATTAATGTAAATTATAGGAACAAAACTGTTGTCGGAGAAAAAGTATATTGTAGAATAAGTGGGAAAAGCTTATTTCGCATTCATATGAATTGTGCACTCACCCTGCGAACTCGTGCAACAAACTCATACTCGTAATAAATAAGACGCTTTTCCCACTTTTTGTATAATATACTATTCTAGACAGTCGTAATAAAATTTCTCTTGTTTATAACAATCTAAATAAACTCCGCACTAATCAAATATAATTATGCAGGTCAAAATAAAGCACTTACGGTAGCGGTTTGTTTAGCAACAGACTTCAAACACTGCCAACAGATAAAAATGAAATTATATTGCCTGCGTTCTTTTTTTAAGGAAAATTACAAAAATACTGAAGATTAAAACGAATTGAACGTGTAAACATGTAATACAAATATCATATATCTAAAATAATTACAGTGGGGACATTGGTCCGCAAAAATGCGTTCCCAAGGGAAAACCAATTTTTTATAGCGAGTTCTAGCACCAACTGCGTCGTCAAAAGTATGGAGTATGGTAACCTTGACCCAGAGCGATGCCCACACTTTTGACGCGGTACTGTACTGAATGTTGTGGTACACTGTCATGTCAAAACTGTGCCCCCCCCCTGGGTCAAAGTGTCCCAATACTTTTGACGACGTAGTGTGTGTGGTAGAATCCGCTATAAAAAATTGGTCACCCCTTGGGGACACGTTTGTGTGCACTAATGTTTTCACTCTAAAAATAATAAATACTGTAGAACCCCTCATAACTTATATTCTCAAGTTATAAACCTCTTTTAAGTTATATTTTCTCTTTTTCTGCTGCTCTTATCACAACTACAAGCACATGTGTCAAATTTGTTAAGACACTTTACGTGGAAGAATAGGGGAATTATAACTATGAGGGATTTTAGTGTAATCAGATAATAAACGAAGTTGGTCCATATCAAATCAACCAATGCTCAAAACCTTATGTCTTCAGATCATTATAATATTTCTTTTATAAGATAGTAGGGTAAACGGTATAGTGCTTGACACGTATTGATACGTATAAATTTAAACTGTTATTATTAGCAATTAAAAAGTGGTAATTATTATATAAATCAGTCCAACTGCAGGTGGAGGTATTATGAAAATTAAAACAAGGAGTCGACAGCCTGCAAGGTTATTAAAAATAACTTATAAAAAGTTCCTTTTTACTCGACGCGTTTCGATCAATTTATGATCATTTTCAAGAGATATATCTTTTTTGGACAACCATTGTCGAATAAATTAAATAAAATAAAAATTAGTCGACTTAGAAAAAGTAATAATGTAAGTTGTATTGTAACAACAAAAACTCGTCAGAAAGTAAAATTTTAATTTTCCAAAAAAGGTTAAAAACCATAATTGTAATAACAGCGAATTAAGATATGACAATTAATTGTAATAAAATTGTAGAAATGTAAAAAGTAAGAAACCCCAAAAATGGGTACGTTCATGAGTACCAGCAGTACAACAAATCCAAAAAATTCAAAAAATAGTTGAATTGCGGTTGGAACCGCCGATGAGATAACAAAAAACAAAGGAAAAGCCCTTGTGACCTCTATCAAGGACATGACAACGCCCGAAACCTTCGACGAACAAAGAGATTGAAAACACAGAAAAAAACCAATTGTGATAAAATTCACTGGTACACCACACATGAATATTAAAAGTTTTTAAAAAAGTTTTAAAAATTTTTATAAAAATAGAATTTGAATTAATTACTTGATATAATGAATAACACTATTAATTTTAATTTTAACAATCACACAGCGCTCAAAAATTGTCGTGGCGACCGGTATTATACGTGTGAACTATTGGTGTTGTCATGTTGAAATGTTTTAGTGAAATGTGAGGCTGACGTATACATGATTGACTTACACTGATTGAATGAAAATAATTGCGCAGTCTCATTTAATACTGTAATATTTTGGTTTACTGCGTGTGCTATGTTTAAAATTTCGAGCAGGTCCAAGGTGGCGCTTTTAGGATGGAAATGGAGTGTTTCGAATACGTCATCAATGACAAAATTATGGTCGGTGTCTAGGATATGTTCGGCTATTGCTGAAAAATTTTTTGTATTAGCTGACTTAACTGATGACAAATGTTCGGCAAACCTGTTCGAAAATTTGCGGCCGGTCTGACCTATGTAAGTAGATGAACATTCTGGGCAGCAAAATTTGTAAACGCCGGATCTAAGTAACGGGGGAATAATGTCCTTGGTTTTTACTAGCAAGTTCGCAAGTGATGTACTGGATGAAAAGCATAATTTAACACCCTGTTCGACGAATGGTTTGCGCAAATCTTGTGCTTGGTTTGATAGGAACGGGATGGAAACATATTTACTGGTATTGGTTGTAGTGGCATGTTTTGTGAGGTTAGGAAATAAGGTATGATCCTGGAATTTGTTTAAAAATTTGGAAAAAATTTTAAATATGAATTCTAAATTGTAACCATTAGCTTTTCCTATGTGGATGATGACGGCGAGTTCTTGACAAAAGTTAACCTTATTCAATGGGTATGTGAAAATCCTGTTGAACGCGTGATTGAAAAAAGCTGCTTTATGTGATATGGGGTGTGCAGACGTAACATGGATACAATGGTCGGTGTGTGTCGGCTTTCTATAGACAGCAAACTTCAAACGATTGGAGTATACATCTTTAGATATTGAAAGGTCCAGGAAATTTAAATTATTATTGGTTTCGACCTCTAACGTAAATTTTATTCTAGCGTGTAGCTTGTTCAGAAAGTTTAAAAATTCTTCAGCTTGAGTTCGAGTGCCGGACCAGATGACGAAGACGTCGTCCACGTACCGTTTCCAGAAAACGAGGTTGTCTAAATGTTCGGAGTTAGAATTGAAGATTGATTTTTCTAAGTGGTTCATGAAAAAGTTTGAGAAAAATGGGGAGACTGGGTTGCCCATGGCCAAGCCAATGGACTGTGAGTATATTTTGTTGTTAAATGTGAAATAGTTATAGTCAAGTAGTAAATTAACACACTGACACATAGCTTCCAGGTTGGGAGCATCTGAATTGTTGTACAAGTTAACCGATAAGAATTCCCGTAGGAGCACTTTCAGTTCATCGGTGGGGGTTTGTGTGAACAAATCGACTACATCAAATGATAGAAGTAGACAATTGTGTGGAATTTTAAACTTTGATAAATGTGAGATCAGCTCTTGGGTATTATTAAGGGAGTGTTCAAAATTGACATTTGTAAAATTGTAGATTTTGTCGAGGAACCAGCGGGAAAGACCACCGAAGAGGGAGTCGACCTGGGAAACCACAGGTCTAAATTTTCCACCTGGTTTGTGAATCTTTGGAAGGCCGTACAGCCTTGGTGTGAGTGGATTCATCGGAATCTTAACAACTTTATTTAAATCAAATGAACGGATAAATTGTTTGATTTTGGTTTTTACTCTATCTGTAGGATTATAATTTAATAAATTGAAATTGTCTGAATTTAAGAAATCTTCTATTTTATTTATATATGTATCCTTGTCCATTAACACTAAACAGGATCCCTTATCAGCTTTTGTTATGATTACATTGCTATTTTGAAGTTTGGATTGTAAACTTTTTATAATTTTGAGGTTATGAATTGCTGAACTGTCAGATTGTAAATTATCGAAATTTTCTATAAATTTAAAGTAATTCGTGTTGTTGATATTGTAACGTTTGAATTGTGATAACACTTTGGCTGTGAATTCAGTTAATTTATTAAACGAAATAGGGATTTTCGGACAAAATTTTAACCCTTTCGACAACAGGTCAAGTTCCTCTACATCGAGTTCTAAGGTGGAACGGTTCAACACACGATCGTGGAAAACAAAATCCAAAGGTAATTGACTTGAGAGAAAAAAATCGCCAAGTTCAGGGACATGTTGGAAAAATATGTTATTGTTGGGTTGTTCTAAGTCGTCCGGAGGGGCCCGCAGGTGGTGTTTATCACAACAGAAGAATAACTGTTCCTCGGTGTAAAATAATGATGCATTATGTACTGAGTTAAAATTATCAAAAAAGTTTCTATTGAACACTTCCTGGTTAAATTCAAATGTGATAAAATTGTCATTCTGACAGAGCGAAAGGTTATAAAGATTATTTAAGTCGTTAACAATACGTGTTAAGGGAAAATTTTCATTATGAGTGGATAATTGTTTATTTTGTGGACGAGTAGTGGAAATATCTTGTAATTTTTGTAGGTTAAAAATTTTTTTATTTAGAGTAGACATTTTCCGAGCTGATAAAAATTCAGAAGTTTCTATGAGGTTAGTCAAGAAAACGTCAAACACAATTTGAAAACTGTTGCTAAGTTGTAAACTTAAATGTAGCAAGATTTTATTTAAACTATCCAATGTACGATATGCGTTTTTAATTTCTAGGTTAAGCCATTTCAACGCCGTGGCCGAAATGAGTTTCGAACTGATGGGGTTACGTTTCAAGTTTGGGTTACGGTGGAACTGTTTCAGATTGTTAAGAATAAATTTAGGAGTGAGCTTCAGTTTTATTCTTAACAATCTGAAACAGTTCCACCGTAACCCAAACTTGAAACGTAACCCCATCAGTTCGAAACTCATTTCGGCCACGGCGTTGAAATGGCTTAACCTAGAAATTAAAAACGCATATCGTACATTGGATAGTTTAAATAAAATCTTGCTACATTTAAGTTTACAACTTAGCAACAGTTTTCAAATTGTGTTTGACGTTTTCTTGACTAACCTCATAGAAACTTCTGAATTTTTATCAGCTCGGAAAATGTCTACTCTAAATAAAAAAATTTTTAACCTACAAAAATTACAAGATATTTCCACTACTCGTCCACAAAATAAACAATTATCCACTCATAATGAAAATTTTCCCTTAACACGTATTGTTAACGACTTAAATAATCTTTATAACCTTTCGCTCTGTCAGAATGACAATTTTATCACATTTGAATTTAACCAGGAAGTGTTCAATAGAAACTTTTTTGATAATTTTAACTCAGTACATAATGCATCATTATTTTACACCGAGGAACAGTTATTCTTCTGTTGTGATAAACACCACCTGCGGGCCCCTCCGGACGACTTAGAACAACCCAACAATAACATATTTTTCCAACATGTCCCTGAACTTGGCGATTTTTTTCTCTCAAGTCAATTACCTTTGGATTTTGTTTTCCACGATCGTGTGTTGAACCGTTCCACCTTAGAACTCGATGTAGAGGAACTTGACCTGTTGTCGAAAGGGTTAAAATTTTGTCCGAAAATCCCTATTTCGTTTAATAAATTAACTGAATTCACAGCCAAAGTGTTATCACAATTCAAACGTTACAATATCAACAACACGAATTACTTTAAATTTATAGAAAATTTCGATAATTTACAATCTGACAGTTCAGCAATTCATAACCTCAAAATTATAAAAAGTTTACAATCCAAACTTCAAAATAGCAATGTAATCATAACAAAAGCTGATAAGGGATCCTGTTTAGTGTTAATGGACAAGGATACATATATAAATAAAATAGAAGATTTCTTAAATTCAGACAATTTCAATTTATTAAATTATAATCCTACAGATAGAGTAAAAACCAAAATCAAACAATTTATCCGTTCATTTGATTTAAATAAAGTTGTTAAGATTCCGATGAATCCACTCACACCAAGGCTGTACGGCCTTCCAAAGATTCACAAACCAGGTGGAAAATTTAGACCTGTGGTTTCCCAGGTCGACTCCCTCTTCGGTGGTCTTTCCCGCTGGTTCCTCGACAAAATCTACAATTTTACAAATGTCAATTTTGAACACTCCCTTAATAATACCCAAGAGCTGATCTCACATTTATCAAAGTTTAAAATTCCACACAATTGTCTACTTCTATCATTTGATGTAGTCGATTTGTTCACACAAACCCCCACCGATGAACTGAAAGTGCTCCTACGGGAATTCTTATCGGTTAACTTGTACAACAATTCAGATGCTCCCAACCTGGAAGCTATGTGTCAGTGTGTTAATTTACTACTTGACTATAACTATTTCACATTTAACAACAAAATATACTCACAGTCCATTGGCTTGGCCATGGGCAACCCAGTCTCCCCATTTTTCTCAAACTTTTTCATGAACCACTTAGAAAAATCAATCTTCAATTCTAACTCCGAACATTTAGACAACCTCGTTTTCTGGAAACGGTACGTGGACGACGTCTTCGTCATCTGGTCCGGCACTCGAACTCAAGCTGAAGAATTTTTAAACTTTCTGAACAAGCTACACGCTAGAATAAAATTTACGTTAGAGGTCGAAACCAATAATAATTTAAATTTCCTGGACCTTTCAATATCTAAAGATGTATACTCCAATCGTTTGAAGTTTGCTGTCTATAGAAAGCCGACACACACCGACCATTGTATCCATGTTACGTCTGCACACCCCATATCACATAAAGCAGCTTTTTTCAATCACGCGTTCAACAGGATTTTCACATACCCATTGAATAAGGTTAACTTTTGTCAAGAACTCGCCGTCATCATCCACATAGGAAAAGCTAATGGTTACAATTTAGAATTCATATTTAAAATTTTTTCCAAATTTTTAAACAAATTCCAGGATCATACCTTATTTCCTAACCTCACAAAACATGCCACTACAACCAATACCAGTAAATATGCTTCCATCCCGTTCCTATCAAACCAAGCACAAGATTTGCGCAAACCATTCGTCGAACAGGGTGTTAAATTATGCTTTTCATCCAGTACATCACTTGCGAACTTGCTAGTAAAAACCAAGGACATTATTCCCCCGTTACTTAGATCCGGCGTTTACAAATTTGCTGCCCAAAATGTTCATCTACTTACATAGGTCAGACCGGCCGCAAATTTTCGAACAGGTTTGCCGAACATTTGTCATCAGTTAAGTCAGCTAATACAAAAAATTTTTCAGCAATAGCCGAACATATCCTAGACACCGACCATAATTTTGTCATTGATGACGTATTCGAAACACTCCATTTCCATCCTAAAAGCGCCACCTTGGACCTGCTCGAAATTTTAAACATAGCACACGCAGTAAACCAAAATATTACAGTATTAAATGAGACTGCGCAATTATTTTCATTCAATCAGTGTAAGTCAATCATGTATACGTCAGCCTCACATTTCACTAAAACATTTCAACATGACAACACCAATAGTTCACACGTATAATACCGGTCGCCACGACAATTTTTGAGCGCTGTGTGATTGTTAAAATTAAAATTAATAGTGTTATTCATTATATCAAGTAATTAATTCAAATTCTATTTTTATAAAAATTTTTAAAACTTTTTTAAAAACTTTTAATATTCATGTGTGGTGTACCAGTGAATTTTATCACAATTGGTTTTTTTCTGTGTTTTCAATCTCTTTGTTCGTCGAAGGTTTCGGGCGTTGTCATGTCCTTGATAGAGGTCACAAGGGCTTTTCCTTTGTTTTTTGTTATCTCATCGGCGGTTCCAACCGCAATTCAACTATTTTTTGAATTTTTTGGATTTGTTGTACTGCTGGTACTCATGAACGTACCCATTTTTGGGGTTTCTTACTTTTTACATTTCTACAATTTTATTACAATTAATTGTCATATCTTAATTCGCTGTTATTACAATTATGGTTTTTAACCTTTTTTGGAAAATTAAAATTTTACTTTCTGACGAGTTTTTGTTGTTACAATACAACTTACATTATTACTTTTTCTAAGTCGACTAATTTTTATTTTATTTAATTTATTCGACAATGGTTGTCCAAAAAAGATATATCTCTTGAAAATGATCATAAATTGATCGAAACGCGTCGAGTAAAAAGGAACTTTTTATAAGTTATTTTTAATAACCTTGCAGGCTGTCGACTCCTTGTTTTAATTTTCGTGGTAATTATTTTTAAAAAACAAATCAACGAATTCTTTGTTGTGTCAGTTTATATCTAAACAAGTCTTGTTACGAAAGGTTTATAAACGTTCTGTCAGTAATTGTTTTAATAGTCGCGTGTGTAATCTACAGCCAAATTCGTGAATATGTAAAAAAAAATTGTTAAGCGGATGAATATTTGATTTGTATGCAATTTGTGCTAACGATTTAAAATTTTTTTTCGAATTTATATGAATGCATTATAAGTTATGGTTCATTTCAGTTAAATTTAACCATTTAAATTTAAAAATCCTTGGAAGTCAACAATTGCTGCATCGGTCGCCATTGCGCGATGTCTAGAGTCAAACTGTTGGGCTTAGAATTCAGTAACTAATGTTTTTCCTTAAGATAAAACTGGTTTTTATAGGTGCGAGCTTGCTTAATTAAGTCGTATGTATGTATGTTTACTGACGTCATTAAAAAATTTAAACTAGTTTTTAATATCATACCCTAAACTTGATTTGAATATAAAAATTCCCCATAAATTTATGTATAACTATTTGATATTACTAAAATTGTATAATTTAAATATATGACTATGAGTAGAAATGTTAGTTTTTATTCATATGCCGATTTTTGCTAACAAAAAATGATAAGTTTGAAAACTATTATCAAATGTTACACGAAACTTAGTCATTCTTATATACTGAATAAGACCCCTCAACCAATATGTCAACTCTGTAATATTCCCATTACAGTGAAACATATTCTTACAACATGCCCTCTCTACATGAATTCAAGAAGACAAGCACAACTTGCAAACAATATCACTGTGATCCTGTCGAACTGTCCAGAAAACATCAAAAAACTGCTACTTTTCGTAAAAATTGCAAAGATAAGCAACAAAATATAATATAGATAATATCAAATTTCTATTTATATTCATGTATCTTTTTTAAATGATTTCCATATAATTTATATTATTTTATACTAGCTGCTTAATGACCTATGTAGTTATAAAAGAAGTAAATAAATAAAATAAAAAAATGTTATAAAAAATTCCATTTACAATTATGGTACACCATATATACTCGTAAATTTTACAAAAAATGTAACACTCTATATATTTTTTTATCTGTATATTCTTTCGATGGTGATATTTAATACCAGAATACATATTACTCAGCTAAAAAAAATCGCTACTTATGTTATAAACATCTAAGTATGTATTTTTTAAATACCTTATAAATATCCATGATTACTTTACTATATCGCTAATCACGCGATAACGTGTGATAAAATATACAAGAATTTACTCATTTAATGTAAAAATATTTGATCATCAACAATTAAATAAAAACGAATTTTTTAAAATATATAGTAATGCGTATATACAATACTCTGTTAAAAGTACGGGTTTCTACACCGTTAAAAAACATATTTTTTACAATATCAATATATTTAAATAAATCCTACTCTTTATATTTTTTAAAACTTAACATTATGTAATATCCATAATTTAAAGTAGTTTTAAACATTAAGTTTCTTCTCATATTTTTTTTTTTAGTCTTAATTAATTGCACATATTCCCTATATTTTAAGAAAATTTCCTTTTAATATTTTTATTTATCTAAACAATGTATGTTTTTTGTTAAATTTATTAAAAAATTAGTTGAATATACATATACCTATGACATTAGTTTTCTAAACGGCTGTAATAACAAATTTATCTTAAATACGAAATCTGTTATCAATTCTGAATAAACGTTTTCGCATATTGTTACACTTCAATACGTGTCTATTGTATATTATTATAATTTATTTATTTATAAAAATGTGTTTTATTTATTAAAAATTTAAGAAAATCATAATCTGACTTCACGATATTTCTGATTATATACTATGTCATGTCTATACATATATTAACAAGTTTGCCAAAAAATGCATGCTCAATTTTTAATACAGGATTGGTATTTAAACAAATACCGGGTGTTTCAAGCAACTAAGAACGTATAAATTTTAACACAGGGAAAATTTGTTTTATTATTATTAAATATTTAGCAAAGTTTTTAAATATTATCGCGTCAAAATAATGTTTAGAAGTCATTAAAAGACAATAGCAGTAAATTTATTAAGATAACTATAAATAAATATTAATCTAATGTTGAAATATTTATTAACAAATAATACTGCTTAATAGAAAAATTGAACGCCTGTTTTGTATTCACCTTTTTGCAATTAAAGAAAATTTTAATAACTATGGATACCTATATAAAAACGATACCCATAAGAAACAAGCATACTCTGATCTCAACAATTTTTTCCCATGTTAAATTTTGTATGTTCTTACTTCGCTGAAACAGACTGTATGTAAAATGTTCTCTCTTTAGGTATGTATATAAAGATTATATTAGTATGTACTTTAAGTATACACTTCAAATTTTAAATCATAAAAGTGAAATAAAAGTGTTACCCGCTTTAAATTTCTGAAAAAAAAAAAAAAAAAAAAAAAAAAAAACAAAATAAAATTTTCAAAAAGTGGTATTTTGCGAAGTAAAATTTTTCACAATAATTATTATGTTTATATATCCCCCCCAATAATATTACCATAAACAATAGTTATAGAAACATAGGTAGGTATTGAATAAGTATTTTTTGTTTGTTAATTTATTGATGATAGAGAAAAAAATAAAGTGTTAAATAAAAATTTATGTTTTGTATAGACAGTGAAATGTTTTTAAACTATTTGCAGTTTAATTTTGTAAAAACACCTAAAAAATTATCAGGTCATATCCCAAAGTCGTATGAAGGTCATAAAAACGAAAAAAATATGATACTGGTTGGAAAAGGTCATGTTCTAGGTCAAATTCGAGGTCATTTTCTAGTTCCTCATTTCTTTCCATGAAACTTTTGTCCGGGTTATTTTTCGATAAAGTCAATATTAACTGAGATTTTGCGGAACTTTTGCGGAGCTGTTCCGGAACTTTATCATTTTATTAGAATAAAAATAATTTCTATCCATTTTATTTTGCATATCTCATAGACTGTTTAATAATTTATTCTGTTATGTAGTATATTTCAGCCAACTTTATGTGCAACGTTGCCAAATGTACTATCAGCTACGATATTTGTTGGTAGAATACTACGAAGACATAAAATCATGGGAACTGACACCATTTTAGCCCTCCATCGGATATGACACGTTGGAAACGACACGTCGGAAATGACAAGCCATCAGAATATTATGTCCGCGTCCGGTTAACAGAGGGTCCGCTTAAAAGAGTGCTGAATGCATTGGTTTTAGTACAGCATGCCACATAAGAGAGGTGTCCGTAATCAGAGGTTCTACTGTATTACTTAAATACTAGCTGTACCCGCGACGTCGTTCGCCCAATTCATTGTTATAAATCCAATTTTTAGCCCACACTTTTTACGTGGTACTGTACTTAACCCCTTTAGCGGCTGTCCCGAGCACAGCTCGTCATATGAATTATACAACTTGAATGACCCTCCCGACCTGAACTCGCCTCGTGTTGGTAACTGTAAGATGCTGTCATCTGCTATCGTAAAAGCATTACTAAAGCAAAAATTATCGAATGGGTACACCACATAATTATGCAATTAAATTAAATATTTTCAAAGATAATTTTATTTGGTTAGTTTTACATGAGACGCTAAAGGGGTTTAATGTGGTACATTGCCTTGTCAGAAGTGTGAGTAACCCCCCCCCCCCCAGGTGTCCCATTCTTTTGACGACTTAGTGTGTGCTAGAACCCGCTATAAAAAATTGGTCACTCCCTTTGTGCAGACCAATATCCTCACTCTAGTGATTAGAGATACACGATATGGTGAAAGCCCGACAACGGTTAATTACTTCCATATTCAACTGACCTTGAAAATTGACCTCAAGGTCACCATCAAGTTCATCATTTTGAACTCTACACCTTTGGTCCTAAGCACTTTTTTAGAAAATGCATCGTTTCAGAAATAATTAGCCATAATTGTTTCCACTTTCTGGGGATGAGGGGTGTTTTCTACCTCTAAACAGCGTATTCAGCCGAAACAAAAAACACGTATTTAATATTTTTCGATGTTCAATGAGTATGTTAAGTTTCATTCAAATCGGTAAGTGTCAGTTGGCTAGTGTTACTTGTAAGTAAAAAAATAGCTTTTAAAAGTAAGCTTTTATTTAAAAATGAATTAAAATGTATACAATAACTTTTGAGTAAAGTTTGAAGCAATGTGCAACATAATTTATAAAATCTTGAGGCGTTATTATTTTATTTTTGTTTCAGAACTGAGTAGCCCCTTTACTCCTCAGTAGTTACTAAACTTGGTTAAACGCCTCAAGCTTTTACAAATTATGTTGCACATTGCTTCAAACTTCACTCAAAAGTTATTTTATACATTTTAGTTCATTTTTAAGATAGTAGTCTGGTAACTCGCGCTGGTTTTCATGCCTATTTTTAGGGACATTTTTTTTTTTTTTTTTTTTGAGAAGGAACAAATGAAAAGTTTTGAATTTTTAATGTTTTTATTTACATCTGGAGGATTTTGTTTTATTATTATTATTATTATCACTTGAAGTTGGCGCCTAAAAAAAAGCACGTGGATGTCTCGGATGATTTTGACTCTTGAGAACATCTGAAATCAAAAATTCTTAATTAGTCTTAATCTATAGATATGTCATTCTGGTCGGAACTAGAATTAATTTTTTTCACCCCTAATTTTTCATTTTACAACCGTTTTTGTGCGACAAAAATTTTTTTTTCGAAGTGCGCCATTTTGTTATTTTTCGATAAAATTTCATAATTCTAGTTCCGACCAGAATGACATATCTATAGATTAAGACTAATTAAGAATTTTTGATTTCAGATGTCCCCAAGAGTCAAAATCACCCGGACCATCCAAGCGCTTTTTTTTTTGAGACGCCAACTTTAAGTAATAATAATAATAAAACAAAATTTAATTTGTTGAAAAAAATTTTTTTTTTGTAATCTTAAGATGTAAATAAAAACATATAAAAATTCAAAACTTTTCATTTGTTCTTGCTCAAAAAGAAATGCCCCTAAAAATAGACATGAAAAACAGCGCGAGTTACCAGACTACTACCTTAAATAAAAGCTTACTTTAAAAAACTATTTTTTTTACTATTTTTTTTTTTAGACTTTAGTTTAATCACAATTTATTTAGAAAGTCAAACATAACTATAGAAACTACAAAATTGCAATATAAAATCATGGGACAATATTTGACAGTTTGAAATGTCAAAAATTTGCATAAGACCAAAAATCAGCAATTCTAGTTTTGAGGGAATTTAGAACAAAACTTATTATACAATACTGCATTGTCTTCCAAGTTATACACATATGCAAAATTTGAAACCACCAGCTCAATTAGAAGTTGTTTAAATATTGATTGCAAGATTTGATCTAAACAAACATACGAACACTGCAAGTTAAATAAAATCTTTTAAAAACAAATACACTGCTCACTTCAACAAGACAACTTTCGTAAGTTCGAATTCTTGGAACTTGTGCTACTGGTAAGTCTGAGTATGGTACGACCGGTCGGTATGGGACCACCCTCCCCTATAGATTTTAATAAAATAAAAAACTTGCATTTAAAGTGAATCGATCACTTGAAATTTTCCAAGTTTAAAATTTTAAATTTTTGTATATTATAGAGAAAGATATGATGCATTCACTGACACTATTTTGAATAATTTCTGACGTGTAGTTTAGAAGAAATAAATTTTCAAAGTTAGAATTTTTAACGTACGAGCAAATGCCAAAGAATGATTGAGGTGAATCAGTGGTATGTATTTAAGTAAGTTGTGTCATTAAAAACCAACTTTAAGATTTAAATCAAAAACTGAAAGTTATTTTCTTTTATGTTTTTGAATCATTAAAAAACTATTTTTTTTTTAATATTAGACGTTTAGTTATTGTAATAAATAGAAAAAAACTATAAAAATGTCATTTTATACTAATACACCCATAATATATTTGTGTACGTGTTAGTTATTATGTGTGCGGACACGTCACTACCAGAATCAAATTCATTACTTTTAAAATTATTAAAATTAGAAGATTGAACAATAATCAAATATTAATATTGTTACATGTATTATAAAATTTAACTTATTTTTCTACACATAAATTATATTTATTTATAGAGAAAAAAATACACTTAGTAATTCATTTGTTACAAATTTGTCAGTACCGATCGATTCACTTTTTAACTGTGAATAGTCGCAAAGTATACCTACTTAAAATATACATAATGAGGTATTTTATGGTACTTGTACACAATTTCAAAGCCTTTTATGTTTGACACGTCTATCCACTTCAGTAGCATCATTGTTCATATCAATATCATTGTTCGGTTCTACTGTATTTTTATCTAAATAGTTTCTATGAGTTGCCCGCATTGGTGTGAACGTCCAATGATCGCATTGTGCCACGTGCCATGGTACGAGCAAGCTGCGGTCGCGTTACGAATGCCCGAACCGGACTGACCGGTCCTTTATCGTTGCTTACAACGAGTCAAAAGTGTAGTTGATGTTCTTTCTTTTTATACTAGCCGTACAGACAATGAGTTTTGAGTAACCTTGATACCAGAAGAGTACCAAGTACATATACACCGTCTACAAGCGTGTTACACTCTCTTAAGCGGCCCCTACACACTCAATAATGTTGCACAAAATCCGAGGTTGTACAATATTATGGATCGTCTGTAGCACAGTATAAATAATAGTAATATACTACGTATATTACATACAGTATTCTCACTCTGATTCGCTCTGGAAGTATGTGTTGGAAGTTGTACATATATGATAGGCTTTTGCTGATTAGAAACGAGGGGTGTACATATAAATTTATAAAATGATTTATTCTTTTCGATTTTGTTCAGAGCTGTGGCAGTTCAAATATTGTTTTTAAACTTTGATTTTTGATAGTGTTAGATTTTATTGATATGTGTTTTTATTAATAATTGTTTTCCTATTGGTAATTATAGTTTTAGTAGCTTTTTCTTTTATAATTCTAATAATATTTAACTTTTTACGTTACCTATTAATATTTAACCCTAGAATCATACGTAGTCAGAAATGGAAAAATAATTTCAATTTGTAATTTATGATAAGCAAAACTGACAAAATTCATCATTCTACCATTATACTTGCGATTTCTGAAGCACTGAAAAATTTTTAGTAAACTTGATAACATCATCAAATTAAAAAGAAAAAATCTTTCTGGTTGATTAGAGGAAAAATTATGGATGTGATTTGAATTTAAATAATTTGGTACAAATTTTTTTATTTTTGCAATCAAAATGACGAAACCCTTTAAAAATATGATTGATACAGCAAGCTTCTTCTACGGTCACTTCGTGCCTAATTTTGGTAAAAATGAAAAGACATCTTCAAAAATCTATAATTCGCTTCCGATTTCATCATTCTACCTATTAGGCTAGCAACTTACCCTTAAAAATATGCTTAGAAATTGAAAAAATGATCACGAGCGTTCTAGTGGCTGGTTTTTTTTTTAATCGATGCAGAACTTAAAATATATGTAAAATTTAAATACTATTTTTTGACTAAACCACGGCTTCGATGCTAAAAATTGATAAAAATTTTTACTTTGACAAGTATTCTTATAAATGTTTGATTTTAGTCTACGTATTCATTCTAAAATATCATATTTATCAATAGCTTTTTCTCTCTCTAAAAAAATGTTATAATTTTTTTTTATATATCAATTGTGCTTAGAGAATACTACAAATAAAAAATTTATACATGTATCTTACCTATAACTTTCATTAATTTCAACTTTTCACAGTGACGCCGGCATTTGGTAAAAAAATAATATTGGAATTTTTTATTCCTTTTTAAATTTTGAATCGATTAAAAGAATAATCAGCCACTAGAACGCTCATGGTCGCTTTTTGTTAAAAATTAGGGTTAAGTTGCTACTCTATATTATTTTATTGCTTGTCTGGTTCAGCTATTCATAGCTTTCTATCATATGATAGACAACAACCAAAAAAGATATTTTAATTACCAAAAAATTGTATTTGAAGTTCTTATAGTGTATCGTATATACTACACACACCGGCATAATTAGCGCAACATAAAAAAAATATAAAAACCTATTTATTAAACAAAGTTGGCTGTTGTTTTTCATTTTCACTTAAATTAATATTGAAGTAATGGATCAATTGACTTTTCATAGAATTGTTCTTATTTATTTTGATGCAAATCTTTTTAAGAGGTCTGTCACTTTTTAACTCAAATGCCGCTTTTTCTCAATGTGGTCGAGCTTCAAACTGCCATGCCGTAATTAAAGAAGGGCAAAGATTGCCTAAGGAGACTATAGATAACATCATTCTGAGTGTAGCAAGACGAATAGAAGTTTTGACAAGAGCACGGGAGGTAGAACGCGGTATTAAAACGCTGTGTTTCATTTTCTATTTGTTAAATAATCTTTAACTTAAATGATTCTTAGACGACATAAGATTCCAAAAAATTGGTATTTCATATGGTTAATTGGTTTTGCTAACGAAAATAAAGGTACATATATCGACTTGTGAACATGTTATTTTAAGTGAATAATTAAATAAAACTAATAGTTTCTTAAAATTAAATGGTTTGTTTAATTTTTAGAGATATTTTGTATGTTCCACTATGTTGGTGTGTGTATATACAGTATATACGGTATATCGCGCGTTTTCTGTCTCAAACTCGTATATCAAAAACTACATGTTTAGGACACACAAAAATCATATTAAATACTGTATTTATACATATACTTATCTATATATATTTATATATATAGGTAGCCAACATCAATGGGTGTAATTAGCATAAATCTTAAGTTCATAGTGATGAAGATACAGATTTAAATACGTTTTGTTTGTGTGTCCAAAAATTGGGATTTTTCAGATACGAGGTTGAGACAGAAAACGCGCGATATACCGTGTAATTATACCTTATATGTATGTATATGCTTGTAGGCCAGTCAAAACAAACATTTAACTTCGAGAAAATTCGCATAGAGCTGAAAATTGGTACAGACCCCAACTATGTTATTACAAATAAAATGTCAAAAGTCCCCATCAATCCCACACGTGTTAAAAATTTTATTGAAGGTCAAAGATCAAGGAAATTGGTTTTTCGTAAATATTTCTTAAATGGCAAAATTAGTGGTAAAACATTTAGATATATTTTGTAGATTATGCAACAAAAAAGGTTTCAATACTTTTTTTTTACGACCTATCCTTGAAGACATATCGCGATTTCAAAATTTTGAAAAGTAATATTTTGCACAATATACGCTCTTTTCCACACAACCGTCGGAGTAAGGTGTTTTTAACTCATTTTTTGTTTCAATTGTAGGTATAACCCACGATCTATTTTGATTTTTTGAAAAATTATTTTACTATATCTTGCTACACTATCATATTGGCACATGTACTTATGCTGCGAAATCTGACAAAAAAATTTCGAAAAATTTCATCCGCAAAATAAGTCAAATTCTCTAAACAAACTGGGCCATTTTTACAGAAAAAAACAAAAATTTGACACTCAAGTTACCGAAATTTCAGCTACAAATTTTATTCGTATCATTTATGTAGCTATTAATTTAAAAATACCCCTGTCGCAGCATCTGCATAACATAGCGAATTTCCAATCATAAAAGTTACTTTTTTTCGAAAACCCGCTTACCTAGAATAATGGTTCAAAATGTATTTTCTGTGATTTTCTTGGTTCTTTACCACAATGTAAAAAAAATTGGAAAAACTTTTAAATTTTGGCAAATTGTTTGCAAAAAAACTCATTTTTTTGAGGTTTTTGGAATTGGACGTGTCTGACTGGAGAACTCATACAAAATTTTTGGACTTCCAACGTTTTATTGTTTTATTATATTCGCATCCCAAACTAGTATCTATCCTATAAATATAACAAGTTTCATCCAAAATGATTTTTTCGGATATATAGGCACTTAAATTTTCGAAATTTCTAAATTAATTTAAAACAGAGTTAGTCTCCAGAAATTTTGTATTATGGTAAATTTAATGTAATAAATGACAAGTATATAAGTATAGTAATTATAAAGCATTCGCATAGAACAATAGTTTTAAGTATACATGCACATAAGCAAAATAATTTTTGAATTTTCCTGAAGGAAGGAAATATTTTCCCGTAATAAAAAGTATCCTAAATGTTGACGCAGGTAATAAGTTATCACTACACCAGATTTCATAAAAATCCGTTCAATAGTTTTCGCGTAATATGTGCACATGCTCAAAAAGTTTTTTTATTTTCCTGTGGGAATGAGCCACTTTCCCGAAATAAAAAGTATCTGAGATGCGGACTCAGGTAATAAGTTATCACCACACCAAATTGCATCAAAATCCGTTCAATAGTTTTTGCGTACTGTATGCACATGCTTAACATGGTTTTTCCATTTTCCCGTGGGAATGAGACATTTTCTCGAAGTAGAAAGTATCTTAGATGTTGATCCGGGTAATAAGTTGTCGGCACACCAAATTTCATTAAAATCCATCCAGTAATTTTTGTGTGATGCGTGAACAGACGAACAGACAGACAGACAGACAGACAGACAGACAAAAATTTAAAAAATCGCTGTTTTGATATCTACATCGATAACTATTTACAGTATCTGCACAATTTTTAAAAAATATTCCCTATACAGAAACGGTCTCGTTACATTTGTATTATATGTATAGATTACCTATTAATGGCTCTTTATTTAAAATATTAATTTTTTTTTTTAAAATAAATCGCCCCCTGTTCTAGGAAATATATATTTTTTAAATTTTTATAAAATTTCTTATGAAAGTGAGCTTCTTAGACAATTTTATTTTGTTTTAATGTGAAACATGAACATTTAAATGTTGGCAATTTCTGTATTGTGGCGTTATCTATCTAGCGCGTTAGTTAACTACTTTATTTAAAAGTTCGAATAAAATTCCAGTCATTTTAATTTTTAATTGTTCAATAACTTCAGTACCTTCAGTATCATAAAAGCAAGCAAAATAATATTACAATTTATTTATGTAGATACATATATGATGGAAAGTTAAGAAAAGAAAATGTTTTTTTGGAAGTTCGTGTTTAAGGTAAAATCGAAAAAACTTGGAAAATTTAATTAGTAATTAATTTTTTTTAAATATTTTTAGGTTTGGTTGTAAATGAATCTACTGTTGATCTTTTAATATGATACTGAACTATTCATTATTTAAAATGAAAAATTGTGTACTTATTAGATGATGAAAATAAAAAATTAGTAGTTTGAAAAACCGAAACAAATCGACCGACGTCTTGAAAAAGTCTGTCGGGACACCGGAGCAACGGAGCTAGAACCGTGACAAATCCGGGAAAACCAAGACGTATGGACACTCTACACGGATTGTGAATGTTATAAACTTTAAGTTTTGATTTTTAAGCACATTATGAGTGAAATTGAAAATTAACAACCTGTGAAATTTGACATTTTAGTTAAAGTGCATATAAAATATAATACCTACATGTTTTTATAAAAATGCAAATATAAATAAATGTTTTCTGTTTTTTTTTTTTTTTATTTTAATTGTTATTAATTATTTGGCTTTTTTAATAATTTAGAATTTTTCTGTCAAATGAATAAATTCTGAAAATATGAATTTATGACATAATTTCAGTAAAAGTGAAAATGAAATTTTTCACCCACACTTTTGTAGTGTCAATGTACATCACTGGATCCCAATTTTCAAATGGATAGATAATTTCAGTAGCGTAGAAACTAATTATTAAAAAATTGCAAACCAAATGTGTTTATATGATAATACGTACTTATAAAATTTATATACGTGTTCTTCCGAAAATCGTAAATACCTAATTAACTTTCTCTCGATGAAGTTGGATTGACAAACATTTACATTAGGGATGTTATGGATATTCGTAACCGTAACTAAAACTACCGATATCCGAAATAATTAAATATCCGAAACCGAAAGCGTATACGAAAATGAAAGTTTATAAGTCTAGTAAGTACTTAACACATTAAATATTTCAGTCCCTTTTTGACAATCTTGCCAGAACTTAAACACTTTTTTAAATATTTTTATTGTTAAAATCGAAACGTTATTTTGAAGCCGGTTAAAATTAATATATTTTACATTAAAATGTGTGGTCAATACAATCACCCGCTAGTTAATTATCGCTAGATTTGATGCTAGAAAATTGAGAAAAAACAGGTCATAGAGATTTTTTTTTATTTAGATTTTATTTGTAATGATTGAATTACAAAATTCAAAAGGATGTTAAAAAATGTGTGTATTCACTATGAGCTTTTGCCTGTAGTAAATCCAGCTGCTCAAAATCGGTTCCAATATATCAGTTGGTCAGGACGGCATTTGTACATAATTTTAATATTTTCTTTAAGAAATAGTATTTTTTTTTTAAATACTTGTTTGATTTTTTCAAGGCGAGTACTTTTTACGATGTGTGTTTACCAAATTCTACAAAATAATTAAAAAAAAAACATTGTAACCCTACTATTTTGAAATTTTCAAAAAAATATCATGAAAATTACCTCATATATGCTTTTTCTGAGTTAATTATTGAAAAATATTCTATTTTCCGAGATTTTTAAGGTAAAACGAGCAGATGTATGGTTTTTGTTAAACAAATTTCAGATCTTTAATACATTTTTGCCTTAAAAAAATAAATATTTAATATTTTCAAAAATGTATGATACAACTTGTCAAAATTTAAAATTATTTGTTTTGTTGTCAAAAGAAAAAAAAAAACTGAATGTGCAAATTTATTTACCACTAAAATGATGGGTTTATACATATAATTATAACGTAGTATTGTCATTTGGATAGAAAATTACGTAAAAATATTATTGTTTGAATATGATTTAACGTAATTTTTATGCGATTGTAGCAAGCTCTTATTAATTTTAGGAAGGTGTAAACATCATCTAAATTCTGATCATATCACATAAAAAACTGCGCCGTGATTTTTTATCTAAAAAAAAATGGAATAGAGATACATTATAAAAACATTTAACTGACAAAGAAAAAGAATATAGCCGAATCGTTAAATTGGATTAAAAAAATCATGACATGCTACTTAAAAAGCGGTTTTTTTCGAATTTAGCTCGTAAAAAATGAGACAGAAAAAAAAAGAATGCGAGTGCGAGTGAAATGGAGAACGACATATTTCCTAGTTTTTCTCGAAAAGTAAGTAATTTAGAGCAACTGTATAAAAACATTTTTTATGCATTTTACCTTTTACTAGGGCTTGGTGTAAAAAAAAATTTGAAAAATTGCTTAATTCTGGCAAAAAACTCATTTTGTTGACAAAAAACGCCCGGAAAACCTACTTCTGGGCATCCGACGTGTCTGGCTAACGAACTCATCCAACGATTTGGAAAATCGAATTCGCACACAAAATTTCATAAGCATTAAACGTTTCGTTCGAGAGTTATCGCGCGGATACATATATATATATATATATATATATATATATATATATATATATATAAATTTTAGTGAATATCATTTTCGTATTCTAGGGACCTCAAAACATATTTCTGATATGGTCTCGGGCTTAGGTCGCACCATGACACCTGGCGTAAAAGCTGAATTTCCAGTTTTGGAAATTCGCTAAAAAAGCTTGACGACGTCATCACAAATAAAATAATTTTTGAAGCTCCCGAAATCATAATTTTAATGCTAGAAACATGAACTTTGTAGTTTGCGTTGCTCAAAATTATCTCTTCATACTCCTAGTGACATATTTAAGAGGGTTGGTTACGATATTATGGTGTTACTGATTTATTTTTTATCGAAAAAAATTCTTTCAGAAAAAAATTCCGCGATAAGTAGGATAAAATAAAATAACTTTTCAAATCATTAAAACAAATTGTGTATCATACCTACAAGAGAAACCACATAAAATGCATCAAGTCTATCTTGATGGTGGTGTAGGAAAGGGTGTATATTATGTAGAATACTACTTTTCCAATTTTTGAACTCGCGATATCTCATGAAGGATAGATAGTACGAAAAAAATATTCAAACCATTTTTTAGAGAATTGCATAATCTACAAAATTTATTTAAACTATTTTTACCACAAATTTTACCATTTGCGAGATATTTACGAAAAATCAATTTCCTTGACCTTTGACCTTAAATAAACTTTTTAGCACATGTAGGACCGATTGAGACTTTCGATATTTTGTTTATAATGATGTAGTTAAGGTGTGTACCAATTTTCAGTTCTATGCAAATTTTTCCGAAATTTGAACTCTCTTTTGTTTATTTTGACTGGCCTATAGATAAAAAAGATACGTATATACGTACACATTAACATCTTGACTAACAATGTTGAAACTACAGAAGACGTTGAAACAGTATTGATCCATCAACACTTTTGGGTCGTATACAAATATCGCACAGAAACCCTCGGTGAGGCCCAAAGATGCATGATTAGAATATTTTGAGATGTATTAACGAGGATAACGTTTGTTGTTAAGTGATATTTTTTTTAAAAATAAATTTCTTTAAAGTCGTTTGTTACTTTTAATAAATTAAAATTATAATTCTACTAGCAATATACATTCTCATATATACAATGATCTTGATAATGGGCGAAAAATAATTATCACTTATCAGTAACATAACATCAACATAATTTAACATTTGACATAATTGTCAACATGTCATACAGTGTATAAAACCAAATTGTATTATAATATTTTTTTAAATATATTTTTTTTTTAAATTCTTAAGTTTACTTATTTACAATTTAATTATTAAAATAAAATCGATCACACTGAATTATTTTTTGATAACCCTACACATAAGCTTGAGTTTCAGAGGTACATAGCATAGATTTTTTATGTGTTGGAAGTATTCAAGGGCAAATGGTAAGGAAAAGAGATGGGTATACGATTTAAATATATTTAGACAGAGAGCGCAAAGGAGTGATTAAACTGGGTATACGTAGTATACACTATTATTTAAACTGTGACCTGGTTAGACCGTTCAGAAATGAACAGGAACCCCAAACCCTCAACCAGTGGTGTACAGTCAGTCTACCAAGAGGCCTAGATCGGAAGGTAGTACACCAAAAGAGCCTACGAAAAGGAGGAAGCCTGTAGAAGAGGCAGACCAATCCTTTAAAGAGGCTGTATCTACTGTCAAGGTGGCAATCATTCTGGAAGGTTATCCAGACCAGAAGATGTCAGACGAGCAGTTAACACTTTTCCAGCTGGCAATAATGAACAAAATGGAAAACCTACCAAGCGGCCAGGGTCCACAATTCAAGAACTGTCGCTTAGAAAATGGCGCCATTCTCGTCACATGCGCCGACAAAGATAGTAATCAATGGCTGGTAAAGACCGTTGGTGAAATTTCACCTTGGGAAGGTAAAACACTAGTGGTAGGGGAGGCAAGGAAACTTGTCAGAACCACCAAGGTGATTGCCAAATTTCCTAAGGTGTTCACAAATTTCTCCCCGACGGAAATCTTCAAGAAGATCGAGGTACAGAACGCGGGACTTAAAACGAAAGACTGGACCATCCTGAACCAAAAGGTTGAAGAACAAGGTGGGCGTCTCTTCGTATATAACATTCCAGAACAGGACGCTGAAATTCTGAAAAGGAGGGGATATAAATTTTATACCGGACTCCTTCAGATTCAGGCGAAAGTTCTGGATAAACCAACTGCAGCGACAGAAGATGGGGCTGAGGCTAGTATAAGCCAACATTCAGCATAAGAAGCTGGCAGCTGCTAACCTCAGCGAAAAATTTTTAGCTGAGGAAATATACGTGGCACTCATACAGAAACCTTGGATTAACAAGGGTCGTGTAAGAGGCCTAAATGATTCTGGTCAAGTTATTATATGACTTTTCAACTCCAACTCAAAGAGCATGTTTACTCGTAAACAAAAATATTAACACCTTAATAATCCAAGAACTATGCTCTAGAGACCTGGCAGTGGCAAGGATCAAAATTCGTATAGAAGGCAAAACCAGAGACATCTACATAAGCTCGGCGTACCTTCCATATGAAGAAAACAATCCGATAAGCGAAGAACTCCGCAGGTTAGTGGACAAATGTGCAGAGGAGAATGCAGAATTAATTCTGTACTGTGGCTCGAACGCACATCATCAGACCTGGGGCAGTACTGACACCAATCAGAGAGGTGAGTTACTACTTGATTTCATACTAGATAATAATTTAGATATAATTAATCAAGGTAACAAACCTACTTTTATTACATCGGTAAGAAAGGAGGTATTAGACATTACGCTATCCACTTTTCGGATACGCAGATGGATCAAAAACCGGCATGTAGATGAGAAGCCTTCAATAGCAGACCATCAGTACATTTGTTTTAATATAGACTCAGATACAGTAGTAGAGATCCAAGGAGGACGAACTGGATTAGTTACAGGGAGGAACTCCAAGAATATCTAAATGGTTCTTCTTCTAAAGTAAGAGACACATATGACTTGGAGATAGCATCAGAGACATTACATCAGGCGCTAACTGAGTCATACCAAAATAACAGTCCTCTGCTGTCAAGGAAAGCTAAACATCATTGTGTATGGTGGAGCAATGAACTTGCTAAGCAGAGACAGGCTGTTCGGAAACCCTTTAGAAGAGCTAAACAGACTAATGAGTGGCATGAATATAAATGCAAACTCATGGAGTACAACAAGGCTGTCAGGAGGGCAAAACGGAATTCGTGGAGGAAGTTCTGTGAAGATATTGAAACAATATCAGAAGGAGCTAGACTTCATAAAATCTTAAGGATGACTTACCAAATATGGTGGGCACCTTAAGGATGAATTCTGGAGATTATACCAGAACTGGCAAAGAAGTCATTGAAACTTTGGTGGAAACACACTTCCCCAATTCAAAAAAAGTGAGTGTTGACAATGATTTGCACCATATTGGACCTCTTAAAAGAGTGAGAAGGGAACATTGGATGCTTGCTAAACAGATAATTACACAAAATAAAATTATATGGGCTATCAACTCTTTTGAGCCCTATATCCCCGATTTTTTGAGCCCTATAAATCACCAGGACCTGATGGCATACTACCATGTATGCTGCAAAGTGCATCATACATGGTTGCTCCAATCCTGTTGCTCCAATTGCTCCAATCTATAGAGCAAGTTTGGCTCTTGGACATACACCAAATCTATGGAGAAAGGCTAAGGTGATTTTTATACCTAAGCTTGGGAAAACTTGTTATGACCAGGCAAAAAGCTTTAGACCCATTAGTCTATTATTTTTCATATTGAAAGTAATGGAAAAGATCATTGACAGGCATATTAGGGATACAATGGGGTATACAAGAACATTACATAAGAACCAATCTGCCTATCAACCAAGAAAATCTACAAAGTTGGCTCTACACCCTCTAGTTGGGCGGATAGAAAAAGCAATGGAAAACAAGGAAATAGCTTTAGTAGCATTTCTTGACATTGAGGGAGCTTTTGATAACACCTCATATACATCGATTACTAACGCAGTATTAGAATGGGGAATTAACCCGGTAATCTGCAACTGGATAAATACACTTCTTGCGGATAGGGTCATTCAAACCAGTCTCCACGAAGAAACAATTGAGGCGAAACCTACAAAAGGTTGTCCGCAAAGCGGAGTACTTTCTCCTCTTCTGTGGAATCTTGTAGTGGACGACCTCATTACGGAATTAAATGAACAAGGTATCTATGCCCAAGGATATGCTGATGACATAGTCATTCTTATTAGAGGCATGGATATTAACACGATTCTTGATCTCATGCAACAGGCCCTTGATAAGGTTGGTAACTGGTGCATGGACAGTAATTTGAGTATAAATCCTCAAAAGATCAGTCTTGTACCTTTTACACACAAAAGATTGAGATTCGATGGACTTAAAACGCCAACATTATTTAGTGACAATATCAATATTACGAGAAAAGTCAAATATCTGGGAGTTATACTAAACAGCAAATTGACCTGGAATCAACATACTGACTATAAAATCAACCAAGCCAAAACCGGCCTATTAAGGTGTAAGCGAGTGCTTGGAAAAAAGTGGGGACTGAAACCAAGTATGGCTCATTGGTTATACACTACGGCGATCAGGCCCATCATAACATATGCAGCGGTTGTGTGGTGGAAGAAGACTGACAAGGAAAGGGCAAGAAGTCGAAAATTCAAAAAAATCTGAAACTTTGTCAGTATATAGAGGATGGCTAGCTAATAACATAAAAAATATCAGTTGCTGCTAAAAAACGTTTTTAAGGGGTGAACCACCCCCTCAAAGTTGGAACACAAAAATTTAAAAATCGATGAAATTTTGTTTATGCGTACCTTAAAAAGTTCTCGTAACAAATATAACATTATTTTTTGGATTTACACATTTTTAAGGGTCGAAACTACCCCTCAACTGTGTACTTAAAAATTTAAAAATTGATGATATTTTGTTTATATATACTATACAGAGCTCTAATAATAAATATAACATTATTTTTTGCATCTACAAATTCTTAGGGACTTCGAGTCTTAACGGACATAATATATTCCTATATGTAGTTTGTTATTTGCTTATAGACTTAATCTCGCTTAAAAAAATATAATTACTATAAAGAAAATGTTACACCAAAGGCGTAACTACAGTGGAGCAGTCACTCCAGAGCGCATGATATAAAAGGGCGCAACAGAAGGAAAAAGTAGTAGAAAGGCGCAGTAGAAATAAGACGACGATTTTTCGTTTTTTTTTTTTTTTGTTTTGCTCTCCACTTTTATTTTTTGAGAAAAGTAGACGTTTTCTAAGGATGCTTGGCTTAAGTCGCCCTAGGGGGCAAAATTTGTAGTTACGTCTCTGTTACACTTAACTATTTATTAAGTAATAAGAATTCACTTTATATGCAACATCTCCCAAATTGATCCAATATCAAAATTTTAAGCTGATTTCTCAAATCTATATTAAAATGCATATAATTTGTATTTCTTCAGTCGTTTCCGCCTTTATCAAAAAAAAGTTAAGCTTTTATAAATGGTTAAAAAATATTTTCTCAACTATAGAATGGAGAGGGACAGAAAATTCAAAGCTCCATTTCTTTAATATACTTTCAAGCTTCAACACAATCAAAAATAGAACCCGTCGTAGTAATCGTACATAGATGGTTTGGGCGATACGTCATAAAAAAAAATTTAACTAAATTAGCCAATTTGCCACTCAGTAAATTTTTTGCTGCTCAATTATCTATTTTGCTATTCAGTATTTGTTTTTTAACTCCAAATTGTATTATTATGCTGACCACATTTTCTGGGTAAGTGTGAGGACAGACCGTGGCGGGCGCCCGGATGGGTAATTAAAAAATTACATTGCACACTTGACATAAGAGCTAAAACGTGACAAACTGACCAAAACACGTATTACTTTGTCGAAAATCCGAATCCACTTGACTTTAATTGTGTTCGGAAATTATTGCCTACTTAATGATTAGGTATAAGTCAAGTAGTGAAATATAATTATATGACATCCACTTAGGCTGCAAGATGACCATAAGATAATTTAACTGCCGGTGAAATAATTTTCTCATCGTTAAAGTATTTTTTTAGCTCATTTAAATAATTTATTCCCTTTAGATACTGCACTATGAGAAGTCTCAAAAACGGACGTTAAATCACATTATTATTATACAGCTACTGCACCATTTCATGGTCCATCAAGTAATAATAAATAAACCATGGAAATTTAAAACAAAATTTGACGTGTGGTTTTCTGACAAATAGCGGCTTAAAAACTGTTTGTTGTAATAGTTAAAACTTTGAATGCAATATCTAAGTTTAGTTGGAAAATTCGAAAAAACTACTTAAGGGTTATTCTTGATTACTATAATACTATTTTACTATCCAACCAACAATCAATAATCCCTCGAATTTTTAACAAGATTTTGTGTGTAATTTTTCAGGAATAATCAAGCAAAATTTATTTTTCATTCATTCAGAGAAAAAACTTGAGAAAAGAAAACGTAGTGTAGGTTAACTGTGTAGTTAGTTTAACGGTGCAAATGCAGTTTATAGGTAATGATTGGAAGATTGCTCTCGAAATGTGCCTTCAAATCAAAAATAAATCTGTTGTGACGAAAAAGTTTTACAGTTTTAGTTATTCCATGTGCTACAGTGTTCAAGTCTTAACTAATTTACTTACTTTTCAAAACGTAAGTAGTCGACTGGGTACAAAACTTTTTTTCTTAAAATATTAGATAATTCACACTGAAAAAAGTAAAATATTATTTAAAAAACATTCAGATATATATATATATATATATATATATATATATATATATATATATATATATATATATATATATATATATATATATAATGTAATATGGTTTTTGGGATAATGTAATAATTTTAACAAATTTTTTAAACCAGAGTTCCCAAATAATTTAATTACTAATTTATCCAAGGAGATAAAGGATTAGAAATAATACTCCGACTATCTTCCGTAGAATAAATTGTCTCTTTATTTTTGTCCAGAAATTTTTCGGTATATTTTATACCTTCCTTCAGTGGCAAAAAATTTTCAAGAGTTTTTGTTAAACTATCTTTTTTGGTACAACCAGAGCATACAATTCATGAAAAGTAATCTCTAACACAACCGAGATGTCATGATCATTATGTCGAGAAAATGCATTTCATAAGAAATTTGGCAATATAAATTAAAATCCGATTCTTAAGTTCGTCCCGTTTTAATTATAATTTAGAAATTTTTTAATTTTTTTATTTAATGATCCGAAAAGATATATTTATTTAATTATTATTAAATTTTAATATATTTATTTAATTTATTTAATAATAATTAAACAAACATATCAATTCGAATCATTAAATAAACAAATAAAAAAACTCACGTGGTATATATATATATATATATATATATATATATATATATATATATATATATATACCACGTGAGTTTTTTGAGAGTTGCCATTTCTATTATAACCAAAGTACCTCTCCGGATAAGATAGGTGAATCTGCCTAAGGTCCAACCTGGGTCGGAGGTACCATGATAGGGTTCACCCTTGCACATGTATTCCATAGCTGCAATATTAGCTCAAAGTTGCTTTGCGTTTTCGAGTTGTACCAAAATGTTAAATTTTGGACTGTTCCCGATTTACCACTTTCCTTCCCCCCAAGTGCATAAGTATTATATATGCATATGCATGTAGGGTTCCAAGAGCTCCATAAGACAATGCATGCAGCTCTCCAAAACACGGTATTTAGAAGACGATATTTGCAAAAACTTCTAAATGACCTATAAAAACACACAAAACACGACCTTGAACCAAAATGAGACATAGGTTTTTGAAATCTACGCCTTTGAATTAGTAAATATATGTCTAAAAATGTGTCTCAAAATTGGGCCAAGTAAGGCTAATTTAAGGATTTAAATACAAGGGGCTCTAGTGACACTCGGTGTTGCAGCCGTCTGAGTGGGCTTGTTTAGCCATCAAATATGGCGACGCCTTCCTCTCACCCTTAAAAAAAGCAAGCCTGTGCGATTAAAGCTCATTACCAGTGTTTTCATTAGCAGGGAAAGGACTAACAAAATATCATAAATCAAAAAACATGACTTCCGTCGCAAAAACGTAAACTGAAAAGTTAAAATAGAAATTACATATCCTTCAAGATAGGATTATTACAATTATATACTTCTCATTGATTTTATAAACAATGCGTCGCGCGGACGACGTCGCGGGTACAGCTAGTTTTTTACAATATTAGCTAAAATTTACTTTTAACGAAGTTTTCCGTATCAAAAATTATAAATAACTGAAGTTGTTTAAACACGTTGAATAAATAGTTGCAATAGTGTATGGCAAACAGTACAACATGTTGAACCATGTATGGGCCGCATAATGGTATGTGTATTTAAAAAATTCCTTTAAAATATTATATATATCCATGTATTTTTTTTAAATTATTTTAGAATTGCCACCACGTTTTTGAACTATTTAAGCTGTGTTTTTCCGCCCTTCCAGTTCGTGTGTATCTTGCTTTAAATTAAATGTGCTGTAGAATCTAAGAAAATTTATATTTTATTATTTTTTTTTTTTTTGTTATTCCGTTCATTTTGTTGCTATTTTATATTTTGTACTTATTAGGTTTTTAAAATCTAAAGATGATGGAGTTTGTTATTATTACTATTATCAATCGTTTTTAATAAAACATATTACCGATTTTCATTAAGAGTGTTTTTTAATGTTTTTCTTTTTTCCCATACTATTTTCATTCAATAACGAAGAAAGCCCGAAATACCGAAATTTTAAATTGTAATACCGAATAAATACCGGTATCATAAAAAGACGTCACCGGTATTCCAAATTAGGTTAGTTAATTAAATCTAAATTATTCTCAACGATTATTATCATAAAAGCAACAAATATTTGAATTTTCTATTTACTGAAACCTACTTCGTAGGGTATTTCAAAACTACTGCTATTATTTTGCACAATATTATATTAACATGATTATAAAAAAAAAATAGGTAATTCCCCGAAAGGTAAGTGTCGCTTTACAGAAATTACCCCAAACTAGCATTAGTGAGTATTAACAATTCATCACAAGTAGATGTCACTGGTAGGCAATACAAGACAAGCCAATAATTTTAGAAGCACTGCTATTATTTTGCACACAGGTAAATATATATATATATATATATATATATATATATATATATATATATATATATATATATATATATATATATATATATATATATATATATATATATATATATAGCATGTAGTTTGTAGCTTTTATATATACGAGTACATCGAATATAACTTCAAACATCATTAAATAATGCGCGATAAAATTCTGAACACATACCCATCAAAACTAAAACAATATGACAATTATGACGAAAATTGCATGTTAGACACACATTTCATTTCATTGAAAAACTGGAGGATAGTAGGCTCCGTGATACCAGCACCCCAAATGTGAAATTTCGATTGGCCAATTACATGCTTTAAAAGGTCAGAAAATTGTCATAAAAGGTCAGTTGGTTTCATTAATTGGTCAGCAATAGAAAATTTTTTATTAAGGGTTAAAATATTTCAAGGTTATTCAGAAATTTTAGCACCCCAGTTATGAAATTTCAAAAAACCAATTATATCATTCAAAAGTTCAGAAAATGGTCATAAAAGGTCAACTGGTTTGATTAATTGGCCAGCAATAGAAAATTTTTTTACTAAGGTTTGAAGTTTTTTCAAGGTCATTCAAAAAACTTTAGCACCCCAAATGTGAAATTTTGAATGACGAATTGTATCATTTAAAAGCCCAGAAAATGGTCATAAAAAGTCAGTTGGTTTCATGAATTGGTCAGCAATAGAAAATTTTTTATTAAGGATTAAAGTTTTTCAAGGTAGTTCAAAAACTTTAGCACCCCAAATGTGAAATTTCGACTTACCAAAGACATGACTTAAAAGGTCAGAAAATGGTCATAAAAGGTCTTTTAAATTATGTAATTGGTCAGTCGAAATTTCATATATGGGATGCTAAAATTTTCTGAATGACCTTGAAAAACTTCAAACCTTAATAAAAAATTTTCTATTGCTGACCAATTAATCAAACCAGTTGACATTTTATGACCATTTTCTGACCTTTTGAATGATGTAATTGGTTTTTCGAAATTTCACAATTGGGGTGCTAGAATTTCTGAATGACCTTGAAATATTTTAACCCTTAATAAAAAATTTTCTATTGCTGACCAATTAATGAAACCAATTGACCTTTTACGACCATTTTCTGACCTTTTAAATTATGTCATTGGTCAATCGCAATTTCACAACTGGGGTGCTAACATCGCGGAGCCAGGATAGTAGTCCTGTAAAATGACATAGTAAAAGTTTAAAACCGTAGTTTTTATTCGTGCAGCTGTTTAGAGGATGCTTTTCTCTCTTTAATAACGTCAACAACAAATGTTTATTGTTGCAGGTTAATGTAGAAATTATTTACTTTGAAGATTGGTGCAAAGTGTCCGGTTCTAGGCCCCCTGCCTGGGTCTAGACGCTTTTACGGTACATGTTTAAAATTTTGTTTTGTTGAAACAGTTTGTTACAAGTAGGAGGCAAATTGGACGGATTAGAAATAAAATTTGCGGTGAAAATTTCTGTTTTGCGGTTTTCCGGTTTTTGGGCCGAATTAAAAATTAGATAAAATATTTTTAAAAATACAAAATATTTTAAACATTTTATGTTCTCAATAACCATAAAACTCTGCTCTCTTCAATAATTATATAAAAATAAGGGGATGAAACGTCATTACACAAGCTTAGGTGTCGGACCCATACCATAGAATATATATCTCATTCTTTTTAAGTAAAGCTAAATATTAAAAGGTTTACCGATCTTTGTACATACACAAAAAAAAAAAACTTAAAAATAATTTTAATTTGTATTTGACGCCTAAAGATTAATCTAAAAACTTAGAAAAATTCCTTTTTTTTAAGAATAAATGCTATTTTAATTAAAGAACCGTTTAAATTTGTAATCAACAATACTAGTCACTGATTGAATGTACTCACAGAGCAAAATGTAACAAAGCTAATAACGGTTATGACGGTTACCGTATTCGAAACTTCTATTTTGACAATTGTCACTTGGTTTTGACAAAGCCCTACGCGTATGTGTAAAAAATTGTGGATAGCAGTGTGTCTGAGTGTGGCCGATACCGCTTAAGACATTTAGTTGGTCGATGTCGGTCACCGAATGCACAACGCATTGTAATGTATTGTTAGACCATTGTTGCTTGAACTGCACGTTGCTCTGTCCGACAATACGTATTTTGTAGTTGCGTGTGTGATGACTCACACAATTGCAAACATAAAACCAACACCACTACAAACAGTGTGTACCTACACAACATAGTGGTGGGAAGTAGTGGTTTTTTTTTGTCTACACTGGTATCACTAGTGCAGAGATAGGACCTTGGCTTCTGAATTATTCTCTGGTTTTGACGTTTGGGTATATCGTGTTACGTGTATATATATGTTTTGACGTTTCATTACCTATTTAAATTCAATATTTTGTTTAAGTGCGCGGTTTTTTGCGGTATAGTTTGAATATACGCGGTTTTGGGCGGTTTTCACTGCCTCTAGTGGCGGGTCTGCTAAAAATAACTTGGCAGCCCTAGTTACAAGTTTATACATTATGGATCTATTTTTACATAGGTAGGTCCGATAAAGTTATAGAAACTGATTAAACATCAAAAAAATTTACTCGTAAAAAAAGATGAGGTAGGCTGTGTGTATCGTAACACGATCGCAAGTTTTTAATGTGAATACGTTCATGGACAACGTTGAAGAAAATATTTAATTAGAAGTTAAATTCAACTAATTTGCATAAATTTTGTTAAGAGGCTTGTAAACGAGCAATAAAATTGCTACACATTGCCGGAAATATTGCTGAACATTATGGCCCGGCCACATTTCGGCAATATGTTGCTGACAACTATAGCTGGGCGACATGTGGCCAAATATATCCCGGCATCTATCAGCCACAGTATTGCTGATAATTTTGCATATACACGTGGCAATAATTGTCGATTCTGAAGAAATGCTAATTAGCCCTGCATATATAATGTATTATTTATTCATAAACTTCATTAGAATGTCAAAAAGTGACTTTAAATACTTACTTCAAAAAGTCGACTTAAAAATCAAAAACAGTCGACAGTAATGCGAGAACCAATACCAATAACGATAAAATAGGCAATCACGTTACGATTCTTGGCGACTGGAGACTCCTATAAGTCTTTAATGTACTCATCCAGAGTGTCTGATTGTTCAGACACTCTGAATAAGTATAGACTAGGCTAATAACCTCTAGGTAAAAGAAATATGGCCGGGCAATATTTATTTATTTTCGCTCAGACACCCACAACACCGGCAACACGCAAGCCAGTAGTTGCAATATGAAGTATGTTGCCCGGCCATACAGACACATTGTCGGGCCATACGAATATATTGCCGGAAATATTTCTGAATCTAGAGCAATATTGCCCGGCCATTGTTGCCAGCCAACACATTGCCGTAAAATGTTGCTCGTTTACAAACACCTTTAGAAATTTTCTTCATATGATTCGAACTTTTTGACTTTTATTGTATAATAAATAAAACTGTTGTATGTTATTAATACAGCGTGAAAAATTAGAGTTTACATTTTTTTTAATTACCGCGAAACTATTGACTTAATTAAAAACATATTCACATAAGCGTTGTAACTGTCAGTAGGGGAGAACTAATTAGTAACTAGAAGCTTTATTATTCTTGTGGTTTTACCGCACATATTTGAAAATTTCATTTTAAAACGCGATTCAGTGGAAATAAAATAACAAAGGTGAATACTACTTAGTGATACATAGTTTTGAATCATAAACCAATTCTTAAAAAAACTAAAGTTAAAAATTAAAAAATCATAGATCGAAAACCACAAGAATTCTAAAACTTCTGACTATAGAAATTGCACCCACCGCATCAGTAACTCCAACTCTAATTTGAACAATTTTTTATTTTAACTAAGTATATCAATATTCTGATCATTCTGATCATAATACATAAACAGAATATATATATTATCATTCATGTTGTAAGGGAAAGCAATTGGAAAAAAATTGAAGGATGTTAATACAATTTTTTACTTGAACAAAAAAAAACTGATTTTTTTTATATCGACACGTTAGGTGCTTTAAAAATAAATAGTCAAAGAGTCAAATAAATTTTGAGAAAAGAGAAAGTTCACTTCTTCAACACAAGCAAGTCAAAACAAGAAAACCTGTTGGAGGGAACATTACTCCATTTGTCATTCATTTTAAAAATTTAACAAAATACCTAAATGCGTAGTAGATGTTGATTAGAGTATAACTACACACTTGAAAATATGTATATTTTAAACAGTAAAATAATATTTCAACATGTACCCAATTAAAAATAAACAAAAAATACTGTTACCTTTATTTCTAATTCAATCATTTTTCCCAGAATTACACGTGATTATACATTTATAACAGTCTAATATCGAAATATTTAAATGAATATTAATTTCCGTTTCAAAAATTAAACGATATTAATCATTAATTAACTAATTAATTAATAGACAATGTTAGGAATTAAATTAAATTAAAGGAATTAACAATTAAATTAATATTAAAGAATAATTATATTATACGGTAACTAAACATACCTTTGGTATCTGTAACTGCGATCCATTGTTTGTTTTTATTTTAAAACTATTAAAATCACTTGTGTTGGAAAAAAAATTGTATAATAATAAAAATTTAAGAATTCACATAAATATCATCAACCCATGTTATTTGAATGCTCACATTATGACAAACTTTTTAAAATGCACAAACAACATTTTTTCCTGCACATAATCAAATTTGTTTATTTATAACTCATACATATAGTTTCACAGAACTTGATAAACAAAACTACACATTACATTTACTGAATGAAACTAAGAGCAACAAACACATCAAAGACATATTCCTCTGAGAGAACTGTAGAAAAATAATGGGCATAGTAATTATACATATTATGTATTAAGTGTTATGTGTCCTTTTGTGTGTATAAGGTGTGTAGTAGGGATATTATGTCGTACATGCGCTGTGGTAGGATCTTGCCTCAATAAAATGGCTGACTGGCTTAATACTCGTAATTAGGGATGGGCGGTATGTATCAATACATTGCAGTATCGAGACATTTTTTCAAACATCTAGTCTTTTTATATCGATACCTTTTGTAGTCGATACATCGATACTCGATGTTTTTTAATCGGAACATGGACAATATGAAAACCTCTGGGGAAATTAGAATAAAAATACTGACTCATGAGCAATAATGCTACAGGTTTAATTATGATTTTTTCTTTTCTTATTATTTAGTTTATCCATGAAAATTATTTATAATTGTTGAAATTTTTCCAATACCCCCATCGTTTATCAATGAAGAAAAAAAAAGTTTATTTTTTTTTATAGATATTTAGGTAGGTAATTAATTTAATGTATCAAAATAAAGAAATTTCATAAAAACATTAAAAAAATTATAATAATATTAGTAAAATAACATAATTGAGCTTTTATTTCAAAATTACCCGCCCTTTATTAAATAGTGGATACTATGGAATTATGGATGTTTTTTTCAAAAACATCGATGTATCGATCCTATATTGGTAAACAGATCGATTCTGTAGAATCTATGTTTTAGCGAATTTCCAAAAATGGAAATTCAGCTTTTACGGCAGATGTGATGACACGACCTAAGCCCGGGACCATAACAGAAATATGTTTTGAGGTTACGAAAATGATATTCACTAAAATTTATATATATATATATATATATATATATATATATATATATATATATATATATATATATATATATATATATATATATATATATATATATATGTCGCCACGATAACTTTCCAACGAAACGTTTAATGCTTATGAAATTTCGTATGGAGACTAAATTTTGATCTGGCTTGGCTAAGTTCTTTAGCCAGACACATCGGATGCCCAGAAGTAGGTTTTTCGGGCGTTTTTTGTCAAAAAACTAAGTTTTCTGTCAGAATTAAACAACTTTTTAAATTTCTTTTATAAAATTGGAAAGATGAGCAAAATCTAGGTATGATAAGTGTTTAAATTATTATTTTACGTAAACTAATACCAGAGAAAAATTAAGAAATTTGTTAGAAATGGATTAAAAAATTTCCAAAAGGATATTTGTTGTCTTTTTTTATTATATGGACAAACTATCTCCATTTCAATTTTTAAAATGGTACATTTTCAAAAAGGAAGCCTTTTGAGTGATATGTAATGAAAAAATTTTTTTAAGCAAGGCGATCGACGATATACATTTGTTCCACTCCCTCACCCAGGATTCATACGTGTTGCTATCTCATGTTATTTTTTTAAAAAAGCTCAAAGTTTTGTGTTTTTAAAATTGATATGTGGCCATTTCCACAATACATAAAGCGTAAAGTGTAAGGAATATTTTATGTAATATTCCTTATGTAATTTAATTCATTTTTTGTAGATATTTTTAAATTTCACTAAAATTTGCTGAAAATATAACTTCCATTTAAATTTCTTTTTTATTTTATTATTAAGTTGAAAAAATATTGACAGATTTTTTATTTAATTGTGTAAAGGACACATTATGTATTTTGACACATAAGTAATAAAAATATCTTAGGATAACTATGATTTTAATAAGTATTCTAAGAAAATTTTATAACATTAAATTTTTCAATAAAAATTTATAAGTATTAATTACATTACATTTAGATTGCATTCAAATATTAAATAGGTAATTATGTTGATAAATTTAATATGTAAATAAATCATTAATTTATAACAATTAAATTTAAAATGTGAATGTGGTAGAAATTTGAAAATTTGAATTGTTTTGTTCGTTTATACTGTTTATTCGAATTTGATAGAGGGGTTTAGGTTATTTGAATTTTGTTTATGGTGAATGACATAATAATTAAATGAAATAAATTTTTATTCAAATAAGAAAATATGAGATTGAAAATAGTAGCAGCAAAGCATGGTAAAAAATGGTAAAATTTTGTCAATAACATGCTTCTGTAAAGCTGTTACTGTACTGTTCTAGGTAAGGAAATAACTTAAAGAAACTATATTAAGTAATATCTTTTCAATATTTGTTTTTTTTAACAGTATTGATATTTTCAGATATAACATAAGTATGCTTTTCTGTACCGAAACTGTCAGATAGGCAGATAGTACGAATCTTCTAAAAATTGATTCAATGATGTTTGCAAAGTTCTTTGCATGTAACTCAGATTTCTGTTCTGCCGGATTCCAGAATGTTAAAATATCAATGTAAGTATTACTTGTTATACTGTTTTTGTGTGTAAGCGTCAGGTATACCTAATTAGTAAAACAATAATATTGGAAAGTGTTAAGTTATGTTTTATTCCCGATGTTACTGTCAAATTAAGATTATATTGTTTTTGTTCACAGATCTACAAGAGAATCGTACGAGTACGTGGATGGTTGGATCTTCAAGCAAAGGTTGGATCTTCAATGAAAATAACAACCAAAAGTATTGATACAGTGACAAGTGTGGTGGAAGATTTTTTGACAGAATCAAAAAAAGAAAAATTACTACATGTCAGTACTTTAATACATGAAAATGATTTTATTTGCAAAAAAATTAATATATTCTTATTACATTACCTATTGTATAGTAAAAAAAAAACGCCGTGAGCAGCGGAGCCCCATCACGGAAGTCGAATTTTTCCTGTCATCTTCGGTATTGAGTGTCTACAAGCGAAATGTAATTGAAAGTCCACAAGCGATTTGTCATTTTGGTGGTTTCAAAACTGATGATGAGTGTCCGGTTGATCGGGGCTTTAAAAAAAGGTTTTAAGTTTTTAAGGGCTGAATCTCAGTAAATTTTAATTTTGTGCCGATAGCAGTTAACAGGGAAAAAGCCAACACAATTCGTACGAGGGCATTCCTATCCATGGTTATCCGCCAATTGCCTTTGTGTTTTATTTTTAAATATTAAAAAAGGAACTTAAATATGTAGTAAACTGGAAGGCTTTTATGAAGATATTTTTTCTTTCCAAAAAAATCCAAAATTTCTATTTTATAAATAATAAAAATCCAAAATTCCTAATTTATAAATAAACAGTGACTTTAATAACATTTTTAAATTACTTAATATGTATGTATTTCATTTGTCATAAAAGTAAGTTCACTTTTTTTTAAATTTTTTAAAATTACTATTCGCCTACTTGTATTTAGAATAAACATAATGCTTTTAAAACACATTTAACAATAGCATTCAATTCCGATGTAAAAATGGGAGAAGTGGGGGGGGGGGAAGTAATGTGGACTCCCTACAAGGTACTAGCTGGATACTAACTGAATACACGTACAAAATTTCAGCCCTCTAGGTTTCCTTAGGGAGTCTCTAGACGTGTTAGAAAACAAGCAAAAAAATTAAGGAAATATTGGCGTAAAAATCGTGGGGGTAAGGGTTAAAAGTTGAAATCTCCAAAAAACAGTGTCTGGCTATTAGCTTAACCTGTACACAAAATTTCAGCCCTCTAGGTTTATTTGGGGAGATTTTGACCCGAACGAAACTGTTAAAAAACAAGAAAAATCATGTTCTTTTGGGTATAAAAATGGTGGGGGTAGGGGTTAAAAGTCAAGACCCCCAAAAGGCACCCCCTTGATACTAACTCAATCCGAATACAAAATTTCAGCCCTCTAGGTTTATTTGGGGTGACCTGTGCGAGTGGTACAAACTTCGAAAACGTCAAAAAAGCATGAAATTGTAGCTTAAAAATGAGGGGGGGGGGTAAAATATTAAAACCTTCAAAAAGCACAACCTAGGTATGAACTCTATCAACACACCAAATTTCAACCTTCTACGTTAATTCTGGGGGGCTGGGGGCGTGTTAGATCCAGCGAAAATCGTTTTTTTCCCCCCTACAAATCATCCTAGCAAAGTGAATTTTGGATATGTTGTAGATAATTGACCGAAACATTATTTCCAACCGGCTTGGAAAATTTTTATTGCTTTTCCGCCCCCCACCACCCCCTTAAAAGTTGGGTCGGATCAAAAATTTTCCCAAAATTTGACCCCACTTTGATAGTATGAGGTGCCTCGAAAATGAGCCCTATTTACCAAATTTCATCTCTTAACTTCCATAGGGAGGCCCTACACAATATATATATATATATATATATATATATATATATATATATATATATATATATATATATATATATATATATATATATATATATATCTATATATATATATATATATATATATATATATATATATATATATATATATATATATATATATATATATATATATATATCAGACATTTTTTTTCTACATATTCGTGTTCTACGGGTCCGAAAACGGATAGCGCCCCTACTCTCGCCGTTCTTGTCGTATAGACTGTATAAGTCTAATTTTTCAAGGAAAAATTCGACTAAAAAGCAATGATTGTGATGAATTTTTGAAACAAATACCGTAGAACGGGATAAATTGGGACAGGCGGGTGAATAGGGACGAAACGAAAAATGTTATTCATGAACTTAATTTACAAATACTAAACGTAAATGCGAACATATATCTTACTTAAATTATAGTATAATTATTATTTTTTCGGATAACAGTAGTTACTAAGCTTGAAGTTGAATAAAAAATATTAAAAATTGAGTTTCGATTGTCGTCTTCAAACAGTGCTATTTTTTGTTCCTTAAAACTTTATCTCAAAATTATTTTTTCGGTGCTCTAATGAATAAATTGTTGTTTAATCGAAAATAATTATTTTAGAACATATCTGAAAAAAAGACTGCAGGCTTTTAGTTGTTTTTATTTTTTAAGAGGAAATAAAGAGGACTTGAGATTTGGGCTAAGTTTGAAGTTAATAGGGACGGAAAAGGTGTGAATACGGACAGTATATAGGTTAATAGGGACGTTGATATCAAGTATAAAGGGACGAATGTTGGCTGATTAGGGACGTATGAAGTATGTATTGAGACATAGAAGAGAGCACTTTCAAGGTTATCAAGTCATTCGAAATTTTTATAAATACATTCAGCATAACATTTCTATACTTTATAAATTTTATTTTAGATTCTACGTTTATTTTTATAGAAAATCATCAAGTACCTATTATTTCTTTTTTTAATGTATAAATACAAAAAGTTCAAAATTATTTTATATTAGAATTTCAATTTTGGTCGACCCTACGGGTTGTCTCCATTTTCTCTTTTCTCGTCTCTTTTGACCCCAATTTTTCGTAGAGAAGAAATTATACGATTTTTGTTAATTTTTCAAAAACCACCGATATTTTTAATTTTTTTTGGATACTGTGATAAAGTGACCATCTTCGCGTAAATTTTTAATATATTAAAGATTAGGTACTCATAAAATAAATACAAAAAAATACGGTGTGAATTCTGAATGCGTCCCTATTCATCCTTGTCTACGGTAGCACATTTTTTTAATGACATAAATATTAGAAACGCAGGAAAAGAGACCAGGAATCAACATAGAAGTGGATTATGGTACGATATATTTTCTGAAAAAAGTGCTTAGGACCAAAGTTATAGAGTTCAAAGTGATGCACTTCATGATGACTTTGAAGTTGACCTTGGGGACCTAAAGTCATTTGAAAATCATTTAATATTTTTCAAAAGGAGTAGTTTACTTTTCATCCCTAAATGTTTCAAAGTATATTCGAACGAATTTCACATGCAAGATAGAAAATAAGTGATCAAGAAGTAATTTTGAAAAATACTTGCTCAAGCGCAATCGGAAAAATAATAGTTATTCATATGTTCAATTGAATTCCTAATGTGATAACTACAGAGTAGCAATAAAAATTTTAAAAAATTTTGAAAATTTCTAATATAGCATAAAGTTAATGTTTAACTTACAACTGGAGTGATATTAAATCTTTTCTTAACTTCACTTCTAAAATTGCTTACAAAAATGTTTTCTTCTAATTTTTTCTATAAATTTGCGCCTATTTTTCCATTTCGTCAGGATTTTTTTCTTTTTTTTTAAGAAAAATAACGCAACAAATCAATGTTGAAGATAGATTGAGTCAATACATGAAATTACTGCTTATAGGTACAGGATATGGTCAAAGTTCGCAACGGCTAATCATTTTCAACTGACCTTGAAAATCGATTTCAAGGTCGACTTCAAGGTCACTATCAAGTGCATCACTTTAAATTCTACAAATTTGGTACTCAGCCCTTTTTTCAGAAAATATATCGTTTCAGAAATATTTAGCTATAACTGTTTTCATCTACAGGGGTTGAAGGGTGTTTTCTACCCCTAAAAAGCGTATTTAGCCGAAATAAAAAAAAACGTATTGAATATTTTTCGTTGTTTAATAAGTATGTTAAGTTTCATTCAAATTGGCGAGTATTAGTTGGGTAGTGTTATTTGTCAGAATGTTTTGCCGATCTAGTTTTTTCAATATTTCTTTGCTCGTTTTCAGAATTTATATTTTAATTTCTACGGACAAATAACTCATTTTTTTCTTCGATTTGAGTAACTTTTATTTGCTGATGTTGACCATTAATTGATCGAAACATATCAAATATTTTTCAATGATTCTTTTAGCGAATTTCGAAAATTTTGAAAATTTTTTCACCGTTAGTAAGTTAGAGTATTTGAATTCATTAAGTAATTAAATGATGTCCACAAGAACCTTTCGGACTATCATAAGTTATATGAGATCCCTAGGACCCTTTTTAGCGAATTTCGAAAACTCGAAATTCAGCTATTACAGTAGGTCTCATGACGCAATCTGAGTCCGGGACTATGGCAGCAATCTGTTTTGAGGTCCCTAGAATGCGAAAATGATATTCACTAAAATTTATATATATATATATATATATATATATATATATATATATTTATGTGTTCCCACGATAACTCTCGAACGAAACGTCTAACGCTTATGAAATTTTGTGTGCGGACTGGATTCTGAATTGGCTTGGCTAAGTTCGTTAGCCAGACACGTCGGATGCCCAGAAGTAGGTTTTCTGGCCATTTTTTATCATTCGATCCTATCATAAGGCAGTTCGATTTTTACATCGTTGAAAAGGAAAAAAAAAATTATGAAGAAAATATTCTTATAATTTTCTTTCTATTTTAAGTATTTTTCGAGAAAATGTAAATTTTCACTTTTATTCTTTCTTTGTTAGTCTAATAAGTAATTTATATTTATATCTCAGTTCTTTATGAAGTATAAAAATATTTCACTTTTTTATTAAAGAATTTTGTGAGAACAAGTGAAGACTATTCATATATATGTGATATAACACACATACATGTATAGAGTTTTGTTTCTCATTTATTGCATTATAATTAGCATGGTTCTATCTCATGTTGAAAAATGTAAATTAAACAGATTTTCTAAGCTAATGTAATGAAGAATTTTTTTTTTTTTTTTATTGAATTTTTAAGTAAACAAGAAATTGAAGATTATGTTATGATATAAATATTATTAAATATGAAACAAAACAAAATATGTACAATGTACATATGTATGTACGGAAAAATATTTTGAATCGATTTTGAAAATTTTTCCACTAATAATTAATAATGTTAAAAAATTAAACCATTTCAAATGGATTTAAGGTATTTTATGTGAGGTCAAGGTTTTCGGGACCTAAAAAGGCCAGAAATTAATTAACCAATCGATTTTAAAAATTTTTTCACAGTTAGTAAGTTAAAGTATTTGAATTAATTAATTAAATGATGTCCGCAAGAAGCTTACGGACTGCCATAAGTTATATGAGATCCTTAGAACCCTTTTCTTACTGTTAGAGTACTAGACTTGTATGAGTTTCGCCAGGATTTACTGATCCCATAATTGTAAAAAATAAACTAAACGACCAATTTTAAAAATTTCTTCACTGTTACAGAGCTAAACTATTTTAGATAGATTTAGAATACATTATGTAAGGTCCGCCAGGGTCCACAGGACCCAAAAGTGTCAAAAATAAACTAACTGACCGATTTTGAAAATTTTTTCACTGTTACAGAGCTAAACTATTTTAGATAAATATCGATTACGTTATGTAAGGTCCGCCTCGGTCCATAGGACCCAAAAGTGTCAAAAATAAACTGAAAGATATATTAAAATAAATATAAAGCTAAACTATTTTAAATAGGTACAGGTCTTAGATGAGATCCGCCAGTGCCCAAAATTTGGAAATTCGCTATGTTATGCAGATGCTGCGACAGGGGTATTTTACTGTTAGGATAAAGTTTTTACTAATATTATTTTAGATGAATAAAGGTTATGTTGTATGAGTTTCGCCAGGATTTACTGATCCCATTATTGTAAAAAATAAACTAACCGACCGATTTTGAAAATTTTTTCACTGTTACAGAACTAAATTATTTTAGATGGATACAACTATGCTGCACAAAGTCCGTTCGGGTTCTTGGGTCCCAAAAATATCGAAACTAATTACCCAGCCGATTTTAAAAAATCTTTTGCTCTTAGAAAGTTTAACTATTTTAAATAGGTACAGTTCTTAGATGAGATCCGCTAGTGCCTAATATTTGGAAATTCGCTATGTTATGCAGATGCTGCGACAGGGGTATTTTTTTTTTATTGTCGTCCATCCCTACTCGTAACACTTTGTGGTGTAGATTATTAATCAAAATACATTTATGCAACATTTATGTTCAATCAAAGATTTTCTAATAAAAGTTGTAGCCTGTAGTTACTAGTTGAGCAATTCCATGTATAAACCGATCACCCAAAAATGGCATGTTCTCCAAATTTAGTTTGCCTGTGTATATAATAAGTTTAAGTGGTGTTGAGCTATGTAGTCGATTATTATTGAATTATCTTCTACTTTGTCGGAGTTATAATTATTCAAAGTTGCGTTCAAGGTCACAAAATGGGGATTCCCCAAAATATTTTATTAATTTTTTCAGAGTCTAAGAATAATTAAAAAATGATTACATGTGGCATTGAATGTACTTTACATACACTTTCAATCAGACCGATTTCCATTCCAATACATGCACATATATTGAAGTAATTGCAACTTTTATTTTTTTCTTTAATCGCTTATACTGAAAATACCTTATCTTCGATTTTTGATTTTCTTTTTTTAAATTAAAGTACTCAGTCCCCTCTATAACGTGGTACTCGATTTTCTTTGTTTTTTTGAGTTTTACGGATTTTACGGGGCTTAGTTCGAAAAATACGTGAATTTTTTAACTAATTATTAAAATAAAGTAATAATTATAATAATATCCCACCTTTAATTTTCGATTTTCTTTCTTCAAATTAAAGTACTTAGTCCTCTCTTTAACGTGGTATTCGATTTTCTTTGTTTTTTTGGGTTTTACGGATTTTACGGGGCTCAGTTTTAAAAAAATACGTGAATCTTTTAACTAATTATTAAAATAAAGTAATAATTATAATATTACCCCACCTTCGATTTTCGATGTTCGTCTTCCAAATTAAAGTACTCAGTCCCCTCTATAACGTGGTACTCGATTTTCTTTGTTTTTTTGAGTTTTACGGATTTTACGGGGCTTAGTTTTAAAAATACGTGAATTTTTTAACAAACTGATAAAATCAAGTATTAATTGTAACATTACTCCACCTTTGATTTTAGATTTTCTTTCTTCAAATTAAAGTACTCAGTCCTCTCTTTAACGTGGTACTCGATTTTCTTTGTTTTTTTGGGTTTTACGGATTTTACAGGGCTCAGTTTTAAAAAATACCAGAATTTTTTAATTAATTGATAAAACATAGTATTAATTGGAACATTACCCCACCTTTTATTTTGGATTTTATTTTTTCAAGTTAAAGTACTCAGTCCCCTCTTTAACGTGGTGCTCGATTTTCTTTGTTTTTCTTAGTTTTACGGATTTTACGGAGCTCAGTTTTAAAAAAATATGTTAATTTTTTAACTAATTGTTAAAGTAATAATTATAACATTACCCCACCTTTGATTTTGGATTTTCTTTTTTCAAATTAAAGTACTCAATCTCCTCTTTAACTTGGTACTCGACATGCTTTGTTTTTTTGAGTTTTACGGATTTTAGGGGGTTCAGTTTAAAAAAGTACGTGAATCTTGTAACCAATTTTCAAAATATAGTATTAATTTTACAATTGTTTCATCTTTGATTTTCTTTATTTATATTTTAAATTGGAGTTTAGAGTCGCCTTTAAAACGCGTTACTCAATTTTCTTAGTTTTTTTGTGTTTTACGAATTTTACGATACTAAATTTTAAAGAAACACGTTCATTTTTTTACTAACTGATAAAATAAGGTATTAATTTAAATATTACCTTAACTTTGATAAACTCAGAAAAACTAAGAAAATCGAGTAACATGTTATAAAGGGGACTCTAAACTTCAATTTAAAAGATAAATAAGGAAAATCGAAGATAAAACAATATTAAAATTAATACATTATTTTAAAAATTGGTTAAAAAATTCACGTATTTTTTTAAAACTCAGCCCCGTAAAATCCGTAAAACTAAAAAAAACAAAGCATATCGAGTACCAAATTAAAGAGGAGACTGAGTACTTTAATTTGAAAAAAGAAAATCCAAAATCAAAGGTGGGGTAATGTTATAATTATTACTTTAACAATTAGTTAAAAAATTAACGTATTTTTTTAAAACTGAACTCCGTAAAACTAAGAAAAACAAAGAAAATCGAGCACCACGTTAAAAAGGGAACTGAGTACTTTAACTTGAAAAAATAAAATCCAAAATAAAAAGTGGGGTAATGTTCCAATTAATACTTTATTTTATCAATTAATTAAAAAGTTCTGGTATTTTTTAAAACTGAGCCCTGTAAAATCTGTAAAACCCAAAAAAACAAAGAAAATCGAGTACCACGTTAAAGAGAGGACTGAGTACTTTAATTTGAAGAAAGAAAATCTAAAATCAAAGGTGGGCTAATGTTACAATGAATACTTGATTTTATCAGTTAGTTAAAAAATTCACGTATTTTTAAAACTAAGCCCCGTAAAATCCGTAAAACTCAAAAAAACAAAGAAAATCGAGTACCACGTTATAGAGCGGACTGAGTACTTTAATTTAAAAAAAGAAAATCAAAAGTCGAAGATAAGGTATTTTCAGTATAAGCGATTAAAGAAAAAAATGAAAGTTGCAATTACTTCAATATATGTGCATGTATTGGAATGGAAATCGGTCTGATTGAAAGTGTATGTAAAGTACATTCAATGCCACATGTAATCATTTTTTAATTATTATTAGACTCTGAAAAAATTAATAAAATATTTTGGGGAATCCCCATTTTGTGACCTTGAACGCAACTTTGAATAATTATAACTCCGACAAAGTAGAAGATAATTCAATAATAATCGAGTACATAGCTCAACACCACTTAAACTTATTATATACACAGGGAAATTAAATTTGGAGAACATGCCATTTTTGGGTGATCGGTTTATACATGGAATTGCTCAGTTACCAGTAGGGACAACCAATTAGTAACTAAAGGCTTTACTGTTCTTGTGGTTTTACCGCGCGTATTTGAAATATTTTAAAACGAGATTAAATAGAAATAAAATAACAAAGTCGTAATTTTTTCCTACAAAAATACATACAAGATTTTCTAACTGACAAATATTTAGAAGTATCCTATGAGCAGTGTTGCCAACTCGGATTTTGAAAAAGGAGTAAGCCACATTAGAAAATTACGTAGAATTAGTAAAATTTGCGTATGAAAAGTTCGTAGATCTACGTATTTTTTTTCTGAGTGAAACGAAGAGGGTAAGGCAAGTAAAACTGAATAAATCGTGTGGTTCGTTATACAATTTAATTAAATTTATCATTTTCACGCAAATTAAATTTATACATAATATATTTATTAAAATGTTGAATATGTTCCTGCGAAGGCTCCCGGTTTTTTTTAAAGCCACATTTTGTGAAAAGTAAGCCTGTTAGCGTTTCTGTGGAAAGTCTATTTCTGATGTTGGTTTTCATTAAACTGATCGCAGAAAATAAACACTCGACATTTGCGCTACTGTGTGGCAATGTTAATAATTTTTGTGCAAATTGGCCCAGTAAAGGAAACATTTGAGATGAATCACCTTTTCTTATTTTTGAAATATGACGCCAAAACTCGTCTGCTTTGATTATCTGATCCTTTTGAAATGGAATAGTTGTGTTTCTTAGAGTTCTCTATTCCCGGTCTAACAAGGAAAGGTATCCAACTGTATCTCTCAAAAATTTTTGAAATTTTGGCGTACTATAGATCTTATTAAAACTAATCACGAGCCATATTTCGTTCGTACCCATAAGTGGTTTAAGGGGGTGAAACTGACCCCTGAAAATTTGTGTTTTTTTCAATCTTCTTAAATATCTTGTAATTGGTAAGAGCTTTGATAGGGAAACTATATATATTTGTAAATGATACTTTAAGATCTTTATTAAGATACCAAAATTAAAGTTATAAAATCATTGCGGTTTTATCCCCCACCCCAACCTCTAATTTTATCAGGTATTTTTTGGTAAAAGAGGAGGTTGTTATGTGTAAATAAAAGAATTTTTAATTAATATATTTTCCATCGCACCAGTTTATTTTTTGTTGCATAAATACACCCTTTGTTAGTCGAATTTTTGCTTGAAAAAATTAGACTTATACAGTCTATACGACAAGAACGGCGAGAGGCGAGAGTAGGGGCGCTATCCGTTTTCGAACCCGTAGAACACGAATATGTAGAAGAAAAAAAATGTCTGATATATATAGCCCCCCTATGGAAGTTAAGAGCTCAAATTTGGTAAATGCGGCTCATTCCGATGCACAACAATACTATCAAAGTGGGGTCAAATTTTGGGCAAATTTTGGATCCGGCCCAACTTTTAAGGGGGTGGTGAGGGGTGGGCGGAAAAGCAATAAAACTTTTCCAAACCGGTTGGAAATAATGTTTCGGTCAATTATCTACTACATATCCAAAATTCAGCTTCCTAGGATGATTTGGTGGGAGTAGAGGAGCAAAAAACGATTTTTGCTGGATCTAACACGCCCCCAGCCCGCCAGAATTAACGTAGAGGGTTGAAATTTGGTGTGTTGATAAAGTTCGTAGCTAGGTTGTGCTTTTTGGAGGTTTTAATATTTAACCCCCACCCCCTTCATTTTTAAGCTACAATTTCATGCATTTTCGACGTTTTCGAAGTTTGTACCACTCGCACAGGTCACCCAAATAAACCTAGAGGGCTGAAATTTTGTATTCGGATTGAATTAGTATCAAGGGGGTGCCTTTTGGAGGTCTCGACTTTTAACCCCTACCCCCACCATTTTTATACCCAAAAGAACATGATTTGTCTTGTTTTTTAATAGTTTCGTTCTGGTCAAAATCTCCCCAAATAAACCTAGAGGGCTGAAATTTTGTGTACAGGTTAAGCTAATAGCCAGACACTGTTTTTTGGAAGTTTCAACTTTTAACCCTTACCCCCACGATTTTTACGCCAATATTTCCTTAATTTTTTTGCTTGTTTTCTAACACGTCTAGAGACTCTCTAAGGAAACCTAGAGGGTGAAATTTTGTACGTGTATTCAGTTAGTATCCAGCTAGTAACTTTTAGGGAGTGCACATTACTTTTCACCCCACTTCTCCCATTTTTACATCGGAATTGAATGCTATTGTTAAATGTGTTTTAAATGCATTACTTTTATTCTAAATACAAGTAGGCGAATAGTAATTTTAAAAAATCTAAAAAAAAGTGAATACAATTTTTTAACAAATGAAATACATACATATTAAGTAATTTGAAAATGTTATTAAAGTCACTGTTTATTTATAAATTAGGAATTTTGGATTTTTATTATTTATAAAATAGAAATTTTGGATTTTTTTGGAAAGAAAAAATATCTTCATAAAAGCCTTCCAGTTTACTATTTAAGTTCCATTTTTAATATTTAAAAATAAAACACAGAGGCAATTGGGGGATAAGCATGGATAGAAATGCCCTCGTACGAATTGTGTTGGCTTTTTCCCTGTTAACTGCTATCGGCACAAAATTAAAATTTACTGAGATTCAGCCCTTAAAAACTTAAAACCTTTTTTTAAAGCCCCGATCAACCGGACACTCATCATCAGTTTTGAAACCACCAAAATGACAAATCGCTTGTGGACTTTCAATTACATTTCGCTTGTAGACACTCAATACCGAAGATGAAAGAAAAAATTCGACTTCCGTGATGGGGCTCCGCTGCTCACGGCGTTTTTAATATTAACTTGGGAAAAATTTTTACTTTTTGATTTAATAATGAGCAAAAATATGGTTGAAGAATCTCGTATTTTAGTTATGAATTTTTACAAGCTTGCGATATACTTTAAAGTACATAATTTAGAAGGAAAAAATACACTGAACCCCCCCTCCCCCATGCTTTACTGATATCTATACAAATCTTATTTACTTATTTATCTATACAATTGTCAGTATTTTAAGGTTTGTGATCTACACAATAATGATATTGTTCATGAGAATGTTCAAAAGAAAAATATTGTCCACACCAAGCACATCTTATAAAAGCGGGTTTATCACATGCACTACACTTTGGTGTTTTTCTTTATTCTTTGAAAAAGCAATATGTTAAAGAATTTTCTGGTCGTTGGTCAATATATCCACTTTTATATTATCCATACTTGAATACATTTTAAAAAAAAAGACGACGAAAACTGAGCTAGAGACTGAAGTTTAGGAATATTGTTACGGCGATGTAAATCGATATCATACTCATTTAGAATTACATTATCCGAAAATAATCTGCTGAATTGTTTCCCGAGTCGAAATCCATAGACATCTAGAGTTTAAAATGTTGACAATTAGGTTTTCGAAGAAAAATTTTTTTGTCATAAATGGAAAGATCATATATAAGTTTTATAAGAAAACTCTTTTTATTTTTTTTAAACGTAATAATTAAGAAGTTATGTTAAATTAAAAATAAATTTTCAAACTTACAGTTAGAACTGATAACCGGCCGATAGTTCACGAGCGCTTATGTGACGTAATAAAGGTTATATGGCCTGAACATTGCTACATTAGTGTCTTTTTATTTTCAAATAGATTATAGACTAAGAGCTACTGGCCGATTTGCGGTGGTCATTTCAACACGCGTTAAATTAAGAAGATAAAATCTTGGATACTTACTCTACTCAGAAATTCAGTTCTGGCAAGCCTATTCGACTCAACCCCGCCGAATAGGCTTACCAGGAACTGAATTTTTATGTAGAGTAAGTAGTATCCAAGATCCTATCCTCTCAATTTAACGCGTGTTGAAATGACTATCGCAAATCGGCCAGCAGCTCTCCTATTATTATTGTTGCTATGAAATTATTGTTACTATGAAATTATTGTTGCTCTGAAATTGTTGTTTCTATCCAAATTATTGCTTGCTATAAACTTCACTGTCGAAATATTGAAACTAAAGAAATATCGAGCTTGTTTTGTACCACTTTGTGATAGCAATACAAAAATAAATCCGGAAAAAATGTCCGTCAAGATTTTGAACGTCGAAACCAATGAAACAACCAGCAATAATTTTTCCTACTAAATTTTAATAATTTTGACACTTTTGACATATTACCTTTATGACGTCACAGACATCGCGATCTTTTGTAGTGCTGTTTTTAACCAAATGATATTTTAAAGTTTTAATTAATTTATTATTTATATCATTTTTAAAAATTTTTCGTATCGGTTATCAATATTATTTATGATGTAGAATTGAAATAAAATAAAAAAAAATTATATTTATTTTTTATTCAAAAACCCAATTGTACAGATAAATAAAAATAAATAAATAAGTAAATAAGACTTATATAGATATCGGTAAAGCATGGTGTGGGGGGTGGGTGCAGTGATTTTTTCTTTCTAAGTTATGTATTTTAAAGTATATCGTAAGTTTGTAATAATTCATTACTAAAATATGAGATCTTTGAGCATATTTTTGCTCATTATTAAAAGTTAAAATTTTTCCCAAGTTACTATTAGAAAAAGGTGTACATGGGGGCGCCAAAAGTTCTCGGCCTAACATGATTAAATTTATTTAAAGGTGACGTAATTTATACTCACAGAAAGTATTAGGTCTCTAGTAATCACAAACGCAGTGGACGAGTTTACATGTGTTTTATTTATTCTGTTGTAAAAGTGTAAACTCAGTATGTCGACCGTTTCAAAAATTGAATATCGTGTAGTCATAAAATTTCTGACAAAAGAAGGACAAACTCCAGAAGAATTTTTTTTTTTTTTATTAAATTTAGCTGTGTTTTAACTGCTATGGTTATATACACAGCGTAAGGTACAATTGTATTATGTATCAGAAGAAATTAAGGACAGATTGGATGATGTATACGGTAAAGCCGTGCCAAAGGTTTCGTTTGCGGCACGAGTCCCTCAACGACGATGATCGTTCTGGATGTCCGGCAAATTCGACCACTTCCGAAAACATCGCTCTTGTAGAATCGCTACAAATAACTTGCTTATTATTATAAAGGCATAGAGATGCTTATCTCACCTTATAATAAGTGTATTGAAATAGAGGGCGATTATATAGAAAAATAAATTCTTTTCACTGTTCTCTCTGTATTTTTTAATACTTAGGCCGAGAACTTTTGGCGCATCCTACGTATTTTTGCAAAAAGAAATAAACTAGTATAGTGCAAAATATATTTATTAAAAATTCTTTTATTTACACAAAGCTGCCTCCTCTTTTACCAAAAAATACCTGATAAAATTAGGGGTTGGGGGTGTGGGATGAAATCCCAATGTTTTTATAACTTTAAATTTGGTATCATAATAAAGATCTTAAAGTGCCATTTACAAATACATATATATATATATATATATATATATATATATATATATATATATATATATATATATATATATATATATTTGTTTCCGTATCAAAGCTCTTACCAATTCTAAGATATTTAAGAAAATTGAAAAAAACTCAAATTTTCAGGGGTGAATGTCACCTTTTCTTGTAAGGCTCATTTCAGACCAAACCAGTCAAGTCTTCTCAAGTCCAGTCAAGTCACGTCAAGTCCAGATGCGTCAAGTCAAGCCAGTCAGGTGCTTTCAGATGGACCAAATCAAGTCAAATCAGTGAGTTTAAATTAGTTATTACTTGATATTTGAAAATGGATGTTGTTATTTAATGCAATAATAATAATGCGGAAATTAAGATCATAAATTTTTGGATAATTTCTAATAAGTAATATTAATTGTTCTAAGTCCATGTTTGACAATGATTTAAGGATTTAATGTTTGAATAATGTATTATTTGAAAAAATAATATATACTACATAATATGCATACAAAATATACCAGAAATGACATAAGAAATATGCTCTATGATTTGATTTATACACAACACATACCACAACACACATATAATATGTATGTATCTCCAGGGCCGCGCCAAGCGGGGGTGTTAGGGGTGCCTAGTACCCCGGCGGCAGGCTTTGGGGGCGGCAAATAAAATATAAAATTATTACTATTTTTATGTGTTAATTTTGATGACACTTAAATGTTACCCGCATTTTGCTTAAATACTTGTCTATTATGATTGTTGTGACCCGTCGGTAATCCGATTATTCCGATTGTTGACCAGCGACAACAATCATTTGCGCGGTAATCGGCGAGATCAAACGAGATCGAGATCGAACATGCTCTTGCACGCTTTAATTTTATAAAAACCATCGTTGGATTCTACACATAAAACATTTATCAATCTTGCATTTCATTAAAGTAAGTATATATAGTAAGTAAACTGGTAGCCGGGAGATATATATCAGCCTACCGTAACTCGCATGTATTCACTGAGCGTGCCTATCATTTGTTTTACCCTGGTACGGGGGAGGCAGGGTATAAAGTCGTATGCCTATATATATATTAGTTTTACCTTGGCATTACGCGTTATTTCCCCACAGGCCAGGACGTTTAATTTGCCCGCGAGATTTAAATATACTTTTATATATTTATTAATATGAATACATATATAGGATTAAAATATCACATAAATAAAACACAATTTTTTTTTAAAAAAATGTTAGTTTTATTTAAAAATAATCATATTTACATTATAAAATTATTAATAATTAAATAATGATATAAATATTACAATAAGTAAATTTTAAAATATAATTTGCTATATTTGAACAGAAATAATTTGAAGAATTATTTATATTTCACAAAATATTAGGAGGAAAATTACAATTTATTATATTGAAAGAAAGAAATTTATTATACTAAAGGATTTGGACACATTTTTCTTTTTATACCATAAATACATTAATTATGGTATATAAACATTACAATTAAATTGTATAATTCGTATATTTGAAAAAACGTCGTTGGAAAAATGATTTGCTATTAACAATACATTGAAAATAAAAATTAAAAAATATTTAATACGTACTTTTTAATTTCATTCTACAATAAGTGTAGAAGAGAAATATTAAAATAGAAAAAACAATAAGTTCAAAATAAATGTATGCATTAAAATTTTCTTAAATGTTTCATTTCAATTTTCATTTTTTAAGTTTCATTTTTGTCTTACAATTTATATTATTATTATTATTTTAAGATATTGGAAAAATATAGATATCTATCCATATTCTTTAAAATGAGTATTTTCTTCTTTAATATTAAAACATGTAATCCTAATACATGTAATTTCTCTCCAATACAGTAATTATAAATTATATGTATATTTTAAAAACAAAAAGTCATTTTAATAACAAAAATATGACCAATTAACGATAAAATATGATTTATGGTTTTTTTTCTCATAAAAATTCATTTAGGCTAAGGCTACACGTGCGTTTTTTAACGCCTAGTTTTGAGCGTTAAATAACGCTAGTAATATGGGCAACATTGATATGAATTATAGTGTCTACACGTAGCGGAAATTATCGCTCAGTCTGGAAAGACACACGCGTTTTCAAGGTTATAACGCCAGACGATGGATCTGGCCGGTCTAGGCCTCTACGGCGATAAAAAACGCATGTGACCAGTGTGACGCATCTGGCTGGCTACACGAGCGACAAATAACGTTAGTAACGCCAAATGTCATATCCGCCATATTATACCACATAATTATGTATTAAGAGATACAAATTGATGATTCAGTTTCATTCTATTTTCATACTTCGAATTTATAACACAATAAATATTGAACTGGAATTTGTCGATAATGAACTATTAATTCTTGAAGTTCAAAAACACTAATGGCGTTATTTATCGCTCGTGTACCCGCGGATCAGCGTTAAAAAACGTCGCGTTAATTTTCGGTCAAAAATTAGACGTTAAAAAACGCTCGTGTAGCCTTAGTACTTGATGATTGATGCCATATTTCGACGGCTTAATCTGCAAAGAAGCTAATTCCATTTTTTATAAAAATACAGATTATTACTTCATTAACTTCTTTTGTGTGATTTCTTTAATTCTGTAAAGGTGATAACTCCTAAATTTTAATAAAATTTTAATTATAAAACAAAATATTTAAACAAGCATGAGAAATTAAGCAGTTTTAAGTCGCTACTGTAAAATCAGCTACAATGGAGTTAGCTTGTTTGCAGATTAAGCCGTCGATTTACCCTGTTTGCCAATGATCACATATGTATATTTGTGATATCTTTGATATTACAATTTTTAAAAATATTTTTTCAAATAAAAAAATCTTACTATTAATAGTAAGAGTTCAAAACTACTATTAATAGTAAGAGTATTAAAATGTCTGATAACTTTAAAAGAAAAAGAAAATACGCTGCCAATGGGGTGTGGCACACAGCTTCCTCGTACTCGTAAAAGACTTTAAAATAGTATTTTACCAAATGTATATACCGTCAAATTATATTTCCGCCTTAAAGTTCATAAAAAATTGATGTAACTCAAAATACTTAAAGGCTAAATTATAAAATAATAACAAAGTTATTTTAGAAACTAACCCCCACAATACTTTAAAAATTTGAGCGAAATAGGACTAGCAATAAATAAGATATTGACATTCAAGTGATCTGTGTGGAGTTTCGGAAGGGGTTAAGTCAGGGGTGCGACTTAGAGGACTTCTGTTTTCTTAGTTCGCCACAAGCTGGTGATTGGCGAACAGATGGCATAGAGGCAGTTGGTAGAGTAGACGTGGGCGCTTGAGGTACTTCTTGAAGTGCTCTTATGCTAGGAATTGGTGTAACAGCGATTGCGGGAGGTGCTGATATAGTATAGACAGTAGTTGAACTAGGTGGAGTTGTAGTTCCAAGCCGTTCTTTTTTGATACTCGGAGAAGAAGGAGTTTGAGTCTAAAATGGTGAAAGTAATAAATTAATTTTATAAAAAGTAGTTTGGTTTGATAATTTAATTTCACCTGGTCTGGTTAGAACTCTTCCTCCAGACCATCGGTATCCATAGAACTTCTTTGTTGATGTTGAAGCATAAGCAAATGTTTTCGTCTGGATGACGGAGCTAGCAATGTACCCGAAGGAGAAGTAGCAGTTAAGGAACTTAAGTCTGATGTACATAATACAGTGCCATTATCAGCGCCTGAATCGGCTTGTAAAACAGTGACTTGGGATTCATTCCAGATTCCATCAAAATGATCCCTTAAAAATACAAAAGAAAGTAAATATATCGTTAGAAAAAACGTATTTCTATGTAATTTTCACCTGACGTCATTTGCTAGTGAATCTGAAGATGCAAAAGGTGATTTTGTTTTTTCTTCACAAGTAGGCACAACTCCCTCATCATCCTTTTCAGGTTCTAAATTTAAACCTGGTGATGAAGGTGTTGACTTTATAATAGAAATAGGCTCCTGTTGTTCCGAAATTTCTAGCAGGTCACCGTTACTTGTTGAGGACCGTCCATCTTCTACGCTAATACTACGTTCACATTGTTTCGCCGCTGAAAAATTTCTGGTAGGGTGACGTTGGTACTGGTATTCTGAATTTTGTTCCAGCTTCCGAATATGATTTTGTTAATCGGCAACCATTTAATAGGCTTCCATTGCTTTGTGCGCGTTGAGATACCATTTTTACCTGGAAAGTTTTTAAAGTTTCGTTCAATAACTTTTCGTAAAAATTAATTCGTAGATAGGTACATACTTAGGGAAATTTTTAGAAGTCGTACATATGTGATTTTTTCTTTTTAACCGATAAAAACGAAGCAATAGTGGTGGAAATTTTAAATTATGAAAAGTTAAAGCACGGAAGCATATTTTTGTTTTGGAAAACTCAAATTTATTAATATTTTTAAAAATTTTTATAATGACAACTGTATAACACTTTTTTGAAACAAATTATTGTATAATTTATTTATAGAAAACGATAAAAATAACAGAACAATGCATAACACAAGTGAGTAAAGAGGATCCGCTCATCGAAGTTACAACATATGGACGAGTTCTACATTTTACCCGAAATGTACATATTGAAAATTTTTTAATGTCCATAAGGGGGAATGAAAATTCATATTGCGTTTATATTATATTTCTACATTCATGAAAATACGATTGAGAATAAACAATTTTCAGTTGATTGCATTTCAATCAAAGTTCGTCTAACTGAACTTTTCTTAACACATGCAATGGACAAATCTGGAATAATCCGAATAATAGTGGAACGTGTATGGACAAACTATATTATCAGTATATTTATATGCAAAATTCAAAAAACACCTTACCTTTGAATAAATAATTTGTTGGAAAACATATTTTACAGAATGTAAATATGTAATACACAAAAAAGTATTTGTACCAAAAATCTTCTCAATAATATTCAAACAAAACCAGTAACTAACACAAAAATAAAAATAATTACTACAAGAAAGAAATATCCAAAAATACAAATTAATATTACACGAAAACCGAAAAATATAACAGATAAATGTTTGCTATATTACGCAAATTGTAGTATTTATCGTATTTATATAGGTTATAAACGGTTATTTAGGTTATATGTTGAACAAAAACACTAGATGCTTTTCGGTATTTTTCGTTATTTTTCGTGTTTTAAAGAATACAAGATAATGTCTCCCAGAAATATTAGTAAATATTTGTATCGTCGATAATAAATGCATGCAATAATAATAATAATAATGGTAATATAAATAAAAATATTTATAATTATTCTGAAACCCATTGTACGAGTTTGTAGGCTGTCAGAGGTAGCAAATTTTACCCTGCTGGAGTAAGGGGATTGTTTGATACATACATATACATGTGGTCTCCACTTTTGCCTATCTTAGTTCCCAGCCCGTGATATATATTTTATTATCAAAAATGTATTACAAATAAGTTTGGCGTTTTAGAGGCGGCAATTTTTGTCTTGCACCCCAGCGCAAATGTCCCTTGGCGCGGCTCTGTGTATCTCTTAATACGCATGTACAATGGAACAGATGACTTACGTTAACTGATGAAAAAATTCAACTTGTTGAGTCGTTGATTGGACTGACGGTGACTTGACTTGACTTGACTGGACGCGACTGATTATATTTGAAAGCAAAAATACAATTTATGTTGCAATTGCATTGAATCGGTGTATATTGAATCAAGATGCGTCAGACTTGACGTGACTTGACTGGACGCGACTGGCTTGATGTGAAATGGGCCTAAGTGTGAGGATAGACCGGTACGGTTTCCCGGAACGGTAATTAAGAAATTATATTACATACTTGACATAAGAGCTAAAATATGACAAACTGACCAAAATAAATAAATAAATATGTATGCTTTAAAATAATTTTCAAAAAATAGTCATAACTTTTTCTTTGTCGAAACGTATTACTTTTTCTTTGTCGAAAATCCACCTCCACTTGACTTTAATTGTGTTCAGAAATTATTTCCTACTTGAACTTTTGGGTATAAGTCAAGTAGTACAATATAATTATATGACATCCACTTAGTTCTCAAAATGCCCGTTTTAGTCTGACCGGTCCTTTACAATTCCGTTAGTATGAAACGGAATGTACATATATCACTTTTTTTTTCGTGAAAGTCACGGTAATTATACTCATTCAGCCTAATGAGTTATGTTATTTTGCGTACAATTTGATAGAAAATACGTAGATTCCGGGACTAAAGTTCGTAGGTTTGCAGGAAAGGCCTAAAATACGATGTTCTACGAAAAAAGACGTAGAGTTGGCAATGCTGCTCATGAGTCCAAACACAAACCTGCGGGATGGTAGGGGATATACTTCACCCCTACCATCCCGTTAATGGGTGCCGCCATCTTACATTTCAGTTTTTGCCAAATATCTTGACAATGGTACATCTAATGAGGAAAACGGTCAAAATCAATTTTATAGAAAATTAAATTTTGCGTTACTTTTGTTCGAAACATTTTTCGATGAAATTCGTATTTTTCGATGTATAACTTCGTGGATCTAATTTTCCCCCAATATCCGTTCATGATACTTCGGACATTAGTACGAAACATCGTACGAAAATCACAGCGTAGAAGAAGGTGGTGGATGATAGAAATGCATAGGACACGCACACTCTGAGTTTTCAATATTTTCTGTAGTATGCAGTAGTATAGTTATATACAACCTAAATTGTGTGTTGCAGGAAAACAATGGAGGAAAACATACTTTATAATTTATTAGCTGAACCAAGCCATCAGTTTGAAAGATTCCTCCGAATGTCAGCTACTGATTTTGAAATCTGCTTAACAAAGTGGGGCGACTAATAACGAAACAAAACACTAGGTTTCGTCATACAATTCCTGCAAAAATTCGCTTAGCAGTTACTCTGCGGTATTTAGATTCCGGAGATAGCTCCAGAAGCTTGCATTACTTGTTTTAGATGTCTCATCAAGTAATTTCAAATATTGTAAGGGATTGTTGCATTGCCCTTATTACTGTTTTAAAAATTTGATTAAGGTAAAGAAAAATACATGCTTAATTCTAAACTAGCACGATAGTTCTGTTGTCATGTTTTTCTTTTGATTTCAGATTCCAGTAAATGAACATGAATGGTTGCAAAAAGAATCTGAATTTAGACACAAGTTTCCTTATTGTTTAGGTGCCCTTGATGGGAAACATGTAACAATAATATCACCAGCTCACAGTGATTCTGACTATTTTAATTATAAACATTCATTTAGTATCGTTAGTAGTAGTTTTTGGACAGAATGAAAACCTCCATCCCTCCATCCGGAATTTTTGGCCGACCTCGGATGGAGGGAAACTACCGGGGCGGTTCTAGAAGCCTCCGGCGGTGGGTGGAGTAAAATTTGGTCTCCAACCTAACGATATCTAGTGAAATTTTTTCTAATCTAACAGAACCGAATGGAACTTGATCCAACCTAACAGAACCCAACAAAATTTGGTTTAAACCTATTTGGTTTAACCTAACAAAATTTTTTTAAACCTAAAAATTAAAAAATTCCGTAACAGATGGCGCAGCCACCTTCCTGGCTACTAGATGGCTCTCATAGTTTGGATAATAGCGATCCCCGTGCGTAAGTTTGAAAAATTGTCAACAGATGGTGCTGAAAATCCTTTTTGATAGTTAAACTAGCCATTAAATGATGGCGTTGCTAATCTGAACTACCGCGAACTCTCTACCTAGATTCAAAATTCCATGAAAAGATGGCGTTGCTAGTCTGAACCACCGCGAGCTCTGTACCTAGATTCAAAATTCCATGAAAAGATGGTGTTGCTTCCATAATTTTATAATATTTTTATCTGAAAACAGGTTTAAACTTGTATAAATTGCCAGCTGACGTCACTAAAGTTAACTGATATCAAATAGTGAAGATTTCTGTCTAATATGCGAAAATGAATCAGCAGGTTTTAACCTGTATGGCTACATAAAGTGTGATAGCTGACGTCATCATACTATTTTTCTGCTATAAAAAGGCAGCGACAGAATTTCTTCAGTTACAATTTTGTTCGAAACTTTAGTGAAAACATTAAATCTTATTGTTGTAAATTTTCAATTGTTGTATTAACAATTAATTATTGCCAACAATGGAATCCATTACAGCTGGAAACAGAGACTTAATTCAAAAAATGGCCGGAAATTTTGTGAACGAATTGAACCATCTTGGTTCCATCAAACGGTGGATTAAACTTTATGATATGGAAATTGGGAAAGTATATAAAATAATGGGAGCCAGTCAACTACCATCAAAATTCGATTCATCAAAAATGAAAATATTGGAATTAGAAATTGGATACATATCATTGCCGGCGAGATTTGACAATTTGAACGAGCAGATGCTTGCATGGCTGCAGAGCAATCCAAAATTGGGTATCATAAATAATGGACCCATTGGACTAACTCATAAACTGGAATTCAAAAAAACATTGGATCTTCTTGAAATCGCATTTCAAAACGTTGGGTCTTCTTGAAATTTGTAAATTTTCAATTGTTGTGTTAACAATTAATTATTGCCAACAATGGAATCCATGTATTGTGGAAATCGTTCGTATTCATCACATAGCATTTCAGAGTTGTCGTTAATTTGTTTAATAATTTCCTCTCGACGCTTCGCTTTACTTAGTTCTCTTAATTCTGCGTTAGAACATTGAAGAAGATTGATGTAATGATCCGTAAATTCCATACAACAGAAATATTCCGTTATCTCAATATTTCCAACATTTCGTCTATAATTGCGCTTGAAAAGTCTACAAACCACCTCTATAGATTCAATGGTGTTTGTTGGATAATTTTTCACTATTTTAATACACAAGTCGACCAATCGATTCAATTGGTGATCTTTGATTCCTCACAGAGCACTTTCTTGCATATGCACAAATTTTTAATATAATTATAAATTTTACTAGTTAAAAAGTGATCATTGTGTATCTATTTTTTTTAAAAACTATACTTAATAAAAAAAATTTAAAGAAAAAAACCGATCTTTTGATTTACACCGATCCCCTGAAAAGAAATCAAACTAATTTTTGATATTATACCTTAAACTTGATGTATATATAAAAATTCCAATTACAATTATGGTACACCATATATACTCGTAAATTTTACAAAAATGTATCACTCTGTACATTTTTTTAAATCTGTGTGCACATTCTTTGATGTTATTTAATATCAGAATATATATTAATCAGCTAAAAATTGTTACATACTTACGTTATAAATATTTAAGTGTGTATTTTGTTTTAAATATGTACCTTATAAATACCCATGATTACTTTACTATATCTCTAATCACGCGATATCGTGTTATAAAATACATAAGAATTTACTCATTTAATGTAAGAATATTTGATCATCAACAATTAAATAAAAACGAATTTTCTAAAATATATATAGTAATATAATATTTTGCATATATACAGTAGTCTGTTAAAAGTACGGGTTTCTACACCTTTAAAAAACATATTTTTTACAATATCAATATATTGTAAAAAAATCATATTTCTTAATATTTTTAAAACTGAATATGTAATATCAAGAATTTGAAACAGTTTTGAAACATTAATTTCTCCTCATAATATTTTTTTAGTCTTATATTAATAGCACAATGTTCCATATATTTTAAGAAAATTTTCCTTTTAATATTTTATAACTTATCTAAAAAAATTTATAGCTATTTTTATCAAAAAAAATTTATTACTTGCTATTGTTAAGAAATTAGTTAAATATATCTATAGGTATTAAATGACCTCTAGTTTTTGTAAAAGACTGTAATAGCAATTCATCTTAAATACGAAATTATTTTATTAATGCTAAATAAGCGTTTTTCTCATATTGTCATACTCCAATATGTATTGTATATTGTTATAATTTATAAAAATGTGTTTTATTTATTAAAAAATTTAACAAAATCATAATCTGACTTCACGATATTTCTGATTATATACCATGTTATGTCTACACATATATTAACAAGTTTGTCAAAAAAATGATGATGAACGATTTGGTTCATGGCATCCCAACAATAAAGTTAAAACTCTCCCGGGGGTATTCAGAGATAAATAAGAACATTACCTATATTGGGCAATTTAGGTAATATATCTACTTAATAAATTTCTAACACTCACTGACTGACAGACAACGCAAAGCCTAAACCGTTGGGTTTAAAAGAATGAAATTTTGCGTAGGAGTTCCCTATGTGACGTAGGTGAGCACTAAGAAAGGATTTTTGAAAATTCGTCCCCTAAGTGGGTTTAATAGGGAATGAAAATTTGTATGTAAATTCTTTATTTTTGAAGTTAGTGATATTAAAAATATGTTACTATGGCTATTAAAATAAATATTTAATGAATCATTAACTTTGACTGATAGACAACGGACAACCTCAACTGTTGAGTTTAGAGGGACGAAATTAAGCAGAGGACTTATGAAAATTGACGTTTAGGCTTCTATTTATAAATAAAAGTTAGTTGTTTCTGGAAATTTATTCCCTAAGGCGTTAAAACAGAAAATGAAAGTTCATATGGGAAGTTCATCGTGGATATTGATTTAGGCTTTTGAAAAACATTAAAAGTGAGCACAAAGTGAGTACCTAATAAAGAGATATTGTCGATGGGCAATCCCATTAGGTATACGGCTAGTATGTAAATAAAAGATAAATAAAATCAAAATCCGAAAATGTATGAAACCGAATCCAACGAAACCTAACCTATTGATCAAAACAAGTCATAAAAAATTTGCAAAAAGTGGTATTTTACAAAGTAAAATTTTCAAAAAGTGGTGTTGTGCAAAGTAAAATTTTGAATAATAATTATTATGTTTATATATCCCCCCAATATTTTTACCATAAACAATAGTTATAGAAAGATAGGTAGATATTGAAAAAAAGTGCTAAATAAAAATTTGCTTTTTATGGACAGTGAAATGTTTTTAAACTATTCGCAGTTTAATTTTGCAAAAACACCTAAAAAATTATCAGTTAAAGACAGATATTATTTCTAAGCAAACGAATTGAAAATTATGTCTAATGCAAAAAAAACGTAGCATTCCTTTATGTAATTTTATACCATAAGAATATATACGTATACAGGGTGGAAAGTAAAATAATTGTTATCGTTTTCAAGAGCGGATGAAAACTTTAATTTGGAGTATGAAATTTTATTTTATTTTTCCGGAATTATGCTAAATTCAATTAATTAACCCTTTCCTGCACAGCAGTTTTAGATCATTATTGTTCGACGATACTTTATTTTTAACAAATCATCAATAATATGGGTGAATACTTACTGGCAAGAATTACATAGTTTGCACATATGTTCTATTGTGTCAGAACGTCAATGGAACAATGCAATTTAATTGCCTATAATCAGGAGCAAGTAAAAACATTACCTATTTTAATAGTTCAAAAAATATAGATTACATAGTTCGTTGTAAGAATAATCACGTCGACGATCTTTTTTAACCCGTTTAGGACCACCATCTACGATATTTTTCCAAACAAAAAAATTCATACTTTTATAAGTATTATTACAGACTTCTATACTGAAGGGTGTGTGTCTCTGATATAAAGTAGGCCATACATCATCAAGCGCTTCAATTGATACGTGTGACTCAGTTGCTTTTTATTTATATCTTATACTTACCGTAATAATGTTGAGATACGTAATAATAATACTTAAGCTCATAATAAATATACACACACGCAAAAAAATATATTTTATTGGTTTTCTTTACAAAAATATGTAATGACAATTTTTACAAAAATTTATATTCAGAAATAATGAAGTAAAAAAATTACATAATAAATATATCACACACACACACACAAAAAATAATATATTTTATTGGTTTTCTTTACAAAAATATGTAATGACAATTTTTACAAAAATTTATATTCAGAAACAACGAAGTAAAAAAATTACATAATAAATATATCACACACACACACAAAAAATAATATATTTTATTAGTTTTCTTTACAAAAATATGTAATGACAATTTTTACAAAAATTTATATTCAGAAACAACGAAGTAAAAAAATTACATAATAAATATATCACACACACACACAAAAAAATAATATATTTTATTGGTTTTCTTTACAAAAATATGTAATGACAATTTTTACAAAAATTTATATTCAGAGACAACGAAGTAAAAAAATTACTTATCATAAAAAAAGAATAAAAACAAAATATGTACAATTAAAATTAAATAATAAAAATAATAAATTTAAAAATATCTTTCCGTATGGTAGATTTTAAAACATGGTATCGCACAGAGGGGGACACCACAGTCGGGACACCAGGTTCGTGTTTCTTTTCTAATTTTTTTATTCGTTTTTGGATCGGTTTTTACACAGCAAACGCGACATCTCCTTGTAGGGTTTGATTTTGATGTTGATGGAATATAATCTGCGAAATGTCTAGCTGTCAGTCTAAGGGGGTCAAGATACACTTGCCCCGTTCGTCCAGATGTGGAACCTGTAGGTGGATTAAGATATTTTTCAACAATTTTTTCCACTAATTCTATTAAAAACATTTCGTGGCTTAATTTTCCTCCATTTTTTTTTTATAGTACCCAGGAGTTATGTGCTGTCATTTCCAATAGGTGGGAAAGAAAATTTTTATAATATTTTTTCAGTCGCGATCGCGCGATTGTGTATGGCTCCATTGACTGATCCGACCTGTCAACACCTCCCATTTTATCATTATAGTCGAACACGACATCGGGTTTTGTGTGTTCTTTATTTTTAATAATTTTTGTTAAAAGTTCTCCTTTGTGAATTGACGTTATAAACAATACTTTTTTTTATTTTACCAGTGAACAACTGTTACCTTATTATTGTAGTATGTGGCTAATTCACCTTTTTTTAATTTTTTATTTGTGGAGGTAAATTTTTCCTGCTTTTTCTCAGCGTGTCGTACAAATCTATTTTTCGCTCGAGCAACAGACTACTGAGTGATGGCGAATTATAATAATTGTCTGTAATTAAACAGTAGCCCTTATCCAATAAAGTTTCAGAAAGAGTAAGTACTATCTTACTACAAAATGGCAATTCCGAAAACGAATCGCTTAATACGGTATCCTTGCCAGTATAAATTATAAATTTATAAATATATGACGACGAAGCTTCTCATAGTTTAAAAATTTTTATACCAAACCGGGTACGTTGGCTCGGAATAAATTGTTTCCAGCTCAATCTTCCCTTGTAAAGTAGTAAGCTTTCATCCACACATATTTCTTGCTCCGGTGTATACATTTCCTGAAATCTTGATTCAATAATTGGCCAAATTTTCTTCAATTTTGTTGAGTAGTTGTCTGTGGGTTCTAATTCTTTACTCTCAAAATGAAGAAATTTTTTTAATAGAAAAAATCTTTCCCGCGACATCACTTTTTTAAAAAATGGTGTTTCAACTGATGGCCTCTTTGTAAAACATAATTTTTCACTTCGTTTGTGTACCACACCTTCTAATAAAATTAATGCCAAGAAGCACATTAATTCATTAACATTTGTTTTGAAAATTTCTCTATGAGAAGAATGTGGTTCATTTTCTTTATTTTTATTCATAAACTCTTCAGCATATATATTTGTTTTTTCCACTATCTCGTCGGTTATGAAACATCTGCAAAAATAAAAAATAAATTTACAATATTAATATTATCTTTTATTTTGATGTGGTAGGTAAGTAAATTGTTTTTTGATAGTTTTTAGTTTTAATTTTAATATCAAACAAATGATTTCACTCGACGAAGTAGGTTTACAACAACTTCATCGCTGCATCCATTGAATGACTTATTGCTTAATTTAATAGTGTAGTACAAGTGAACCTTTTTTTTGTGCGGTGGATACGGACCGCATAAAAGAATCGCACAAAAAAAAATATATATTTAAGAACTTCATAAATTTCTATAAAAAGTATAGTTCGATTCAGATTGTAAGATAAAACTTTTTTTATGCGGTGGATAGGAACCGCATAAAAAAAGTTTCATCGAAAATAAGTAACTCAGAACGCTCAAAATCTCACGATTTGCTTAAAAGTTGCGTTTCTAAACAAGATAAAGTATTAATTTACACATAAGAACAATTTATTTCATTTTTAAAATATTATGAAAATTCTGAAAAATGCATCTGTAAAAAAATTTAATGATATTTTCTTACTTTCTCTTACTTTTGATTTACATTATGCAGTTGAGAAATTTTTTCAAAAACCGCATTAAAAAAATCGCACAGAAAAAGGACCGCATAAAAGAAGGTTTAACTGTAATTAAATTTCTGTACTAAATATTTAAAACAAAAATTAGTAATTTATTACAATTAAAATATAATTTTTTTATAATTTATTAGATTTACCTACGCAGTTTTTTTATGCAAATCGTACTAACAACTCATTTTTACTTCTGTAAAAGTTATCAATCTTTATGTATATTTTAAAACAAAGATTGTATAAACCAATACGTACCTAAAAATATCCAGGATATTGTTATCCTCAGGAAATTCAACTTTAATTCCTGAATCAGCAAGATAATCCAATTTTTGGCAATGTTCTCGTTGGCCTTCGATCCAAAGTTCTTCGCTACCGTCTTGTTGTTCCCGCTCTTCTCCTTCTTCCCTACGGCTTACGATATTTCAAATATCTTCGATGTCGAAATCACTTTATGAACTTTCATCGCCACTAAATTCGCTTAAATTAAATTCTATATCAGTATCTTCCAGAATAGCCAATAAATCTTCACTTTGTATATGTTCTTTAAAATTAAAAAAATAAATATAGTCAATGGTCTTCAGTAGGCACTAAAAAATTCACATACACAAAATTACACAACACTAAAATTGAAAGACTTAACCTATGAAAATTATTTTAAATATTATTAACGTAGAAGTTTTAAAATATTCAAATATAATGTTCAAAAAAACTGTCTTTTAATTATAAGTGTCATTAAAAAGAAAAAATAAAACTGAAAATATAACGATGGCAAGCATAATTAATAAAACGAATACAACGCATAACACTTACAAGCAAAGCCACGAGGTAAACATGTAAAAGATGTGTCATGTGAGTTGTGACGTGTGTGGTATGATTTACTGAGTATATTTACAATATTACAGCGTCAGATGGCAGTAGGCTCCAGTTACCGACACAAGACGAGCTACACTCGTCAATTGGATTTTTTATTAAAATTGCTATGACGAGCTGAGCTCGTCATTAGTCCTAAAAGAGTTAAGGAATTGTTTAAGGACTGTGGTATGTAAGAAATAATAACACTCACATAATTTTAAAATATTTTATTAAATAATTAACTTTGGTATATACCTATTGGAAAAATTACACTATTGGTTTAGTTTACAACTCATAAAATGTTAAAAGTTTATTTTAAAGCCTCCTATAGGGTCGTAAATATAACCCTTTTTCCCCGCAATTTTTTCATCACCACCGTTGGCGATACACCAAAATGACATCAAAAATACACCAAATTACACCAAAAATACGTTAAAAATACACCAAATTACACCAAAAAAAAACCAAGTTACACCAAAATTACACCAAAAATACACAAAATTACACCAAAAATACATCAAATTACACCAAAAATACACCAAATTACACCAAAAATACACCAAAATATACACCAACAATACACCAAAAATACACAAAATTACACCAAAAAGACAGCAAAGAGTCACTTCCAAAGAGTCACTCCCAAAAGAGACACTCCCAAAGAGTCACTCCCAAAAGAGTCACTCCCAAAAGAGTCACTCCCAAAGTGTCACTCCCAAAAGAGTCAGTCCCAAAAGAGTCACTCCCAAAAGAGTCACTCCCAAATTTTACTTTGCACAACACCACTTTTTGAAAATTTTACTTTGCAAAATACCACTTTGTGAAAATTTTTTATGACTTGTTTTGATCAAAGGGTTAAGTTTCGTTGGATTCGGTTTCATACATTTTCGGATTTTGATTTTATTTATCTTTTATTTACATACTAGCCGTATACCCAATGGGATTGCCCATCGACAATATCTCTTTATTAGGTACTCACTTTGTGCTCACTTTTAATGTTTTTCAAAAGCCTAAATCAATATCCACGATGAACTTCCCATATGAACTTTCATTTTCTGTTTTAACGCCTTAGGGAATAAATTTCCAGAAACAACTAACTTTTATTTATAAATAGAAGCCTAAACGTCAATTTTCATTAGTCCTGTTCTTAATTTCGTCCCTCTAAACTCAACAGTTGAGATTGTCCATTGTCTATCAGTCAAAGTTAATGATTCATTAAATATTTATTTTAATAGCCATAGTAACATATTTTTAATATCACTAACTTCAAAAATAAAGAATTTACATACAAATTTTCATTCCCTATTAAACCCACTTAGGGGACGAATTTTCAAAAATCCTTTCTTAGTGCTCACCTACGTCACATAGGGAACTCCTACGCAAAATTTCATTCTTTTAAACCCAACGGTTTAGGCTGTGCGTTGTCTGTCAGTCAGTGAGTGTTAGAAATTTATTAAGTAGATAATATATTACCTAAATTGGCCAATATAGGTAATGTTCTTATTTATCTCTGAATACCCCCGGGAGAGTTTTAACTTTATTGTTGGGATGCCATGAACCAAATCGCTCATCATCATTTTTTTGACAAACTTGTTAAAATATGTATAGACATAACATAGCATATAATCAGAAGTATCGTGAAGTCAGATTATGATTTTGTTAAATTTTTTAATAAATAAAACACATTTTTATAAATTATAACAATATACAATACATATTGGAGTATGACAATATGAGAAAAACGCTTATTTAGCATTGATAAAATAATTTCGTATTTAAGATGAATTGCTATTACAGTCTTTTACAAAAACTAGAGGTCATTTAATACCTATAGATATATTTAACTAATTTTTTAACAATAGCAAGTAATAAATTTTTTTTGATAAAAATAGCTATAAATTTTTTTAGATAAGTTATAAAATATTAAAAGGAAAATTTTCTTAAAATATATGGAACATTGTGCTATTAATTTAAGACTAAAAAAATATTATGAGGGGAAATTAATGTTTCGAAACTGTTTCAAATTCTTGATATTACATATTCAGTTTTAAAAATATTAAGAAATATGATTTTTTTACAATATATTGATATTGTAAAAAATATGTTTTTTAACGGTGTAGAAACCCGTACTTTTAACAGACTACTGTATATATGCAAAATATTATATTACTATATATATTTTAAAAAATTCGTTTTTATTTAATTGTTGATGATCAAATATTTTCACATTAAATGAGTAAATTCTTATGTATTTTATAACACGATATCGCGTGATTAGAGATATAGTAAAGTAATCATGGGTATTTATAAGGTACATATTTAAAACAAAATACACACTTAAATATTTATAACGTAAGTATGTAACAATTTTTAGCTGATTAATATATATTCTGATATTAAATAACATCAAAGAATGTGCACACAGATTTAAAAAAATGTACAGAGTGATACATTTTTGTAAAATTTACGAGTATATATGGTGTACCATAATTGTAAATGGAATTTTTATATATACATCAAGTTTAAGGTATAATATCAAAAATTAGTTTGATTTCTTTTTAGGGGATCGGTGTAAATCAAAAGATCGGTTTTTTTCTTTAAATTTTTTTTATTAAGTATAGTTTTTAAAAAAAATAGGTACACAATGATCACTTTTTAACTAGTAAAATTTATAATTATATTAAAAATTTGTGCATATGCAAGAAAGTGCTCTATGAGGAATCAAAGATCACCAATTGAATCGATTGGTCGACTTGTGTATTAAAATAGTGAAAAATTATCCAACAAACACCATTGAATCTATAGAGGTGGTTTGTAGACTTTTCAAGCGCAATTATAGACGAAATGTCGGAAATATTGAGATAACGGAATATTTCTGTTGTATGGAATTTACGGATAATTACATCAATCTTCTTCAATGTTCTAACGCAGAATTAAGAGAACTAAGTAAAGCGAAGCGTCGAGAGGAAATTATTAAACAAATTATCGACAACTCTGAAATGCTATGTGATGAATACGAACGATTTCCACAATACATGGATTCCATTGTTGGCAATAATTAATTGTTAACACAACAATTGAAAATTTACAAATTTCAAGAAGATCCAACGTTTTGAAATGCGATTTCAAGAAGATCCAATGTTTTTTTGAATTCCAGTTTATGAGTTAGTCCAATGGGTCCATTATTTATGATACCCAATTTTGGATTGCTCTGCAGCCATGCAAGCATCTGCTCGTTCAAATTGTCAAATCTCGCCGGCAATGATATGTATCCAATTTCTAATTCCAATATTTTCATTTTTGATGAATCGAATTTTGATGGTAGTTGACTGGCTCCCATTATTTTATATACTTTTCCAATTTCCATATCAGAAAATTTAATCTACCGGTTGATGGAACCAAGATGGTTCAATTCGTTCACAAAATTTCCGGCCATTTTTTGAATTAAGTCTCTGTTTCCAGCAGTAATGGATTCCATTGTTGGCAATAATTAATTGTTAACACAACAATTGAAAATTTGCAACAATAAGTTTTAATGTTTTCACTAAAGTTTCGAACAAAATTGTAACTGAAGAAATTCTGTCGCTGCCTTTTTATAGCAGAAAAATAGTATGATGACGTCAGCTATCACACTTTATGTAGCCATACAGGTTAAAACCTGCTGCTTCATTTTCGCATATTAGACGGAAATATACACTATTTGATATCAGTTTACCCTTAGTGACGTCGGTTGGCAATTTATACAAGTTTAAACCTGTTTTCAGATAAAAATATTATAAAATTATGGAAGCAACACCATCTTTTCATGGAATTTTGAATCTAGGTACAGAGTTCGCGGTGGTTCAGACTAGCAACGCCATCTTTTCATGGAATTTTGAATCTAGGTACAGAGTTCGCGGTAGTTCAGATTAGCAACGCCATCTTTTAATGGCTAGTTTAACTATCAAAAAGGACTTTCAGCACCATCTGTTGACAATTTTTCAAACTTACGGACAGGGATCACTATTATTCAGACTATGAGAGCCATTATAGGAAGGTGGCTGCGCCATCTGTTACGGAATTTTTGAACTTTTAGGTTAAAAAAATTTTGTTAGGTTAAACCAAATTTTGTTGGATTCTGTTAGGTTGGATCAAGTTCCATTGGGTTCTGTTAGGTTAGAAAAAATTTCACTAGATATCGTTAGGCTGGAGACCAAATTTTGCTCCACCCACCGCCGGAGGCTTCTAGGACCGCCCTGGTAGTTTTCCCTCCATCCGAGGTCGGCCAAAAAATCCGGATGGAAGGATAGAGGTTTTCATTCTGTCCAAAAACTACTACTATCGTTTTGTTGGCCTTGGTAGATTACAATTTTTGCTTCATGTTTTGTGATATTGAAAGTAAGGGATGAATTAGTGATGGTGGTGTGTTTAGAAATAGTATATTATTCAAAAAACTTCAAACAAACGCTTTAAATCTACCGCAACCTGAACCATTGCCTGGTGGTGATGTATGTATGCCATATGTTTTCGTTGCTGACAATGCATTTCCACTGCATATCAACTTAATGAAACCTTTTGCGGGAGATCACCCTGAGGGAAGTTTAGAAAGAAAATTTAACAAAAAACTTTCTTCCGTTCGCATTGTAGTGTATGTAATAGTATGAAGGGTGTGAGGCGGCTTGGTGGTTCCCTTAAGATACCACCGGTGCCAGCATAAATGTAATGTATTGGGGGTTGTAAGGAAGGGGTGGTTTCAGTGGTTGATTTGAACTATTCCACCGACGCCACCATAATTGTAATAATACTGAATTAGATGAAGGGTGGTAGCAATAGCCGTATCAAAATAAAAATATTTAAATTAAAATATGTACATTTCGGGACGCGGTTAAATGGCTCAAAAATTACCCAGACGTAGATGTAGGAAATTGAATAACTCAATAATTAACGATTGACAATAAAAATAACCATTTTTGGTTTAATGAAGTTGCAATAAAAATAATAATACTTCAACAATAGAAGATTAAACTAATATAAAAATACTTATAATCTTATTTGTTACATATGCAAGCCGATTGGGTGTGGTTGGAGAACTATTGTAAGTTATACGAAAAATATCCAAGAAAAATAGTTAAAATATTAATAAATAATATTTTAAATAAAAATACACCGAATCGGGTTGCATACGTGGATAAAAATATTAGGGAAGAAAACGCATATTACCTCTTCCTGAGGGATAACAAAACACTACACAAAAGTAAATCTTAACAACTCCAAAAGTACTTTACGACATTACAAATACTGAATTACATTATCAAATCTAATTACGGAATGAATCGTATCGACCCGTTCTTTGGGCCTCAAGCCAAGCTCGCTAGGGTACTCCCATTATCTCGCGCATTAATCGTTCGATTTCATATTTTGGCGTTTTGCTGATTTAGCGATTAATTCAAAGAACTCATTATTCTACTTTTAAATAGTCATTTTTCTAGATTAAACTATACAGTTGTGTTCAACAATAAGTTTACAATATGTTATTATATTGTTAGGAAGTGGGTACAGTAGCGGGCATTATATTACGTGGAAAATGAATTTAGCATAATGTCAGCACGATTTCGAGTTTTGAGGAAACCAATTGCTCTGCAACCAGAGGGAGCGTGTAATGTGGTGATGGCATGTGCCTTATTACACAATTTTTTAAGAAAAAGTACTACTTCAGCAGCTATTTAGACTCCACCACATTACACTGATACAATTATTAATGACGAAGTAATACCAGTTGGAGACGAGAAATAGGGGATACTGAAGGCGCTTTCGCACCGTTCGAGAGAATCGCACGACGCCCCAGCATATCGGCAAGCGAAGTTAGAAATAAATTCGCAGAATATTTCTACGCAAACACATAATAGAGGATTTGACTATTTTTTGAAAATTATTTTAAAGCATACATATTTATTTATTATGCATTTATTATGCAGCTGTCAGTTACGTCACATTCTCTAGATAGCAACAGGTGGTCAGTAACTAAGAAAAAAACTGTTTAATTTTCTTATAGGTAACAAGGAAAAGAAATTGTTGATTTTTTTTTTAAATTAATTAAATTTAGATTCATTTTCATAGTTATGTTTGCTACTGAAATTTAAAGTAGCGATTCAGGTGGCGTTTCTGCTGATTTAATTTATAGCTGAAAAATTACTTTCTTTAATTAATTTTTTTAAAATTAAATAATGTTAGCTAAGATGAATTAGCATAATAAGTTGCTGTTTTAGCGAATTTCGAAAACTCACGACGCAACCTCCGACAGAGACCATAACAGAAATATGTTTTGAGGTCCCTAGAATACAAAAATGATATTCACTAAAATTTATATATATATATATATATATATATATATATATATATATATATATATATATATATATATATATGTGTGTGTGTGTGTGTGTGTGTGTGTGTGTGTGTGTGTCGCCACGATAACTTTCGAACGAAACGTTTAATGCTTATGAAATTCCGTATGGAGACTCGATTTTGATCTGGCTTGGCTAAGTTCTTTAGCCAGACACATCGGATGCCCAGAAGTAGGTTTTTTGGCCATTTTTTATCATTTTTTATCATTCGATCCTATCATTAGACAGTTCGATTTTTACATCGTTAAAAAGCCAAAAAAAAAAAAAAATTATGAAGAAAATATTTTTATAATTTTCTTTCTATTTTAAGTATTTTTCGAGAAAATGTAAATTTTCTCTTTTGTATTAGTTTTCTTTCTTTGTTAGTCTAATAAGTAATTTATATTTAAGTCTCAGTTCTTTATCAAATATAAAAAATTTCATTTTTTTTTAAAGAATTTTGTGAGAACTAGTGAAATCTATCCACATATACCTGAAATTTTATATTTAGACAATTACGTCACAAATTAGTTCAACCCTTCAAAATGACGTCATATAGATTTTAAACCAATAACTGAATACAAAATTTTTAATACTCCTTAAAAATACTCTTTCTCGATTTAACATTACGAGTTAGAAAGAGATAATATAATAATATAATCCAACCTAATTAAACAAAAACAACTGAAATATTAATGATAATAATATAAAGAGGCGACCTACGTCGTTACCTATTTGTAACCACACTCCAGAAGAAGACGTAATTATAATGAGTTGTCTGTCAAATGTTACTCTTAATAAGATTTTCAAATTTGTTTAATTTGTACAGTAAGGCTCAACGTAATGGCAAACTAGTAATTAGATTTTACCGTGCAAATGGTTTAAATAGTTATAAAATATAGCTATTTAATGACAAACAAATCAACCAAACTTTTTAATCTAATACCTAAACTTTTTCTAACAATAACAACTCACTCATATTTTATTTTAAAAATGCCAATTTTTTTAGCTTATCGTACTTTTTAACTTGACCTAGTAGTGTACTTTTAAACAGTTTTAGAAATCAGTTTACTTATTGCAATTCAAATGTTTGATGAATTTCTGCAAGGAAAATTCAGCTACTACACCATATCTCACCAGGTCACCATAAAAAACGCTTTTATATTCTCCAGCCACCATATTGAAATCACTGTTGTGTGAGGACAATTTTGCCACGCATATTTCAAAATAGAGTCCATAACCTTTAATTTGAGATATTGCAGATCTATTTTAAGCAACACCAATTTTTGACAGCAGGGTGTCCCGTTCAGAAAGAATGTCCTATATATATATATATATATATATATATATATATATATATATATATATATATATATATATATATATATATATATTGGGACGCAAAAACCGGGGGGGGGGTGGTCCAAGGTGTCCCGACTCCCCGAAAATTACGTAAATTTTCCTTCCATTTATTTTATTCATATTAAACTGTTTACTGGTATTTTTTATTTGAAAATCGAATTTTCGGAGACGACATTTTACGATAATATTTTACAATGTTATCCAATTCTTTCAGTGCGAAAATTCTTTGCTATGCAACCCTTTCACCTTATTTTGGTCATTTTAGGGCTCTTTGGTAGAATTTTGTTAATTTATTCATTCAAAAATGACAATTTAGAACAAGATGTAGTATTTTTTAGCCATATTTCAAGAGTTATTTTCTAATTTATTATCCTGTTTGTGATCCTTTATGACATATTAAGTGTTAAATAGTCGCCTACTTACAATTTAAGCCCTTTCCGTAGAATTTATTTTGGTAGCATAAATCAATAATCGATTTCTTGGACTCTATTGAAATTCCTTTAATTTTCCAGTAAATATATGAAAAAATTGACCTTAAGGATTATTAAATTTTATGTTTATTTAAAATATAGGTACTTACCTTTACCTACGTAAATATACTTATAAATTTGAAAATCAAGTAATTCATTTTTGAAACATATAAAAGTATATATCAAATTGTAAAGTGTTCGAATACGAATGTGGCGTTGGACATGTTGATACAATTTGCATGCATAACATTTTTCTTAGAGAATTTTTTTTTAAAAACTATTAATGAAATTTTTTTAGCTTATATAGGAAGTAGAAGATCCAAATATTAATATTATAAACAAAAAAGTTCAAATTTGTGGGAAATTATGGGAATCCATTCGGTTTAAATTTTGTCATATGAGTAAATATGCTGTATATATATATATATATATATATATATATATATATATATATATATATATATATATATATATATATATAAATTTTGGCGAATCGGCATCATTTTCGGATTGTGGCAACCTCCAAATAAAATTCTATCATAGACCCAAGTTCAAGTCTTACCATGACAGTGACAGTAATAGCTGAATTTTCTTTTCAGTCGGAAATTCATTCAAACAATTGAAGATAGGAAGTAATGAAATAAAAATTTGATATATATTTAGAAATACACTACCAGCTCAAGTGAGAAAGTACAATAAGCTATGTACTTGGAATTTACTTGGAAGTAAGACATGTACTTGGAATTTATTAATTGTTTTTTAAAAGTTTTTGGAAATAAATTTAATTTTCTGGGGGTTTTAAGGGCCTTATTATTTCATACGCATCCGTTTAATGATACGTTTAACCTTTCCCGTATTATAAAATTCATATGTAAATCGGCGTTGATGGCTCTTTTCCAAAACCACAGTCTATTACAATAAGTAATATGAACTGCCATATTTGATTTTGTGGACTTTTAATATCAAAGCTTTCCAGTGATGAAGGAAGGGTTACTAACAATATTATCTTTATCAAATATGGTAATTAAACTTTGTATACCTTAAAAATTAAGGTCAATTATCTTTTATTTATGAAATGATTTTTTTGAATCGCTTTCAGTTTTCATTAGTACAAGGTCTAATAACAAAATAAATTAATTTTTCCATTAATCTTCTAAACCAGACGTCAGAAAACTACGGTCGCTGGGCCAGACCTGGCCCACCTGTTGTTTTTAATCCGGCTCACCAATCAATATAGTGCCTTTAACTTTAGTAATGCTTTTTAATGATGAATTTTTAGAATGAGTATTTTTACTAGAAGATAGCAAAATAAATTATTTAAAGTTTAAAGACATGGGTCAATCCAAATTCTAGAATGATGATACTATCCATTAAAATCACCTTGGTGGAGCCCTTGGCAATAATATAAGGGCACGAGGATTGTAAAATGCCTATTTATATCCCTTTCTGTAATAATGATATTGATATTCATAACTTTACACCTACTTAAGGGATATTTGTGGCTCTATACAAAAATTTTAGGGGTATAAGAATTTTCTTGATCCCAGATTCGCACTCAGAGTCGAAAAATGCAAAGAAATACCATAGTCACTCACCCAAATCACAACCCTGATTTTTTTCGAGGGGGTGTCTTATTGTTGCTTAACCTAAATTTATATTTTTTTAATACACCTTCCACCAATCTGACCTTACTGAAATTTCTACACACGATAACTATGTTAGAGCCAAATAACATATATTTTTTTGGTAGGTGTCACTCAAGGAGTTGATGTAAAACATGCATCCTCAAAAATTCAATTATTATTTTAATCTAGTAAATAACGTCATACGAATGTAAAAAAATTATATAATATAAAGCTACTTTATGTCAACATTCTTTATTAATTTCATCTAATTATCTTCAATAGTTTTGAGGAAAAACAATTTTAAATTTAAGGGTTATTACCCCCATATCTCTGACAATATAGGGGGTACAGGTCTAATACCTATATTTTCGAACATTATTCACCATGAGCAACATTCGTGAAAAAGAATAGCCGAAAAAGCCGCTGGGCCGAAATCACAGAATGCTTACTCGGCGAGACCCTTTGATTGATTTTAAAAATATTTATTTTTTTAGCTTATTGTACTTTCTCACTTGAGCTGGTAGTGTATTTCTAAATATATTTCAAATTTTTATTTCATTACTTCCTATCTTCAATTGTTTGAATGAATTTCCGACAGAAAAGAAAATTCAGCTACTACTGTCACTGTCATGGTAAGACTTGAGCTTGGGACTATGATAGAATTTTATTTGGAGGCTGCCACAATCCGAAAATGATGCCGATTCGCCAAAATTTATATATATATATATATATATATATATATATATATATATATATATATATATATATATATATATATATATATATATATATATATATATATATATATATATATATATATATAAATAATATAGGGGCGCAACAACTACAAATCTACCGAGAGGTCTAACAAAAATTTGATAACCCAATTCTCCGATAACATTGTAAAAATGTCGTCTCCGAAAATTGGATTTTCAAATAAAAAATACCAGTAAACAGTTTAATATGAATAAAATAAATGGAAGGAAAATTTACGTAATTTTCGTGGAGTCGGGACCCCTTGCCCCCCTCCCCGGTTTTTACGTCCCAATATATATAGAACATTCTTTCTGAACGGGACACCCTGCTGTCAAAAATTGGTGTTGCTTAAAATAGATCCGCAATATCTAAAATTAGAGGTTATAGACTCTATTTTTCAAATATGCGTGGCAAAATTGTCCTTACACAACAGTGATTTCAATATGGCGGCTGGAGAATATAAAAGCGATTTTTATGGTGACCTGGTGAGATATGGTGTAGTAGCTGAATTTTCCTTGCAGAAATTCATCAAACATTTGAATTGCAATAAGTAAACTGATTTCTAAAACTGTTTAAAAGTACACTACTAGGTCAAGTTAAAAAGTACGATAAGCTAAAAAAATAGGCATTTTTAAAATAAAATATGAGTGAGTTGTTATTGATAGAAAAAGTTTAGGTATAAGATTGAAAAGTTTGGTTGATTTTTTTGTCATTAAATAGCTATAATTTATAACTATTTAAACCATTTGCACGGTAAAATCTAATTACTAGTTTACCATTACGTTGAGCCTTACTGTACAAATTACACAAATTTGAAAATCTTATTAAGAGCAACATTTGACACACAACTCATTATAATTACGTCTTCTTCTGGAGTGTGGTTACAAATAGGTAACGATGTAAGTCGCCTCTTTATATTATTATCATTAATATTTCAGTTGTTTTTGTTTAATTAGGTTGGATTATATTATTATGTTATCTTTTTCTAACTCGTAATGTTAAATCGAGAAGGAGTATTTTTAAGGAGTATTAAAAATTTTGTATTCAGTTATTGGTTTAAAATCTATATGACGTCATTTTTAAGGGTTGAACTAATTTGTGACGTAATTGTCTAAATATATTACTTCGGGTATACATGTGTTATAATATACATACATGCACATAGTTTTGTTTCTTATTTATTGCATTATAATTAGCATAGTGCTGTCTCAAGTTGAAAAATGAAAATTGAACAGATTTTCTAAGCTTATGTAATTGAAGATTTTTTTTTATTGAATTTTTAAAACAAGAAACTGAAGATTATGTTATGATATAATATTATTAAATATGAAACAAAACAACATAATATGTACAATGTACATATGTATGTATGTATACACGGAAAAATATTTTGAACCGATTTTGAAAATTTTTTCACTAATAATTATTATTGTTAAAAAATTAAACAATTTTAAATGGATTTAAGGTATTTTATGTGAGGTCAAGGTTTTCGGGACCTAAAAAGGCCAAAAATTAATTAATCAATCGATTTTAAAAATTTTTCACAGTTAGTAAGTTAAAGTATTTGAATTAATTAATTAAATGATGTCCGCAAGAAGCTTACGGACTGCCATAAGTTATATGAGATCCCTAGAACCCTTTTCTTACTGTTAGAGTACTAGAGTTGTATGAGTTTCGGCAGGGTTTACTGATCCCATAATTGTAAAAAATAAACTAAACGACCAATTTTGAAAATTTTTTCACTGTTATAGATCTAAACTATTTTAGATAGATATAGAATACATTATGTAAGGTCCGCCAGGGTCCATAGGACCCAAAAGTGTCAAAAATAAACTAACTGACCGATTTTGAAAATTTTTTCACTGTTACAGAGCTAAACTATTTTAGATAAATATCGATTACGTTATGTAAGGTCCGGCAGGGTGCATAGGACCCAAAAGTGTCAAAAATAAACTAACTGACCGATGTTGAAAATTTTTTCACTGTTACAGAGCTAAACTATTTTAGATAAATATAGATTACGTTATGTAAGGTCCGACAGTGTCAGTGGGACCTAAAAGTGTCAAAAATAAAATAACTGACCGATTTTGAAAATTTTTTTACTATTACCGAGGTAAACAATTTTAGGTAGGTACAGGTTGTGTTATCTGAGATCCACAACTGTCCTGCGGATGCAAATGCGGCGTAGAATGCTACACAACGGGTTTTGAATATATATATATATATATATATATATATATATATATATATATATATATATATATATATATATATTACATAAAGTCCGCCTAGAATATACGGTCGAGCTGATTTTTTAATGAGGTGCACCGGGATCTTGCAGATCCGAAAACGCCAATAATAAGCTACCGAACCGATTCTAAAAAAATTCTCACTGCTAGAGAACTAAATTATTTTAGATGGATACAACCTTGCTGCACAAAATCCGTTCAGGTTCTTGGGTCCCCAAAAATACCAAAACTAATTACCCAGCCGATTTTAAAAATTCCTTTACTCTTAGAAAGCTAAACTATTTTAAATAGGTACAGGTCTTAGATGAGATCCGCCAGTGCCCAATATTTGGAAATTTGCTATGTTATGCAGATGCTGCGACAGGGGTATTTTAATATAAATTTTGATTGTATTTCTTTGATACTGTCAAATACTTCATTGTTAAAAAATACTATGAATAGAAATAAATCAAGTTACAATAGAAAATGTGTTTTAATATGAAAATGATCCTTTACTTTAAATAATTTGACTCTTATTTGACAGTCAATAGTGCGTCCACTTGCAATTCATGGGGTACCGGATTGGAATTATTTTAGCAACTAGTTTGCGTATTCTTAAATTTTACGATTTCCATTTCTAACTGTAAGTTATCAGATAAGCTAATTTGATAAGGTAATTAAATAATAACACTGCAAATATCATGATCTATTATTTATTTTAAATTAAAAAAAATAAAAATAAAATAAAAAAATCCTATTATCTTTTTATATTTTATCTTATTATTTAACAGAGTCGTCACTTTCTCTCAATTTTCTTGACTTTACTCAGAAAGTGGCTACTCTTTTAAATAATAATTTTGCTGTTTAAGGTCACTGGATAAAATACTGTTTTCTTCCCAGTGAACATAGAATGTAAATGTGATGTAACAAGGAAATAACAAGTTACGCAACTTTTTTGACTTATGGGTGACATAACAATTATATAAAATTAGAGTTTTACGTTATATCCCTAATTGGTACCTGTACGTTACGTAACAGTTACGTGCCATTGTGACTGTAATAAAATGTCACATTTGGGACTGCTATGTTACGTTTAGATGATGTATCAAGGTTGCTTCGATAAAACGTCACAGTGTGACTTTTATGTTATGTCTTCGCAACCTAACAATGTTACTTTAATAAAACCTCACAGAACTGACTCTTATGTTATGTTTTTGTGACGTATCAACGTTACTTTATTGAAATGTCACAATCATAACTCTTTTGTTATGTCCCGATGACCTAACAATGTTACTTTGAACAAAACGTCACAACAGTACTCTTATGTTATGTTTTTGTGATGTATTAACTACAGGTATCTTTAAATTGACAACTCCTTGCGAATTGATACATTTAAAATTAATATGGTAACAAAACATTTCACAAAAGTGACAAGTGAAATGTTTTATTAATATTGACATGTCACAAAAACATAACAAAAGAGTCATGATTGTGACATTTCATTAAAAAAACGTTAATACGTCGTTAAAACAGTTAATTTTGTTATTAATTTAAAAATTAAACTCGTATGAAAATTCTTGTAAGGCTTTATTTACTATTTTGTGATATATATTAATATATAACGATGAGAATAAATAAGTCAGTTTGGTCTAGTGGTTAAGACTGTCGATAATTTAAATGATGCTTCAGCTTGGATAACGGTTCGAATCCTGTAACAGTCAACAAAAAAAAAAGAAAAAAAAACAGTAATAATTTAGGTGTATGTATATGAACAAAGTTGGTAATATGTGATGTAATGTTAATAAGAAACAAAAAAGGGGAATTTTGAATTTGCTTATTGCAAAAGAAGGCGTAAGGCGTATTTTTATCTATAAGGTAACATCAAAGTTATATTTTCCTGAAACGTAACAAGAACATAACAATGTTACGTCACATTGTTACGTTTATAAGTGGGAAATTGTAAGTTACATGTGAGTCATATGTGACTCATATTTTATGTAACGGGTGACTTTCAGTTCTGTCACTTTGACATAAAATTTACAGAAAAATGTTCACTGGGTTGAGGGTCTGTCATGTAAATTGTAGGTTCATGGGGTGAAGAATTTATATTTGGAGGAGCAGACTGTGATCTATCATAAATTAAATTGTCGAAATTAGATGTATTCGAATATAATAACGTTTCACTTTCCGAATCTGTTTTCGAATATTGATCACCGGGATACATTATTAAAGTACGTTGAGAAAGTTCAGAAGATGAATGTGTAGGTGAAGGTAGTGTTGTAGTGTTGTTTCAACAGGTGGCGGTACGGTTTCACGACTACTTTTTATGTAAGACTCAAAAACTAAGTTCTGAATTCTGTTCATTAAAACTTCTCTGGAGGTGTATTTGTTTTGCTCCGTTTTATAGGGTTTTTAAATATCTGATTTCTCGCAGGAACTCCTGTTGATGTTGATGGGGCATATTTTTCGTGATTATTTTTATCTAAAGATTCATCTAATGTGTTTTTATTTATATTATCTTCTAATTCCGCTGCAGTAGTAGTTGTGGTCTTCTAAGTTACATCGTCTGTAGTTGCAGTATCAGACTGTAAAAGCAAGAATAATAATAAGTTACTAATGTGAAAATGTTGACAATAAAAACAATAAAAAAATTGTTGCCTACTAATTTTCAACAATGACAAAACCGAATTTTAAAAAACGCCGTGAGCAGCGGAGCCCCATCACGGAAGTCGAATTTTTCCTTTCATCTTCGGTATTTAGTGTCTACAGGCGAAATGTAATTGAAAGTCCACAAGCGATTTGTCATTTTGGGGGTTTCAAAACTGATGATGAGTGTCCGGTTGATCGGGGCTTTAAAAAGAGGTTTTAAGTTTTTAAGGGCTGAATCTCAGTAAATTTCAATTTTGTGCCGATAGCAGTTAACAGGGAAAAAGCCAACACAATTCGTACGAGGGCATTCCTACCCATGCTTATCCGCCAATTGCCTTTGTGTTTTATTTTTAAATATTAAAAAAGGAACTTAAGTAGTAAACTGGAAGGCCATTATGAAGATTTATTCTTTCCAAAAAAATCCAAAATTCCTAATTTATAAATAAACAGTGACTTTAATAACATTTTTAAATTACTTAATATGTATGTATTTCATTTGTCACAAAAGTAAGTTCACTTTTTTTTTAATTTTTTAAAATTACTATTCGCCTACTTGTATTTAGAATAAAAATAATGCATTTAAAACACATTTAACAATAGCATTCAATTCCGATGTAAAAATGGGAGAAGTGGGGGGAAAAGTAATGTGAACTCCCTAATAGGTACTAGCTGGATACTAACTGAATACACGTACAAAATTTCAGCCCTCTAGGTTTCCTTAGAGAGTCTCTAGACGTGTTAGAAAACAAGCAAAAAAATTAAGGAAATATTGGCGTAAAAATCGTGGGGGTAAGGGTTAAAAGTTGAAACCTCCAAAAAGCACTGTCTGGCTATTAGCTTAACCTGTACACAAAATTTCAGCCCTCTAGGTTTATTTGGGGAGATTTTGACCCGAACGAAACTGTTAAAAAACAAGAAAAATCATGTTCTTTTTGGTATAAAAATGGCGGGGGTAGGGGTTAAAAGTCGAGACCCCCAAAAGGCACCCCCTTGATACTAACTCAATCCGAATACAAAATTTCAGCCCTCTAGGTTTATTTGGGTGACCTGTGCGAGTGGTACAAACTTCGAAAACGTCGAAAAAGCATGAAATTGTAGCTTAAAAATGAGGGGGGTGGGGGTAAAATATTAAAACCTCCAAAAAGCACAACCTAGGTACGAACTTTATGAACACACCAAATTTAAACCCTCTACGTTAATTCTGGGGGGCTGGGGGCCTGTTAGATCCAGCGAAAATCGTTTTTCCCCCCTCTACTCCCACCATATCATCCTAGGAAGCTGAATTTTGGATATGTTGTAGATAATTGACCGAAACATTATTTAAAACCGGTTTGAAAAAGTTTTATTGCTTTTCCGCCCCCCACCACCCCCTTAAAGGTCGGGTCAGAAAAAAAATTTGCCCAAAATTTGACCCCACTTTGATAGTATGAGGTGCCTCGAAAATGAGCCCCATTTACTAAATTTCATCTCTTAACTTCGATAGGGGGGCCCTACACAAATTAAAAGGTGGCGGGAATATATATATATATATATATATATATATATATATATATATATATATATATATATATATATATATATATATATATATATATCAGACATTTTTTTTTCTACATATTCGTGTTCTACGGGTCCGAAAACGGATAGCGCCCCTACTTTCGCCTCTAGCAGCTCTTATGGTATAGACTGTATAAGTCTAATTTTTCGGAGAAAATTCGACTAAAAATTCAATAATGAACAAACTACTTAAATGTACATTTATTTTGTATAAAAAACGACATTTTTAAAATGTAATTGTCAATAGAAAGAAAAATAAATTTTTTTTTTATAACTTACCTCTGTGTCTATAGTAGCGTTATTATCATATATTGGCCTTAAAAAACTGTTCATTACTTCATATGCAAACCAGTTGGTTTTGTATATATCGCTAGTTGCAGCTCCTGATTTTAAAGATTTTTTATATTTATTTAGATGTATTCTGTAATAACCCATTAATGATTCTTTTGCTTTTTTAATTCTTCAATTGTAACGTTAAACGATAATCCCCGTGCAATTCGATGCCATGCGTCATTTTACGCAGAACGATTTTTGTGGTATTGATTACGAGGATCCCACAAACAGTTTTCTGTTTGAAATAACTCCAAAAACTCTAATACTTTTTCATTAGACCACTCCATTAAAAAAAAAAATAAAATAAAAAAAATTTAAAAAAAAAAAAAACAAATAATTTGAAAAAAACAATATTCCTCTTTTTTATTTTTAAGTAGTTAGTTATAATTTTATTTTTATATTTAATCCTATTTTTATTTTTAATCAATATAAATCTTAATTTTAAATACTGTTAATTAAAAAAGGGAAAATTTTTAAATAATTTTTATTTTAAATTTAAAACAATGGTATGAACGCTTGCAACATAACATGATTGTTCTTGTTGCCTAAATACATAAGTATATTGGAAATACATAAATAGACATAATGTGTATGTTATGTACATATGATAAATATGATACACATCGTACATATCGTACATATGTATGTATGCCTCTAGCGTAGAATGATGTGCTGGAATGAACAGATAATTATGTGTAGCCACCATTTTTAACGCGATAAATGACGCGCTAAAATCTTTTGATGTGCCAAAAAGACCGCCACCCGAGTTATCGCCTAATGCCTAACGTCATTATTAATGACGTTAATAAATTAACGCGTTAAGTTCTGGTCACACCTGCATTTAATGTCGATTACGGCATTAACCGTTAGTGTGGCCCTAGGGAAATAGATAGATACATTTAGGCAGTTGCAAAAGTAAAAAAAAAACTACATTAACTACAAATGATCACTATGCTAATTGTGCTGAGAAAATTTAGAAAAAAACTAAATACAAAGTTAATGATTTGCACTACAAGGTTAAATAAACACTAATAAAATTAGATAAGTTAAGCACATGGCGAAAAATTAGGTTAGGATTACTTAAATAAATTTGAAGAGAAATCGGTGTATAACAATGTGTGCTCTACCGATGAATAGAGCTGGCAGCAAACGTCAATGAAATACAAGCCGATACTATCTTCAAGCTGCTCAGGAAAAATCCAGGGCAAAATTACAGATGAAATTGAGTGAGTGTATTGGTTGTACACAATTGAAGGTGTAGTGGTTGCTTTAGAATGTCCAATACAAAATCCAATAAAATTCCAAACATGTGCAAATCACTATCAACACATTTCAGCCACAAAAATAGCAAAATAGATCAAAATAGTAATGAATAAAAAAAAACCTGTATGCAAAAAATTAATAATTCAAACATACAATTCAAAAACTAATGAACGAAAATACTTGAAGATTATGCAATTTAAAATCGTTCAATAATTAAACTAAATTACAGAACCAACAAGTAAATTACAACAATAAAAAAAAATACATTTACCTGTACGCCAAATTGAACTGAATTAATTAAAGGTGAAAATTGAAAAGGAAGATTTTTTCAACCTACACTTGTGTATATAGTCACGAATTGGCGGGCAAAAACCAGATGACAAGAATGGTTGCCAACCACAAAAAAACTAATTAAAAACCGACATGCCATCTGTGTATGTACAGCATGTGCTGGTTACTAGATGAACCAAATATATCCAAATTATGTGATTCAGAGCAAAAGTTCATTAGGTCCGTGAAGTTGCCCCCACCCCCATTCTAGCACTAACGATGAAAATTTTATAATCGTTAGTGCTACGTTAGTGATGCTTAGTGCTCAAATTTTAAGGGGTGACGCGACTGATAATTCCGAAAAAATTCCAGCGGTTTTAGTGTCTACAGGGTACTATGAGTCACCCCATAAAAGGACGAGAGTTATTTGTTTTACACCCTATATATATATATATATATATATATATATATATATATATATATATATATATATATGTGTGTATATATACAATATATATGTAAATATGTATCAGCACAATAACTTTCGAACGAAAACTTTCATGAAATTTGGATAAAACATTGGAAAATCTTGGATGAGTTCTTCAGCCAGATACGTCCGATGCCAGAAACATGGTGTTTGAGATTTTCACTTCAATACAGAGGTATTTGATATGGATTATCTATATATTCCGTTATTGAAATCAAATGACGATGATATAGAATTATGTATATACTACCATAGATCGTCAAATATCTATGGAAAAAATCATATAATACCCCTGTTGCAGCATGTTGCATAACACAGCGAATTTCCGTTTACAAAAGTACGTTTTTCTCGGAAACTAGTTGATATAGAATAATTGTAAACAGAAAAAACCTTTATGTTCCGCCTCATTCCAATGGTGTTAAAAACAAATTTTTTTCACGAAAAATGTCCAAAAAGCTGTAGATGAAGAAACTAAAAATGACATTCACTAAAGTTTATATATATATATATATATATATATATATATATATATATATATATATATATATCTATATATATATATCTATATATATATATATACATATATATATATATATATATATATATATATATATATATATATATATATATATATGTATATATATATATATATATACTGTGTGAGTTTTTTGAGAGTTGCAATTTTTATTGCAGCCAAATCGTTGATTTAATCCACAAATTGGTTAAATAAGAGTTGTAGATATCGACGGGGGCAACCGATTGCTATAGTCAGGAGCTTTATAGCTCTTATAGTTTTCGAGCTATAATACAAAACTTAGAGATTTTTAAATGAGACTTTTAAATATTAATTTTTCGATAAAACTGATCTAATGCATTAATTAACAACATAAATTAGCAAAAAAAAAATTTTTTTACTCAAGTTAAATTTTTTAATTTTTCTTTAATTTATCAGTTAGGCGGTAAAAATATGCATATGTACTTGAGGCTGCTTCAACCGATAGTGTTTTGGTTGGTTACATTTCCATTACATCCAAAAAAAGAACCTTTTCCAGTGTCATTTCTATCATATAAATTTGGTTGTAATAAAAATGGCAATTCTCAAAAAATTCATATGATATATATGTTTACTAAATGTTCGCACGATAACTCAAGAACGAAACATCTTATTTTTAAGAAAAACGTGTTTGAAAATGGTCATATTGACCGAAACATGTCATAAGAGTTTTTGTATTCAAAAAAAATTATATTTTACAAAGTGTTTTTATTTACTAATATCAAATATGGAATACCATAAAGTAACCCTCAAATCTATTAAAAATATTGAATGAGTTCCTCAGCCAGAACGTCTGATGCCTGAAACATGGTTTTTTGGGAATTTTTCGTGAAAAAAATTAGTTTTTGCCAAGGTTTTCCAAAATTCAAAAGTCTGCGATATTTTTATTCACCATTGGAAAGAGAAGAAAAGTTACATAAAATTGGTTTTTAAACCATTATTCTATGTAACCTGCTTTCGGAGAAAAACTAATTTTTGTAAACGGAAATTCGCCATGTTATGCAGGATGCTGCAACAGGAATATTTTAACTTATATAGTAGAACCTGTCTTAGCAGTAAAATGTATCTTAATGTTTAAAACAATTTAAAAATACAGCAAAGATAAAGTTTGAGAGCTATAATACAGCTTCCAATAATGGGAACCTCAACAACACTGAAAAAAATATTTTTTGAGAATGAATTGGGATATTTGACAAAAATTCACGGGATTTTGATAGCATTGGAAAAAATTTATTTCCACCAATTGTAAGGTTGACAATAATGCACTCGACGGCTTATAACGTCAATATCGACCACGGTGTTAAATAAATCATTATATTATGCCCTAAGACGCATATTGTGAATTGATATTATTGCGTGATAATAAACATATTGATCGAAACATGACAAAAAATTTTTCAAAAAGTAGAATTCTTTCTTGCAAAGTGAAATGCTTATTTATTAATAGCAAAATTTTTTATCAGTAATAATTCTATGTTTATATATTGTAAAGCATAGTTTATTATTTATAAAACTCCCTGTATCCATTCTATTTTTTTTTAACAGCCCCCACCATGTTGTTTAAGCATTGTTCTAAAAACATAACGTCAGTAATCTATACATAATAAAAGAGACTGAAGCTGTTTTTATTATTTTTAGTTTATTAAAACGTATCAAACTTAAATCGAATTCTTGACAAAAAAAAATTTAATTTGTAAAAGATGGAGATGGAAATTTATGGAAGATTTTTATTTTTACCAATCGAGCAAGTGAGTGATGAAATATTATATTTAGTGGAAGAGTGGGATATTAGTCTTGGCGGCCATCAACCAGATTTTGTTGAAAGGGCAAATGTAGCTCGCGATATAAAAGTTATTTTCTTACACCAATTTTTGGTTCTGGAGTCACTCACAACAATTTTTGGTGCTAGAGTCACTTTATTTGTGTATTTTGTGTTTACTTACTCCTTTTCATTTGCTTTCATTCAATTTTTCTGCTCTACCCAATATAGGCAATGTGTTTACTTGCTCCTGAATATAGGCAATTACATTGCGTTGTCAAGTGGGCCCCATACCTACTATAACCAACATGAAGGATAATTCCAGAAACTATAAAACTATAAAATGTACTTAAAAGGATACTTAAAAAATTGGTTTATAAATATTTACGACACCAGAAAAAAAACTTAAAACAATGGATACTTTATTATTCTATACAACTGAATGGGTTTAATCCTCTTACGAACAGAAGAGCCGATTATGACATTTAAAACTAATGGATTTACTACATTTTCGACAAAGTAAGGCGACCCCCTTTTCTTACGTATATGAAAATTTAAAAATTACTACGACAGACGATGAAGAAGAAGAAAAAGAACAAGAAAAATAACAACAAAAACTAATTTTACATGTACCTATTTTTTTATTTAAAAAACAATACTTTTTTTTAAGTATACGTATATTTACAATATGACTAAACATATTAAAATCTGTATTGTTTGATGAGTCCTCTAACAATAATTACGAAGATCATGTCTATTTCGTATGAACACCACTTCATACCAAATTCAGTCGTTATCTATCATCTCGCAAAAATTTTCCCAAGCCAAGCTGTATCCACAAACCTTCTTAGCTAGTTTGATTGCCAATAGAGACTGGCAATGTATTATTTTAAACTATTTGTTCTTCTCCAGCGTTGCTGATCCAAATTATATATCTTCGTAAAAAATCATCAATTTTTAATATTTTAGAAATATTATGATGTTTCAGCTAATATTATTTTTCTTCCTATCAGGTCACACGATAATTGTTCTTCTTTTATTAAATGATTATGTTCTTGAATTTTTTCTTCAGTTTCATCTAGAATAAGTTTTATATCACCAGCATATTACTCGATTGGTAAAAATAAAAATCTTCCATCAATTTCCATCTCCATCTTTTACAAGCTAAATTTTTTTTTGTCAAGAATCCGATTTAAGTTTTATGCGTTTTTAATAAACTAAAAATAATAAAAACAGCTTCAGTCTCTTTTATTATGTATAGATTACTGACGTTATGCTTTTCGAACAATGCTTAAACAAAATGGTAGGGGCTGTTGAAAAAAAATAGAATGGATACAGGGAGTTTTATAAATAATAAACCATGCTTTTCAATATATAAACATACAATTATTACTGATAAATAATTTTGCTATTAATAAGTAAGCATTTCACTTTGCAAGTTTCGATCAATATGTTCATTATCATGCGATAATATCAGCTAACATTATGCATCTTAGGACATAATATAAGAATTTCCTAAACATATTTATTTAACACTGTGGTCGACATTGACGTCATACGACGTCGAGTGCATTATTGTCAATTTTATAATTGTTGTAAATAAATTTTTTGCAGTGCCATTAAAATCCTGTGAATTCTTGTCAAAATTGTAATAAAACATTTCACTTTGCAAGAAAAAATTCTACTTTTAAAAAAAAAATGTGACATGTTTCGATCAATATGTTCATTATTATGTAACAGATTTTTAAAAAAAATTTTTTCTTTTTCTTTTTTGTTCTTCCTTATCTTTTTGCATTTGTCATTGGCAGGTAGTTGGTGTTGGCTGTAAGTAAAAATTTTCATTTTGTTTTTAGCCACACACTTTAGAGATAACAGGAAAAAAGAAAAAGAAAAAAACAAAAAAAGAAAAATATTGATTTTTTTCTTTAAAAATGAAATCTAATTATTATGTTATTAATCTATTCACCTAACAAATTGTCGTCGGTTTTGATAATTTTAATAATTATTTGTCAAAAAATGTATAAATAGCACAGAAATAGAATAAAAATTGCTCTATTTTGAAAGTATAAAAGCCGATGAATTGGCCAGGTTACAATTATTTGGGACCCGGTAACCCATTAAATAACGGTGAACCAGTGAGTAAAGTTGATGAGATTGCAAGAAAACACGACTATAAATACGCATCAGCATTTAGTGAATCCGATATTAAACGAGCAGACGAAGAAGCTATAGAAAAATTTAAGGAAGAATTTTTTTCGCCGTATAAACCTACTGCTTTAATTGGTGCTTTGGGATTAAATATAAAAAATCAAATCGAAAATCATTTTGGTTTACTATATCCAAATATAAATCACATGTCTAATAATAATATTGGTCTTTCATTACGTAGAAAACGCGATTTATCAACTGGAGAAAATAGCTCCTCAAAAAGAAGTAACATAGAAGATCAAGGATTTTTACCTGCTTCTGTTATTCGTGAATTCAAAACAAACGCTATGGATGTTCCTGACAATGTAAATAACGTTATTGGAACAACAGCTGAAGGTACTAACAACTAACAAGCAAGATCAAAGTACGGAACAATTTAAGAAGACTATTACGTATGTACTGAATCCTAGACCTGGACCACAATCAATTTCTTTTAAAAGATCTAGAATTATGAGGTCCTGGGCAAATGCACATTACATAAAAACTCCTCTCACTGATAAACATAATTACCAACTAGGAACTTCTTTAGTATGGTTACCAGTTGAATATATGGAATTTTACCTTTCACAAGCAGAATGGGATTCGTTAGCTTAAAGCTACACCGATAGGATCTAACGTCTGTTTTAATACAAATTCATTGAGTTTTATATTGACTAATTCAACGCAAACAATTTTTGGCTATCATTCCGTTGGAATTAAAAAATATGGATAGGTAGAACCATTTAAAATAACAAAACGTACAAATGAAAACCTATGATTATAACAGAAATTGCGAAAGCAGATGTACAAACAGACTGGGAAAGATTATGGGGATATGAAAAACCAAATACACTATTACCAATAACAACATCGATAATAAGATCATTTCCGTGGTATACACTAGTTCATTATCCACCAAAGGATCCATACAAAATGAAAGGTAATTGGGATATAACAAAATATATTACACAATGGGAATACTGTGGTATGCCATTAATTAATTATGAATATAAACCAAGAAATGGCGATACAAAACATTTTAAATTTCCACATTATGCTGATACAAGAAACATGAGAAACATTATGGGAACAGATAATATTCTTTCTACATTTCAAACAACTTGATCAAGTGATGGTGTGCAAATTACGCAATAAGCTAGAGTAGCTAAAACAGAATCATCAAGTTATCGGTCATTAATCGAATCATATGGACGTGTCGAAAATGGTTTAAATGTACAAAAAACTGTAGAATGTCAACCCAGTGTACATTTTGGTTTAATGGCAGTTCAATCTAATGCACCAGATGAAGATCTAGATAAGTTACCTGAATTTGTTAATGCTTCCGCTTTTTGGCAAATAGATTCCGAAATTGTATTTAGTTATAATCATAATTACTTGCCGTAATTAAATCATAATTGATTGCCGTAAACTATATGAAGATATCTTGTTTTACCTGACTATATGATCGATTATTTCCAATTGCAAGTATAAGAAAAGTGAATTATGGTTTTAAAAAAAATTTCATTCAAAAATAGAAATTTTAGAATCTATTATGTACTGCATTTGGCTGTTGGCAACAAGTGATCAACGAGAACAGACATGTCAATTCTGAGTTAATTAAAATATTAAAATTTTTAGAAAAATAAATTATTATTCTGATCGTAATATTTTATAAAAAGTGAAATAATCATAAATAACAGTTCTGGAGCTAAAAGAGTGAAGTAAAATTTATAAAATAATAACAATAAAAAGAAAAAAACGAATATTTCCAGGTTATCTGAAACTTAAAAATATACTTATTTATTATATAAAATAAACTTCTACATTCCGGTTGATATATTACCGTTGACAGAGCTGAATAGGGACGAATTCGGACTTCACACCGTATTTTTTTGTGTATTATTTTTTTGTATTTTTTTATTTTTTGTATTATTTTATTTTATGAGTACCTAATCTTTAATATATTAAAAATTTACGCGAGGATGGTCACTTTATCACAGTATCCAAAAAATTTTTAAAATATCGGTGGTTTTTGAAAAAATAACCAAAATCGTATAATTTTTTCTCTATGAAAAATTGAGGTCAAAAGAGACGATAAAAGGGTGAATGGGGACAACCCGTAGGGTCGACCAAAATTGAAATTCTAATATAAAATAACTTCGAATTTTTTGTATTTATACATCCAAAAAAGAAATAATAGTTGATGATTTTGAGTAGAAATAAACGCAGAATCTAAAATAAAGTTTATAAAATATAGAAATGTTATTCTGAATGTGTTTATAAAAATATTGAATGACTTTATAACCTTGAAAGTGCTCTCTTCTATGTTGCAATACATGCTTCATCGGTCCCTAATCACCCCACATTCGTGCCTTTATTCTTTTATATAAAGTCCCTATTAACCTATTTACTGTCCCTATTCACACCTTTTCCGTCCCTATTAATTTCCAACTTAGCCCAAATCTCAAGTCCTCATTATTTCCTCTTAAAAAAATAAAAACAACTAAAAGTCTGCAGTCTTCTTTTTAGTCGAATTTTCTCCGAAAAATTAGACTTATACAGTCTATACGATAAGAGCTGCGAGAGGCGAGACCAGGGGCGCTATCCGTTTTCGGACCCGTAGAACACGATTATGTAAAAAAAAAGATGTCTGATATATATATATATATATATATATATATATATATATATATATATATATATATATATATATATATATATATATATATATATATATATTCCCGCAACCTTTTAATATGTGTAGGGCCCCCCTATGGAAGTTAAGAGATGAAATTTGGTAAGTGGGGCTTATTCCGATGCACAACAATACTATCAAAGTGGGGTCAAATTTTGGGCAAATTTTTTTTCGGACCCGACCTTTAAGGGGGTGGTGGGGGGCGGAAAAGCAATAAAACTTTTCCAAACCGGTTTTAAATAATGTTTCGGTCAATTATCTACAACATATCCAAAATTCAGTTTCCTAGGATGATATGGTGGGAGTAGAGGGGGGAAAAACGATTTTCGCTGGATCTAACAGGCCCCCAGCCCCCCAGAATTAACGTAGAGGGTTGAAATTTGGTGTGTTGATAAAGTTCGTACCTAGGTTGTGCTTTTTGGAGGTTTTAATATTTTACCTCCACCCACCTCATTTTTAAGCTACAATTTCATGCATTTTCGACGTTTTCGAAGTTTGTACCACTCGCACAGGTCACCCGAATAAACCTAGAGGGCTGAAATTTTGTATTCGGATTGAGTTAGTATCAAGGGGGTGCCTTTTGGGGGTCTCGACTTTTAACCCCTACCCCCACCATTTTTATACCCAAAAGAACATGATTTTTCTTGTTTTTTAACAGTTTCGTTCGGGTCAAAATCTCCCCAAATAAACCTAGAGGGCTGAAATTTGGTGTACAGGTTAAGCTAATAGCCAGACACTGTTTTTTGGAGGTTTCAACTTTTAACCCTTACCCCCACGATTTTTACGCCAATATTTCCTTAATTTTTTTGCTTGTTTTCTAACATGTCTAGAGACTCCATAAGGAAACCTAGAGGGCTGAAATTTTGTACGTGTATTCAGTTAGTATCCAGCTAGTACCTTGTAGGGAGTCCGCATCACTTTTCCCCCCACTTCTCCCATTTTTACATCGGAATTGAATGCTATTGTTAAATGTGTTTTAAAAGCATTATGTTTATTCTAAATACAAGTAGGCGAATAGTAATTTTAAAAAATTTAAAAAAAGTGAACTTACTTTTATGACAAATGAAATACATACATATTAAGTAATTTAAAAATGTTATTAAAGTCACTGTTTATTTATAAATTACGAATTTTGGATTTTTAGTATTTATAAAATAGAAATTTTGGATTTTTTTGGAAAGAAAAAATATCTTTATAAAGGCCTTCCAGTTTACTATTTAAGGTCCTTTTTTAATATTTAAAAATAAAACATAAAGGCAATTAGCGGATGAACATGGGCAGGAATGTCCTCGTACGAATTGTGTTGGCTTTTTTTCTGCTACCTGTTTTCGGCACAAAATTGAAATTTACTGAGATACAGCCCTTAAATACTTAAAACCTTTTTTTAAAGCCTCGATCAGCCGAACACTCACCACCAGTTTTGAAACCAACAAAATGACAATTCGGTTGTAGACTTTCAATCACATTTCGCTTGTAGACATTCAATACCGAAGATGAAGGGGAAAATTCGACTACCGTGATGGGGCCCCGCTGCTCACGGCGTTTTTTCAGATATGTTTCAAAATAATTAAATTTTCGATTAAACAACAATTTATTCATAAGAGCACCGAAGTAAATAATTTTTAGATAAAGTTTTAAGGAACAAAAAATAGCACTGTTTGAAGACGTCAATCTAAACTCAATTTTTAATATTTTTTATTCAACTTCAAGCTTAATAATGATAAACATTTTTATAACTGACTCAACACTTAAAAACTAAATTTAAATTTGAAATAAAAATAAAAATAAGAAGTTAATATGGATGCAAAATTAAAAGAACTGTATCACCCATTGGTTAAAAATATTGACGAGGTTTGGAAAGACATTAGAAAAGATGTTAAAGATGAGTTAACAGAGCTAAAAACAATGTATTCGGAAACTAAGGAAAAATGCTGCGAGATAGAAGAAACAGTTAAAAATCTACAAGAGGAAAATTTGTTATTAAAAAAGGAGCTAATCAAAAATAACTCTATTTCCCAAATCGCAAAATTTATAGCACCTGAGCGGTGTGCGAAAGAGATTATTGCTTCTTGTCGAGCATTCATTAACACAAGCACACCAGAAAACTTTAACTTTCGCAGAAATAGGTATAAAAAATTTCGAGTATGAGTAATCAAATGTACACATGACTAAATTACTAATTAAGTTAGTACTGAAAAATATATGAATCATATATTTAAAGTAAAAATTTACATTTTCATGATTAAAATCAACATAAAAATAAAAAAAATATAGAACGTAATTGCAATCAATAATAATACAATATAATCTACCCTATTTTTTTTCTTCCTTATATGGCTTGAATACCACATATATTTCGGAAAAACGTAAAAACACATATCCCCTAATTTTTGGTGCTCTTTCTATTTATGATGGCAAAAATTTTATATATTGAACCATTCATGCTGTACAAGAAAATTTACCCCCATTTTCACTCCTCCAGCTCCTCTTATGAATCTGGCCCTGGTTTAACCTAAACAGGTGAATAGGTCTTTCAAACGGTAACATTTCGTCAATTTAAAGTTTTCCTCTATCTCTTATAGTTTTCGAGATATCTTAAGAAATACGATTTGAACCCCCAACTTTAGGGGCTGGTTTCACCCCGTAAACGTGGAAGATGGCCGATAAAAAAATAAGGTAAAGTCACCAAATATCGTCCCCGAACCTAATTTCGTCCCCTTCCATTTCTCCCATTTAAAATAATATCATCTCGTTTTTACATCTCAAATCAAATGTTAGTTGCTTCAGTCGATCACTGTACAATTTTTGAACAATTTACATAGCCATATTTTCAAAACGGGGGTGGGGCAGAATTTAATTAATAATATTTGATATTTTCGTAACTATATAGTTAATTAAATTCCCAAAGAATGAATGTAATAATTATTTACTGTCCTATAACTGGATTAAAATTTGATTTTTCCGCTATATTCAAATTCTCAGAAAAATATTACCTGAAACTATACATATAAGTATACTTAGTTTTAGGGATATGCAATTGTATGTAATAATTACCTACAGTGTGGATTTGAAAATTTCGGAAGTAAAAAAAACATATGAATTGGATCCCGCGGTCACAGGGTACATTTGTCCTCACTGAAGATCCCTAGTTTGCATTTTGAAATTCCGAACTTTAATGCAAGCAATATCAAGGATCTATGATTTTTTGCTGTTATTAATTAACTGACATTGAATTCATACAGGAACATTTAACCGGGAATAAGATTACACCATGTAAATTAAAAATTACAAAGTGATTGAAAAAATTATCCGGATCGGCTGGGAATCGAACCCAGGATCTTCTGGTAACTAGCCAGACGTGCTAACCTCTACATCAACGATCCCATGCTCGGTAAGCGGCCGAGCCGGACACTCATTCAATCACCTATGTGTATTAGTACTTTTCTCTGATTCGAGAAACAGTTACAATTTTAATTTCAAATATTATCGAGTGCTTGTGAGACACTACTACGTATGACAAACTTTTGTTTGCATTTCAACACACGCAGTATTGATATGTTCACTAATCGTTCAGCTAAACTGAAACTTTAAGCACTCGATTTCTTTGGTATATTATGACCAAAAACCACATGTAAATTAAAAATCACAAAGTGATTGAAAAAATTATCCGGATCGGCCGGGAATCGAACCCAGGATCTTCTGGTAACTAGCCAGACGTGCTAACCTCCACACCAACGATCCCATGCTCGGTAAACTGAAACTTTAAGCACTCGATTTCTTTGGTGGGAGCGTTGGTGTAGAGGTTAGCACGTCTGGCTAGTTACCAGAAGATCCTGGGTTCGATTCCCGGCCGATCCGGATAATTTTTTCAATCACTTTGTGATTTTTAATTTACATGTGGTTTTTGGTCATACTATACCAAAGAAATCGAGTGCTTAAAGTTTCAGTTTAGCTGAACGATTAGTGAACATATCAATACTGCGTGTGTTGAAATGCAAACAAAAGTTTGTCATACGTAGTAGTGTCTCACAAGCACTCGATAATATTTGAAATTAAAATTACACCATGCGTTAACTCAGAGTAAATAGTGTCTCTCTGTGTACGAAATTTAGTTGGATGTGAAAATTTATATTATAAAAATAAAATTAAATAAAAAAGAAAACTATATTTATAATTTAATATTTTGGAATCGTATTAATTGTGTCTTCAAGAAAAATACAGATAACATAAGAATCGTTCCAGTATGATATATGTACGTCATTTTGAAGACCTCTGGTGCATCCAAAATGAGGTGCATGTCGCTGGCCCGGCCATGTCGGAAATTCGATACAAAAACTATACCACGATTTAGTACCTAATTTGTACTAATTTGTACCCCCAGTTTCAGAATTTGTACTCATAAGGTGGCGGAGATACTAGGGGGGTCCCAAATCCGGGCCAGAGACATGCCAGCCCGGCCCTGTCGGAACTATAACAGGATCTAATACATATTTTTTACTATATTGTACTCCATTTTCAGAATTTGTACCCCTAAGATGGCAGAGATATTAAGGGGTTCCAAATACGGTCCAGTACAATGCCAGCCCGGCCCTGTCGGAAATTTGATATAAAAACTATACCACGATTTGGTACCTAATTTTTCCTAATTTGTACTCGAGTTTCAAAATTTGCACCCGTAAGATGGTAGAGATATTAATGGGGCCTAAACCCACGCCAGTACAATGCTAGCCCGGCCTTGTCGGAAATTTGATATAAAAACTATACCACGATTTACTACCAATTTTGTACTATATTTTATTCGAGTTTCACAATTTGTACCCCTAAGATGGTAGAGATATTAAGGGGGTCCCAAAACCGGTCCAGTACAGTGCCAGCCCGGCCCTGTCAGAAATTTGATATAAACACTATACCACGATTTAGTACCTACTTTGTACTATGTTGTACTCCAGTTTCAGAATTTGTACTCCTAAGATGGCACAGATATTAAGGGGGTCCCAAAACCAGTCCAGTACAGTGCCAGCCCGGCCCTGTTCGAAATTTGACATAAAAACGATACCGCGATTTAGTACCTAATTTGTACTAATTCGTACTTGAGTTTCAGAATTTGTACCCCTAAGATATCAGAGATATTAAGAGGGTCTCAAAACCAGTCCAGTACAGTGCCAGTCCGGCCCTGTCCGGCCCCGACACAACAATTAATTTTAAATCAAGTACCAAGAAAAAATATATTATCCACATTTATCAACAAAAATTTAGAAATAAAAAAAAAATATTTCCTAATATTCATTATCTGGCCTCCCCGCCCCGTATTTGCTTTCCTGAAACTCGTTCTACATCAAAGATCGTGATTTTCCTCTCGCTTCCGGCACACGTGTGTTTATTTACCTTTCTTCTGGGTTTCCCCGTTTCTTGACCGATCCATTTATTGTCTTCAATTTTAGCAAATTTCCAAAACTGACTGGCATGACACTGTCCCTGTGTACGTAACCCTTAATATCCCTGCCATCTTACAGGTACAAATTCTGAAGCTGGACTCCCCTTAATATCTCTGCCATCTTAAGGGTGCAAATTTTGAAAATGGAGTACAATATAGTACAAAATAGGTACTCAATCGTGGTATAGTTTTTATATCGAACTTCCGACAGGGCCGGGCTGGCACTGTACTGGACTGGTTTTGGGACCCCCTTAATATCTGTGCCAGCTTAGGGGTACAAATTCTGAAACTGGAGTACAACATAGTACAAAGTAGGTACTAAATCGTAGTATAGTTTTTGTATCAAATTTCCTACAGGGCCGGACTGACATTGTACTGGACTGGGTTTGGGACCCCCTTAGTATCTCTACCATCTTAGGGGTACAAATTCTGAAAATGGAGCGTAATATAGTACAAAATAGGTACTAAATCGTGGTATAGTTTTTATATCAAACTTCCGACAGGGCCGGGCTGGCACTGTACTGGACTGGTTTTGAGTCCCCCTTAATCTGTCTGCCATTTTTTTGATTTTACATTTTAAATATGTTTGACTTTTTTAATTGTTTTAAATTAAAGTAATTATTTTATAAAAAATTTTTTCGATTGACAAATTTCCATGTGAAATGCAAAAAAACTAGTTAAATTGTTCTAATGGATTGTTGGTATGGTTGGTTGTTATCCAAGAATGACAATCTGAAATTTAGATAATTTCTGGTGAGTAAGATTGTTAAAAAAAATTTTTTAACATTTTAATATACATACTGTTTCAGTTTGTCCTGTCTCAAATCCGCTAATATTAAAAAATAGGTTTTGTTTGTTTCGTTAACACAAATAGATATTCTTCCAAACATAAAATTTCCTATATATCAACTAAATCACAAATTCTTGTTGTTTTTACAAAAATAAATAAATAATCCTCCTATCCAATATGTAGCTTATAACCTAAAAAATAATAGTATAAGTTAACGAAGAATTGTAAATATATAAAAATGATGTTATTGTTTATTATTACGTTGTAAAAAAATTTTTTTTGATGTTTAGCCACTGAAGATGATATTAAACATATCGAAAATATTTTGGCAATTTTAATAAAGAAAAGCTATGAAATAGAAGATATTGGTTTCATTATGTCCATCCTTCTATAAAGCTAGTCCACGCAATTTGGGAGAAGGTTGAAAAAATTCTTCGTTATATAATTAAGAAAATATCAAATATAATTAATTAAATTCTGGTAAAAAGTAAATGGCTTAAAATCGCACTAAATTTTCAAAAATTTTTTTTGAAAATTGTTTTAGGTATATACAATAAAATAATTGAATAAATTGTATGCATATATGTATTTGTAACTCGTAACATAATATGTGTTGTAACCACATCCATAAAAGCAATAAAATATTGACCACGGGATGCTATTCGTATATTTTCCTTTTTTGTTTTTGTGTTGAGTTGTAATTTTAGGGTCGGGTCGATCTTTTTTAACCGCGGGATGTAAATTCCCAACTTTAATGCAAGCAATATCAAGGATCTATGATTTTTTGCTTCGTTACATATAAATCCATATAGAACTTAAACTTTTTTTTAACACAATTTAAAAATACTGAAAAATTTAAAAGGATAAAATATTTTTACCAAAATAAGTCATAAAATTTATTACGGTCTCGAAAAAGGTCAATTTTTTTTTTTTTTTTTATTACACTTTTAAAATGTGAAGCCACACGAGAGACAGAAGCCGATACTTTTTATAACGTATGAAAAAAGTAAGCCATTTTGACACTATTACAGGCAACTATAAAGTTAACTTTTTAAGTCAGAATTGCAAAAACATTATTTTCTATTTTTGTTTAATATTTTTTTTTTTTTAATTCTTTGGATGCCAAAGAGAAAGCTGTGCGATCCTGAAGCAACGAAAAAAGCTGTTAAAGCGGTATAAACGAAGGAAATGGGTTATAATATTAATAGATTTGAGCGTTACTTTATGGTATTCCATATTTGTAAATAATAAACAAATATTTTACTTCGCAAAAATACCACTTTTATTTTGAAACTGTGACAATATTGTTTCGAACCGTCAGTTCATTTTCAAACAGAATAAATATTACATTCGTTACATGCCTTATATACTAATTTTATCTACCTATACTTATTAAGGGGGAGTGGTATGTGATGTGGAAGTGGAAGGGGTGGGAGTGGTAGGAGAATCCAAAAATCAAGAAAAACCAGATTACATTACATGTGACAAGAGGCAAGCAAACACGTGGCAAAAGATTGAACTTGAAAATGACAAAAAGACAATATTACAGTGAATACAGTTTTAAACAGAAATTAAAATTTAAATAAGTTAGAATATTGAGAATAAGGTTGAACTGTAAATATCGGTGTAATCATTTAAAAGGTGATCGGAGCTATGTTTATTTATTTCTATTGCTTCTAGGATTGTTAACTTCTGTCCTTTGCTTGCCTCTTATAACACAGTAATTTCCCGTTCTGATGTGTGTCCGGTGTCTATTAAGTGCCTCGCAAAAGCAGAGTCGGATTTCTTATTTCTATATGACCTAAAATGCTCTGCTCTCCGGGTTTCAAAGTTTCTGCCAGTTTGACCGATGTAAAAACCATTACAATCTTGGCAGTTTAATTTGTAGATACCCGATTTTTTAAGTTTATCAATTTTTGTTTTATTGTTATATATTAAATTTTCTAGATTAAAGCCTGATTTAAATGCTATATTTATGTTTGATTTTGCTAGAACTTTTCTAATTTTTAACTGATATTTTACCAAAATATGTTATAGTTTTAAAGTTAGTTTTTGGTTCTGGTTTAAAGGAGGGGTAAATTTCTTTTAAGATTTGTTTAAATTCTTTCTTAGCTATTAATTTATCGATTAGGTTTGAATTATATCCGTTATTATTCGCTATTATTTTAATATTATTTATTTCTTTTTTAAAATTTCCTTCCGGCAAAGGTATATTAAACGCGCGGTGGATCATTGAATTGTAGGCTGCGACTTTATGTTGATACGGACTTATTGAATCATTTGGAATTGTAATACTTGAGTAAGATGGTTTTCTATATATATTGAAATCAAGCTTATTGTTAATTTTGGTTATAGTCAAATCCAAAAAGTTTATAATATTATCTTTTTCTACCTCTAAGTCAAATTGAATTTTTGGATTTAATGAATTTAATGACTCTACAAATTTTTCTAGCTGGCGGATCGATCCATCAAAGCCTATAATTATGTCATCCACGTATCTATACCAAAATTTTACATGTTATTTGGTTAGTGTATTATTCATTATTATTTCTTCTAAGTTCGACATATAAATTTCTACCAACAGAGGGCTCAGAGGTGACCCCATTGAAAGGCCACTTGTCTGTCGGAAGAATTCATTGCCGAACTCAAAGTAATTTTGTTTTAAAATTGTATTAAAGGTATTTATTAACTCGGATTGTTTTACTGGATTTTTTATCTTATTGTTTATTATTTCAATAATCAAGTTTAGACACTCCTTGGTAGAAATATTGGTGAACATACTACGTACGTCCAGGGACGCCAATTTGTACCGATCGGGAAAGGATGTGTTATTTAACTGATTTACAAGTTGGAAGGAGTTTTTGATGCTATGTTTGGAGGTGAATTGGGTTTCGGTTTTAAAAAGGGAATCTAGGTGTTGTGATAATTTATGTGATGGACATCCAATATGGGAAACTACTGGTCTTATTGGGTTGTCGGGTTTGTGCATTTTCACCAATCCATACAATCTAGGAGCTCTCGGGTTCATCTCCACCAAATAATGTCTATCCTTTTCAGTAAAAATACTTTTATTATTATTAATTAATTTTTTAATTTCTTTGTTATATTTGTTAGTAGGGTCTGTTTTTAGGCGTATCATTTTTTTCTTTTTTAATAAAATCGCTTATTTTATTTGAATAATCTTGTTTGTTAAGGATTACGGTAGAATTACTTTTATCTGCTTTAGTAAGTATTAAATTGTTGTCATTAATTTTATTTTTTAAAGATTTAATAGTATTTTTGTTTATTATATATATTATTATATATTATATATATTTTCTTTATTATATATATATATATATATATATATATATATATATATATATATATATATATATATATATATATATATATATATATATATATATATATATATATATATCAGAATTTTAACGCGAGTTCCGAGTCTACTATTAAAGTTTCTTTAAGATTTTTATGGTTTAAATTAGGTATATATTAGGTATATAACTCAATTTGTAATTTGAATTTAAATTAAAGATTTGTTTCTTCTGATGAAAGTACTTAAATAGTTCTCACGTTCACGGTAGCTCTATAGTTAACATGTTTCACAGTTGTAAATAATGAAATATATGTAGAGATTTTTATTTATACCAAAGCTATATGAGATATTGAAGTATAAAAATGGTAAGAGAAATGAATAATGGAAGTCTTTAACAAGTTTTTAACAAATTATACTTATACAATTAACAATTTTTATACTCGTATTATTAAATTCCTTAATAAAATTACAAATAATAAAAGTTCTTTTCCTGTGCTCTTCATTTATATTTTAATTCTAACTTACTTAAATTTTAATTTCTGTTTAAAACTGTATTCACTGTAATATTGTCTTTTTGTCATTTTCAAGTTCAATCTTTTGCCACGTGTTTGCTTGCCTCTTGTCATGTAATCTTGTTTTTCTTGATTTTTGGATTCTCCTATCACTCCCACTCTTTCCACTTCCACATCACAGACCACTCCCCCTTAATAAGTATAGGTAGATAAAATTAGTATATAAGGCATGTAACGAATGTAATATTTATTCTGTTTGAAAATGAACTGACGGTTCGAAACAATATTGTCACAGTTTCAAAATAAAAGTGGTATTTTTGCGAAGTAAAATATTTGTTTATTATTTACGAAATGGGTTATAAAAAGGCAGTAATAATTATCATTCCAAGAGCTACTTTGAAAGCTTATATGAAAAGTTCCAAAAAATCTGTAGAAAATATAGTTTCTGATAAAATGTCCCGGGGACGGAATTAGGAACCCAAAAATTTATTTTTAAAATTTGCACTTTTTTTTTAAAGCTAAATTTATAGAGTTTGTTACAAAATTAACGTGTTTTTGTTTAAGTTTATGAATAAAGGAATATTTGAACTAATTTTTGACAGTTCATTCATTTAATTACCTGTAATATTCTTTTTTCTACAATTGTTTTTCAAAAAGAGGACGATATTTGGCGACTTTACCTTACTGGTCCCTTATTTTTGCTTATTCTACACACCGGCGAAGTTTCATCAAAAACCCGAATTTCACTCCTTGTTAGACACACCCTCTGTCATAGACATTAATGACTGCATAATTACTAGTATAAAAATGGTTGCCAAAAATGTAGGAATGTTAAGTGTAAGAACATGTAACAAAATTAAAACTCAAAAAAATCCCTGGTTTACCGAAAGATGCTTAAAAGCGAAAACTGATGTAAAAAAGGTTTTTAAGGCCGTCTGCACACGAAGCGTCTCGTCATAGACGCGTACTGGATTCGTCATACGCTTGGTGTACGTTTGCTTGCCGCTCACGTTGTTTTAAATGAACAACCGCACACGTAGACGCAGCTGCGCGTATTCGTCACAGCACACAAGCTGCAGTACGCTTAGCGTACAGCAGTGTTTGCGTCTTAGCGTACGACGGCTAGATAAAATGTGTGTTATATATTGCATTAGCATATGGATTAGTGTTTTTTTTTTGTATGTAGGGTAAAAGCCCTCTTTGTGGAACGGTATCTAATTATGAACATTTACATATTAATGAAGTTATTTCTGAAAGAAACGTCTGATAACAAAAATTATTATTAATAGAATGATTGTTTTTCAATTTAAATTCACCTCACATTTAAAGTTTCTTTACTTAATTAAAGAAATAAATATGTCAATGTCAAAACTGTTCCAGTATTAGATACCGTTCCACAAAGGGGGCTTTTACCCTATTAGTACTTATTTTTATAGTATATTATGCAGTGTTGGCAACTCAAGGGATTTATTCCAATTTGCGGATTTTTTTGAAAAAGTTCTTACTCGCACCTCTGGCGGTGAAATTGGAAGCTGTACCAAATATGCTGTATAAAAACTTGAAAACATTTTCTTACTTAAATTTATTTTCTAGTCATAAACCATTAATAATTATTTACAATACCTATGTATTTTATTTTGAAAAATTCTTTTTAAAATGAAGGATTTTTGTATAAAAAATGGAATTTTCCAAACGACTCGTGGGATTTTGAATAAAATACGGCTGGCAACACTGAGTATCAATTTATACCAGAACTTTGACGATTACGAAAATACAATAAAAGTAGGCTTTCTTCATCACTAGACATTGTTACAACGGTTACAACTATTTTAACTAAATTATTTTGTGTATATAGTGAGGTTATAATGAGGCTGTTTGAAGATGACGTTTGAAGTACGGTTGTAGTACGCCTGAAAATCGCTTTGTGTGCAAATCTTCAAGCGTACAGGAATCGTCGCTGCATGTCGAATCTAGTACGCATCTATGCCGATACGCTTCGTGTACAGAAGGCCTAAAACTTACAAAAGAGAAGGATACTGCGAGGAACTACATGTAAAATACATTAAATTAAAAAAGAGTACAATTCAATATTAAAAATAGGAAAAAAGAATTATTTTAATGAGTTAAAAACAAAAATGTCCAACATACGTAATACTAGTGAATTTTAGGATACTTTAAATAAATTTAGAGGTAAACGGAGCCTATCTCATAACCCTATAAGTATAGCAGAATGGCAAAACTTTTTCAAAAATTATTATGATGATAATAATAGTAATGACTTAACAAGTGCAAACCCTGTAATTAAAGATACTTTTTTACATGGCGAAATGACTTTAGGAGAACTAAATATAGTACTTAACAAAAGTAAAATAGGCAAGGCAACAGGCTCCGATCAGGTATCCAACGATTTTTTAAAAAATCTAACACATAATTGGATATAAAAAATTGTGAAATTATTTAATAAAATATTAATAGATGAATCTGTTCCGGATGCATGGTCGGAGTCAAGACTGTCTTTATTATTCAAAAAGGGGAACAGGACTGATCCCAACAATTACAGAGGAATTTTCCTTATGAACAATATTACTAAACTATTTACGAACTTAATATCTAATAGAATACAAAAATGGGTGGAAGCTAAAGGTATTTTTCAAGAGTCACAATTTGGCTTTAGGAGGAGAAGAGGGTGCCAAGATGCCATTTACGTACTGTATAGTGCAGTAAGTGTTGCAACATGCTAAAGTACTGCGCAGTGAGGGGAAAATAATAACTTTACGGAGAAGTGAACTGTTTATTCACGGTGAAGCTTACATTATCAAGGATCTTCGACAAGAACAAGAAGATGTGTCAAGATATGATGATGAACTATTCGGACATAACAATAAAGAGGAAGTTATTCAAATAACTACAACCCAGGAAAGCAATAATAAACAAGAATCCAATAAACAAAAACCGTTTTCCGAAATACAGGAAATAACCCCTGATGAAGATTTACCAAACCGAGAAAAATTTCAATTTCTACTGAAAAATAGAAAACCCTCCACGCCTGGCCCTTCATCCACTCCCAAAGAGAACACAAAAACAGATTAAATAATGAAAATTGACAGAAATCTAAGATCACACTCAAGACAAAGTTAACGGAATTTACAACGGAATTACAAAGGTATTAAAAAACAAAAAAAAAACTAAATACGAATTTATTATTATTATTATGGAACTGCCAAGGATGGAGTTATTTTACCGATTTAGACCGTCAAAATCAACAAATTGTAAAGAAAATGTATGTCATATGTTTAAACGAAGTATGGTTAAATTACAAACTAGCAACGCCCCCACCCTTCCTCAAGAATTTTAATTTAGTGCAGAGCTTAACAGTTAAAGAAAAATCATTCGGAAGGGCTAGCGGTGGTCTAATAGTGTTAATAAAGGATACTTTTAAGATCAAAGTTCTTAGTGAAACAAACTGGTGGCTTATTATATTTATTGAATACAAAAGGTGGAGTCTCATAGCATGTTTAGTGTATTTTAAACCAACAACAGACTTTAAAATTATGTTTGAAATGTTTGGAGATATTATAAGTGATATTAGTGATTCATTTCCTAACAATAGGGTTTTAATCGTAGGTGACTTTAACTCGCGAATCGGCAGTTTAAACCAAGGCTATGGGAAACTTTTTAATGAAAGCTATCTCACACTAGAAAGGTTAACAATGGACAAGGCGTGCAATTAAAGTGGTAAAATATTAACTGAACTAATGGAAAATTATGGTTTCTATGCCGTTAATGGACGGAGTCTAAAGGATACGCCAGCCCACTTTACCTATATGTCTAACAGTGGAAAAAGTATAATTGATTTAATATGGTGTAATACGCAATTGATCTGTGATATTATAGACTTCCACGTTGATGACAACATAGTGACTTCTAATCACTTTCCATGCATTCTTGAAGTTACTGGTAGTGAAATAAAACAGTTAGACATGAATAAAACTTATAATGAAGCAAAACTTAAGCTAATATCGAAACACGGGGAAGAAGAAATTTATACATTGAAAATGTCAGAAGAATACAATGAATTCTTGAGTGATAATTATCTAGAAGATCCGAATAATGCTTATAAGTTATTAATAGACTCTATATTAAAAGTAGCCACAGAGTTAAATCTTTTGAAAACTGTTCAAAATATAATCATTCTTACTTACGGAACAAACCATGGTATAACAACAACTGTCGGAAACTAAAAAAAGATATCAAAAAAACTCTAAAAAAATGTAAGAAAACGGGATTTAATGTAGAAGCCACAAAAGAATATTTAGAAAAAAAAAAACAACAGAAATATAAAAACTATGTAAAAAAAAACAAAAAAGGAGCATTTTACAAAAATACAAGAAAAATTAAAAAACGTTAGAAACACAAAAGAGTTTTGGGAAGTAATTAAGAGTTATCGAAACAGAAAAAGGAACAAGAACGAAATAGAAAAAGATGGATGGGAAAATTATTTTAAAAGTATTTATTCCGTAGCAGAAACTTTCGACTATTGTATATTAGTCGCACGTCACCCGTATTTAGATTCCAGTATTGAATTCCATCAATTAACAAACGCAATTCGAAAGTCTTCAAATAGCAAATCACCAGGGAACAACGTGATTATAAATGAATGCTATAAAAAGCTACCACAAGTCGACAACATTGGCTAGAATATTTACTTAAATTAACGAACTGTATATTCAACTCCGAAAATCTACCAGAAAAATGGTCAGAAGTTACATTGTGCATGTTGCACAAAAAAGGAGATTCATCTAATCCAGAAAATTATCGTCCTATTGCGTTGCTCAACTGTATAACGAAGATCTTTACCCAAATCTTGAATAATCGGTTAAACATATGGGTAGAAAGTTTTAATATATACCCAGAGGGACAATGTGACTTCAGAAGGAAACGAGGATGTTTAGATAATATTTTCACTAATATTAATAGATTTGAGCGTTACTTTATGGTATTCCATATTTGTTTATTATTTACAAATATTTTCACTCTAAACTCTGTTGTGCAAATAAGTTTAAGATCACCAAAAAGCAAATTATATGCCGTGTTTGTAGATTTTAGGAAGGCTTTTGATTCAATTAATCACAATCAATTGCTTTTTAAATTATTCGATATAGGGGTAAGCGGAAAATTTATACGCATTATACAAAATCTTTATAGACACGCTACAATGAAAGTTCGAGTAGGTTGCGATGAAACATCTTCTATAAAAATAACGAAGGGAGTTTTACAAGTCGACTTATTATCACCAACCCTGTTTATTCTCTATATAAGCGATTTAGATAATTACTTCCGGCGAAAAGGGTTGGAAGGAATATCCATGAATCAAGAGACTGACATTTTAACATTGTTATATGCTGATGACTTAGTGATATATGGTAAAAATCGGCTTGATTTAAGAAGGAAACTGAAAGCTCTGTAAGACTACTGTGATGAAAATGATTTGACAGTTAACAGTGAAAAAACAAAAGTTCTGGTATTTAGAAGAGGAGGACATTTGTCACAACAAGACAATTTTCAGTACAAATCACAAAATCTAGAAGTAGTCAAAACTTATGAATATTTAGGTATATATATATATACATATATATATATATATATATATATATATATATATATATATATATATATATATATATATATATATATATATATATATATATATATATATATATATATATATAGTGGCTAGTCAAAAGTATTTGGACAATCATATAACAAACAAATTTTAATAGTTAAAACCAGGTGAACATGGAAATTGGTAAAAATTTTGACTTGTGTTCTACATAAAATGATTTATTAACTATTTTTCTTACAAATTAATAAAAAAAACTAAATCCAATTCAGTTACTATTCAAAAATTTGCATTTTTTCACTTTAGAGTGTTTAGAGTAAATAATTAACGCATATCAAAAGTATTTGAACGATACAATTTCCAGTCTTTTAGCAGCAATAAAAAAAAATTATTTTAAGTATTTAGTACTCCATTAAGGAGCGTATTCCATTGCCTTAATCATTTTTTTTAGTCGATTACGCATTGACTTCCCTAATTTCGATCTCGTTTCAGGCCAAATTTTACTCCATTCTAATTTCAAAGTCTTAATTACACTTTGTTGATTTGAAATGTGATGGTATCGAATTTCTTTCCCCAAATGATGCCAAAGGATCACAATTGGACTGAATTCAAACGATTGAGGTGGTGTCTGTAATCTTTTGGGGGTATTATACAGGATGCATTGTCTTACAAAGTATGCGGAACGCTTTATACCGTTATTCTGTTAAAATAAAAACGATCCTCCAGATTTAATTTTTTAACATTTTCATGTAAATTTTCTTTCAATATGTTCAGGTCAACATACTTGTTCATTATTATGTCAGTTATATGAAAATTTCCCACTCCACTTTGAAACATGCACCCCCAGACACATGGTAAGTAGATATCCCGATTGCCGATCTACAACCATATTTGACAGTAGGAATTAGTTTAACAATTTTTTCTTGATTTTTCCAGTCAATTCTTTATATATATATATATATATATATATATATATATATATATATATATATATATATATATATATATATATATATATATATATGATAGTTTACCTTTCTTGTGGGTCTCAGATAACACATCCTGTACCTATCTAAAATAATTTACCTCTGTAATAGTGAAAAAAATTTTCAAAATCGGTCAGTTATTTTAAGTCTTTTGAGTCCCACTGACGATGTTGGACCTTATATAACGTAGTCTATATCTGTCTAAAATAGCTTAGCTCTCTAACAGTGAAAATTTTTTCAAAATCGGTCGGTTAGTTTATTTTTGGCGCTTTTAAGATCCCAGGACCCTGGCCGACCTCATACAACATATTAGCTATATCCATCTAAAATAGTTTTTCTCCGTTGCAGTGAAAAAATTTTCAAAATCGATTGGATAATTAATTTTTGGCGTTTTTAAGTCCCCAAAACCTTGATGGATCTCACATAAGATACCTTAAATCCATTTAAAATTGTTTAACTTTCTAACATTAATAATTATTAGTGAAAAAATTTTCAAAATCGATTCATTTAAAATTTTTTTCCGTGCGTACAAATATATGACGTTATTTTTTTTATATTTAATAATATTATATCATGACATAAATTTCAAAATCTTGTTTATTCAAAATTCAATAAAAAAAAATATCTTCATTACATAAGCTTAAAAAATCTGCTTAAGTTCAATTTTTCAACTTGAGACAGAGCTATGGTAAATATAATGCAATAAATAAGACAGAACTTTGTTTATTATAATACAATATTAATACATACATGTGAATAGATATCATTTGTTTTCGTAAAAAATCGTAAAAAATATTTTTTTATATTTTATAAGGAATTGAGATAGAAATATAAATTACTTATTACACTGACAAAGACAGCAAAGTAAGGCAAAAGTGAAAAATTACAATTTTCTCGAAAAATACTTTAACATAGAAAGAAAATGATAAGAACATTTTCTTCATAATTAAGTTTTTTCGCCTTTTTACAATGTAAAAATCGAACTGTCTGAAATGATAGGATCGAATGATAAAAAATGGCCCGAAAACCTACTTCTGGGCATCCGACATGACTGGCTGACGAACTTAGCCGATCCAATCCGGATTTTAGTTCGCACACAAAATTTCATAAGTATTAAACGTTCGTTCGAAAGTTATCGTGGCGACATATATACATATATATATATATATATATATATATATATATATATATATATATATATATATATATATATATATATATATATATATATATATATATATATATAGTGTAAACTCTATATAGCGAACTTCTATTTAACGAAAAACTCCTTAAAACGTAGAAATTGCAAAGATTTGTTTGGTTTACATTATTTATCATCCATATATTGAAACACTCTTTATAACGTAATAGTCACTCTCAATAGCGAAAAATACGTCATTATTTAAACTCAGATAAAATTTTATTTCACAGACTTCCAAACATAAGAGTGATACAGAGTCGTAAATATTTCGTACACACAAAAGGATTCTTAAAAATCTGTTTATTTGTGTGTTTTTACCTACTGTACTTTCGTACTATTGTCTTACTGCTGTCTTTACGTTATCATATTCTTAGTTGCTTTCAAACTTTTTAACTGTAAACATGGCGAGTAAAAGAAAGAGTTTGTGTATTGACGAAAAAGTGCCATTTAATTCAATCAAAATTAAAACCACTTACTAAATTCGTAAGTTGTATTCGTAAAATTGTATTGTTTTCTTTTACTCTCCATATAAGGAAAACTCTTTATAACGTAATAAAATACCCGGTCCCTTCAATTTCGTTATATGGAGTTTACACTGTATATATATAAATTTTAGTGAATATCATTTTCCTATTCTAGGAACCTCAAAACAACTTTCTGCCATAGTCCCACGCTCAAGTCACGTTATGGCAGTGGCTGTAATAGCTGAATTCCATTCTGGAAATTCGCTAAAAAAAAAATTATCCAGAGCCGGATTTATATAAAGGCACTTCGGGCACCCCTCCGGACATCCCCACACAGTAGAGGCCTCCACAAAATCGAATAAAATCTCAGAATTAAAGAATAGAATAGAAAGGATAAGCGCTTTTTCGTTTCCTTTTTTTTGGGGGGGGAAAATTTGAAGAATTTCAGAAATTGTCCAAACGGGTTTCCACAAAATTACTGAGTGGAATGCCTCCATATGTGAAGTATTCAAGGACGACCACATTAGAAGTACCCCTTGGCCTTCACAGAGCTAAATCCGGCTCTAGTTTAATAAGATGGGAATTTTTTGGGATTTTTATCTTATTCCTATTTTACCTTTATGTTTCAACAAATTTCGACAAACATATACTTTTATAGGCAGGTAATAATAAGCTATAAGAAAATTGGAAAAACCAATATAGTAAGGTAGACCGGGGCATGTTTACACAGTTTTTAGTTTTTGGTTATTCTAATTTTTTGTATTATAGCTATTTATATATTATATTTTTCATACTGAATTATAACTTACCCCGTTTTCACTGTTGGCACAGTATAGGGAAGTAGTACAGTAAGGCAACTAGATCATAAAATTCCTCCAACACATAGATTATAAAATTTGTTATGTACCTATATATTTATAAATCTTAAGGGTTGTAAAAACATCCCTCATAAAAAAAATTTCATTTGTCCTTTTGATGTGCAAAGCGATTGTAGAAAACGATTTTCGAAATTTAATTTTTTTAATTGTTGTAGTAGATTTGTAGTTTTGTTTTAATAATTTTTCAAGTTTTTGTTTTATTTTTTATTAAATTTTATTATTGTTATATATTTTTATAGTGTTTTGAAATTTTTTTTAGTTTTATAATTAGTATTTTATATTTAGTTCATTGACTATTAATTATTTAGTTTTTTTTAAACAAAAAATTAAGAAAATAAAATGGGTGGAACTCGTTGTTCAGTTAAAAATTGCAATAATAAATCCTGGGAAAAGCCAAATTTGAGTTTTTTCAAATTTCCATCGGATCCAGAGAGGTTAGTAAACTTATTTTTTTCTGTTTATAAAAACTATATGCTCTTTTACGTCTATATTTTAATAAATTTTAATTAATTTCAGATATCGACAATGGATTGTTGCTATCGGGCGGGAAGATCTTTTAAACAAAGATTTAAAATCAATAAAATCTTACCACCGTGTGTGTTCAGAACATTTTAAATCTATCGATTTTGGGAATGTCGCAAATCGTTTAAATAAAACCGTGTCGCCTTCGATATTTAAAACCGAAGAGTCCGTTCCGGAATCCAGTCCATCTACTTCATCAGGTTTTGAAGTCTTTAATTCTTCCCCAACAAAGGAAGATCTCATTAAGGAAAATCGCGTATTAAAAAGAAAATTAGAAATTAATCTTAAAGATGATTTTAATATAGAAGAGAGAAATTTCTTTCAATTATGCGACAAGCTGCTGACACCGGAAATGTCTAAATTTATAAAGACACAATTAACATTAAAAAAACATTCAAATGGAAATAGGTATGAACATTTGTTTATTAATTTCTCAAATTATATCTAATTTTTTTTTTCACATTGTAAATTTGAAATTTTTATAAATTACCAAATCTAAGTGCAGTTTTCATGACTTTCGTTTTCTTACTAGATTATTTAAAGTACATTCTTAATCATCAAAAAATTTATAAAATTTTTTTCTTTCAAAATTAACTTTTTATTATTAAACCAAAGAATAGTTTGAAAGGCACAATACATTTAATTTAATATAATATGAATAATTAGAAGAACAAAGGAACTTAATTTCTTTATGAAATAAAGCCACGGTATTAACATAAGTTTTCAGGTAAAGATTTTTGGGTTTTTTTATAACTGTAATTGTTTCCATAACTTGTTATGCCTCCTTTATTTTTAAAATGTTTTATTTCCAAAATAACTTGATTGTTATATTTTATTTAGGTAGAAAATGGTTTTAAATATATGTAGGTATAAGGAATATAATAATAATTAGAATAATAACGATTCCAAAAAACCCACAATTTCGTCATAAAGAGGAACATATGTTTTGCAACAACAAATTTTGGGTTTATTTATGATTATAAATTGGTAATTTTATGACTTTTTTCCTCAAATTTGAATTTTTTTCCAAAAATATGGAATTTATTTTATTAAGTGACGTCACATTACATATATAAAAATATATTTAAAGGTTAATTTTTAAAAAAATCTTTAAACCGGAGAAATTTTAGAAATAAATATTAAAATAGCTGAATTTCTATTCTGGAAATTCGCTAAAATAAAAATGATACAATGTATATCTATTATTTTGATCATTTTACCAATTTATATTCCAATTGTTTCTATAATTTATTGTGTGTATTACATAAACCTAATATTCCAATAGAAAGTAATACTTGCGCAAAAATTTTACAAATAAATATTTCATTTTTATAGGTTCTTTTCTGATTATTCATTTACTTATTTTTTCTTTTGTTTTTCTTACACATTTATTATACTTTTAACTATTTTGTATTTCAGATACGATTTCGAATTTAAACGCTTCGCTTTGTCTGTTTACCTTGGAAGTCTGAGAACGTACCGAATTTTACAAAAAACCTTTACGCTGCCATCTGTACCATGTTTACAAAATATGAACATTCGATTTTCAACCGGAGTAAACGAAAATTTATTTCATATTTTAAAAATTAATTTAAGTAATATGAATGAAGCAAGTAAGTACTGTATCTTGTGCGCAGATGAGATGTCTTTAAAAACAAATTTGTTTTATGACATTAAAGGAGACCAAATAATTGGCCTTAATAATATTAATCAGTTTCCAGTTTCTCAATCAGCTAACTATGCCTTTGTTTTGATGGCTAGGGGTATTTTTGAAAACTGGAAGCAACCAGTTGCGTATTCGTTTGTTTCGGAAGGTAAGAATTATGACGATCTTAATGATTTTATTTGCCAGATAATTGAAAAATTGGGGAACATTGGTTTGAAAGTAAAAGCTTTTGTATCGGACCAAGGGTCTAATTTTTTGCAATTTGCTAATAAGCGCAAAATTTCTATGGATCAGCCTTATTTTTTCGTTGGTGAAAGAAAAGTTTATTATATTTTCGATGTCCCCCATTTAATAAAGTCGATAAGAAATAATTTAATAACGTCAGATTTTTATTTTAACGACATGAAAGCGTCGTGGGGGGACATCGAAATTTTTTATAAAAATGATAACCAGAAACAAATAAGGCTGGCGCATAAATTGACGGGCAGCCATATACATCTTACAAATTTTCAAAAAATGAAAGTAAAATTGGCTGTCCAAATATTTAGTAATAGTGTCGCGGCTGGCATGCAAACATATCTAGCGTTTAATGCCTTACCAGAGGCGGCACGCGGCACAGTGTATTTTATAGATCTCATGAATAAATTATTCGATGTATTAAATTCAAGTACCCTTAGATCTAACAATAAATATAAAAAAGCTTTTTCCGAACAAGCGTACCAAATTGACATTTAAAAAAAAACGATTGATTTATTTCAAAATATTAATGTTGCACAAAGATCTGGGGGTAAAGATGTCACGGGATCTATAAAATGCTTAAAAGGTATGCAAATTAGCTGTCAAGCAATCTTAGACCTTTGGCAGGATATAAAAGATGATAATTTTAAATTTATTTTTTTAAGAAGGTTAAATCAAGACTGTCTTGAGAACTTCTTTGGAATGGTTCGCCAGCAAGGTGGCAACTGTTTGGAACCTACTCCAATACAGTTTACGAGAACGTTCCAAAAAATATTTATTCACCAAATCTGAACATTCCAAAGAAGCTAATTGTGCTGAAGATTTAGATGAATTTTTATCGAAATCTAATGATGCCCTGTCAATGCAGTCTTGGTTTGACGAAAAAACAGTAATAATGCCAGTTCCCCAAACAATTGAAATTGATAAGGCTGATTATAATTTCGATTTGCCAGCTAAGAATGGGCTAGCTTACGTTAGTGGCTACCTTTTTTCTAAATGTCTTGATCGTCATGAGTGCGATATATTAAAAAAAAACGCCGTGAGCAGCGCGGCCCCATCACGGTAGTCGAATTTTCCCCTTCATCTTCGGTATTGAATGTCTACAAGCGAAATGTGATTGAAAGTCTACAACCGAATTGTCATTTTGTTGGTTTCAAAACTGGTGATGAGTGTTCGGCTGATCGAGGCTTTAAAAAAAGGTTTTAAGTATTTAAGGGCTGTATCTCAGTAAATTTCAATTTTGTGCCGAAAACAGGTAGCAGAAAAAAAGCCAACACAATTCGTACGAGGACATTCCTGCCCATGTTCATCCGCTAATTGCCTTTATGTTTTAGTTTTAAATATTAAAATAAATAGTTTTAAATATTAAAAAAGGACCTTCAATAGTAAACTGGAAGGCCTTTATAAAGATATTTTTTCTTTCCAAAAAAATCCAAAATTTCTATTTTATAAATACTAAAAATCCAAAATTCCTAATTTATAAATAAACAGTGACTTTAATAACATTTTTAAATTACTTAATATGTATGTATTTCATTTGTCATAAAAGTAAGTTCACTTTTTTTTAAATTTTTTAAAATTACTATTCGCCTACTTGTATTTAGAATAAACATAATGCTTTTAAAACACATTTAACAATAGCATTCAATTCCGATGTAAAAATAGGAGAAGTGGGGGGAAAAGTGATGCGGACTCTCTACAAGGTACTAGCTGGATACTAACTGAATACACGTACAAAATTTCAGCCCTCTAGGTTTCCTTATGGAGTCTCTAGACATGTTAGAAAACAAGCAAAAAAATTAAGGAAATATTGGCGTAAAAATCGTGGGGGTAAGGGTTAAAAGTTGAAACCTCCAAAAAACAGTGTCTGGCTATTAGCTTAACCTGTACACCAAATTTCAGCCCTCTAGGTTTATTTGGGGAGATTTTGACCCGAACGAAACTGTTAAAAACAAGAAAAATCATGTTCTTTTGGGTATAAAAATGGTGGGGGTAGGGGTTAAAAGTCGAGACCCCCAAAAGGCACCCCCTTGATACTAACTCAATCCGAATACAAAATTTCAGCCCTCTAGGTTTATTCGGGTGACCTGTGCGAGTGGTACAAACTTCGAAAACGTCGAAAATGCATGAAATTGTAGCTTAAAAATGGGGGGTGGGGGTAAAATATTAAAACCTCCAAAAAGCACAACCTAGGTACGAACTTTATCAACACACCAAATTTCAACCCTCTACGTTAATTCTGGGGGGCTGGGGGCCTGTTAGATCCAGCGAAAATCGAAAAATGCGAAAAATGTTGTAGATAATTGACCGAAACATTATTTAAAACCGGTTTGGAAAAGTTTTATTGCTTTTCCGCCCCCCACCACCCCCTTAAAGGTCGGGTCCGAAAAAAAATTTGCCCAAAATTTGACCCCACTTTGATAGTATTGTTGTGCATCGGAATAAGCCCCACTTACCAAATTTCATCTCTTAACTTCCATAGGGGGGCCCTACACATATTAAAAGGTTGCGGGAAAATATATATATATATATATATATATATATATATATATATATATATATATATATATATATATATATATATATATATATATATATATATATATATATATATATATATATATAGGTAGTTGCAAAGTTTCTGAGCGACTAAAGTCCACTTCCAGTTTTACTACAGTACTCCGTTAAATAAATGAAAGTAAGGGTCTACACCATTAAAAAAATCGTATTTATAAATACCAAAATATGTTATTATTACTATGTAAGGGTATTTTTCATAAAAAATTTTCCTGTTAGTATTTAATATTTTAAAATTGGTAGCATTAAGTCGGTTTGAAACATTAAATTTCTTATCATAGGTATTTCTAGTTTTAATTATATTACATATTTCTTGTAGTTTAGAAACGTTTAATTTTTAATATTTTATACTTTCTGAACAATTTACTAAATATTGCAAATAATAAAACGGTCTACAATTTTCTCTTTTAAAGTCTGTACTTTTCAGTGGTTAATTAATTGAAATGTATTCAATTTTATTGAACTACCTGATACAGTCATAAAACCTGTATAAAACCTACCTTTGTAAATATTGCTATTATTATGAATTTTTCAATAAAATCTGTTAATTAGTTTTACAAAATTTGTATGTTTACAAATAAATTTGTAATTTTTAGAATCAGTACTTTTACTTAGCTTTGGCTAGTCAAGTGCTTTACCTGCGAGATACAATTTTCGATATTTTAACAATTTTTTTTTAACTTATCGTATTCTTGATTATTATTATACTTTTTTATACCCTCTATTTTAATCGGGTTTTTATCTATTGATATTTAATTAATTTAAATATGGAAATGAATACGAGTATTAAAAATAAAATGTTAATTAAGTCCACAAGCAAAACTTATCATTTTAAATGTCTTAGTGTTTATGAAAAGTGAAAGTGATGGTGTGAAAATCCCATTAACTCAAGTTAAAAATCGTGTTACTGCAGCTACGGGTATATCGCTGGCAACTTTAACTAGAATAGCTAGTGAAGCAAAAAAAAAAAATGATGGATCGGAAGCTATTTTTGCTGAAAAAGAAAGAAAAAAACATGTAAAACATAAAACAGATCTGGACAGCTTCGATAAGGGAGTACTTAATAATATTATACAAAATATTTTTACGACGGAAAAAATTGTTCCCATATTGAAAAACATTCATAGGAAATTTATTTAATTTAAAATTACTTATTTAAGTAGGTACATCATTGCATTACTATATAAATAAGCAAACTATTTCAAATTCGATTACTTTTTTTTACAACGTAGTGTATTTTATACATTGTATGTATCGTTCAATATTACCTGAGTGAGAGATATAACAACTAATAGGGGGAGTTTAGACATAATTACTCTATATCCATCTTTATTGCAAAAGTATTTTATCTTCTTAATATAATAAAATATGTATATCTCTTACTAAAAATACATCTTTCCTTTTTGTTGGACTTTGATACCTCAAAAACTTTGCAACTAGTTATATATATATATATATATATATATATATATATATATATATATATATATATATATATATATATATATATATATATATATATCAGACATCTTTTTTTTTTACATAATCGTGTTCTACGGGTCCGAAAACGGATAGCGCCCCTGGTCTCGCCTCTCGCAGCTCTTATCGTATAGACTGTATAAGTCTAATTTTTCGGAGAAAATTCGACTAACAATTAAAGAACAAACGAAGGCGCAAGGCATTAAAACAGAAAATATCTTCATTCATTTTAAAGCTTTCGATAAGAACCACAGTAAAATATTTGGTGGTTTAACAGTGCCCTCATCGACATTTACGAGTTATATTGAGGAACTGGAGAAAATATTTATTTTAAATTTTGAAAAAAATATCCTGGGGAACGTGGGTAATGAAATTTTAAAACAAATAAATTTAGTAAACTTTAATCCAATTTGCCCATGTTTCCCTGTAGAATATCTTAAAAAACTGTTCACAAGAATGCGTATTTACTTTGCAATTAAATATATAAATAGAAATTTTAAAAAAATTAGAAGAATGTCTCGAAAAACAATTTCTGTTTGCAATTTATAAATCGTAAATACCTATGTATGTATATAAAAACAAAAATGGTTATATGTTAAATGTATTAAAAAATTTATATTATATTATACCAATACAAAATAATTATAAGTGTATGCATATAATTGTAAATACATGAAAATTCACAAGAATAATAAATAGTTTTTTCATAATACGAGCCAGGTTTTCATTTACAAGATGCCATCAATGTTATAAGAATAATAATATACACTTTTTATCTAAATATTAATAGTACAGTTTTTTATTTTTATTTTTAGATATTGACAACCCTTATTTAAAAATTACAAGTACTTTTTAAATAGGTACGCATATAATATGTATTTACAATCTGTGTGTTGGAGGAATTTTATGATCTAGTTGCATTACTGTTACTACTTCCCTATACTGTGCTGTTGGCACAGTTGCCTGCACGCGCAGTCTAACTAAGCAGGTGTTGACTACGTAAGCATGCACCCAACGCAACTGAAGTCAACAGAAAGATGCAGACTATGCAGACTTTAGGGGGCATGTTTACACAGTACCTGAGGTAAGTTTACACATTTCTAAAATGAAAAAATTTAAGGGTAATAAATGTAAAAAACACAAATGAATATGTGAATCGGTTTTATTAACAAAAGAAAATAATAATAATAAAAAATAAAACATCAAATACTAAAAAGCATAAAATAAAGAAAAATTGACAACTAATATACAAATTAGCATGAAATGATGAGTAGGGTCTACACATCGGCTGAATGGCACATTAGTAATAAGGATTGGACAGTTCTGAGCCCACCATTCCACCATCCGATTTTTTGAGTGACCTCGGATGGTGGTAAACTACCGAGGCGGTTCTAGAAGCCTCCGGCGGTGGGTGGAGCAAAATTTGGTCTCCAACCTAACGATATCTAGTGAAATTTTTTCTAACCTAACAGAACCCAACGGAACTTGATCTCACTTAACAGAACCCAACAAAATTTTGTCTAACCTAACAAAATTTTTTTAACCTAAGAATTAAAAAATTCCGTAACAGATGGCGCAGCCACCTTCCTGTAAAGTCAGTACAAGATGTCGCTGCTCGTCTGGATACTAGCGATACCTGTGCGTAAGTTTGAGAAATTGTCAATAGATGGTGCTGAAAATCCTTTTGGATAGTTAAACTAGCCATTTAAAGATGGCGTTGCTAACTGAGCTACCGTGAACTCTGTACCTAGATTCAAAATTCCACGAAAAGATGGCGTTGCTTTCATAAGTTTATCATATTTTTATCTGAAAACAGGTTTAAACTGTTAGCTGACGTCATTAACAGGAATGCTGATATTAATAGCGAAGATTTCTGACTAATATGCAAAAATGAATTTTATCATATGATTGTATATTTTTATCTGAAAACAGGTTTATACAGGTTTTTCTCTAAATAAAAACACATTTTTTTTTAATTTTAATAAATTTATTTTAAAAAGAAATATTTTACAATAAAAATGTTTAAATGTTATTTCTTCAAAGTTCATAATGGGCGCTGATGGTAGTAGTCGTTTCAAATACCGCACTTTTTCTTCTCCTTTCGTATAGATGATGCGAGTTCCGTGCAGATTGTGTATTAAAATGTATTGTAGTTCCTCGTATTCAATATGTCCATCCATCCAGGAGAACCCATGATGCTTTTTCCACAACCAGCGAGCTGTGCGTTGATCTTTTTCACTTAATCCGCAAAACGGTATTGGTGATTTGAATACATAATGTTGTAGTATATAATCTTCACCACAATTTTCTTCGGAAGAATCGAATTTCAACATAGCCAATTCCTTTATGTAGAATTTCCCATTTGTTGAATTTGGAAATCCTTGGAAGTCAACAATTGCTGTGTCGGTCTTCATTGTGCGTTGTCTAGAGCGAAACTGGTTGATTTATAGTTGGATTGCGGCGTTTTTATACATATTTTGTAACAATATTCGTCAACGGATTATATTGAACCACACGATCATGTAGTAGAAGACAGAATGCTGATGTATTCTCCGGCACCTCCTTCAACGTTTTAAATTCAATTCGAATATCCACCGGTCAAGTTTTCAATGATTCGCTATCGTGCTATTTTATTGTGGAAAATCAATTAGTTTGTCGACCCCGAGTTGGTGTAGTGGTTAGCAACTCCCTCTTATCTGGTAGTAGATAGGCTAGGAGAGAACGGGGCCACCGCAAAACTAAGCAACTTGAACCCTTTTGCCAATGGTTGAAATCGTGTGACTTTACGGTACTACACATTCCGAACTGATGAGTCATCAAACTGTATCGATGTGCAAACCTTGATCTCTGACCCGGCACGTACCAAGTACATGTATTTAAAATTTGTTGTTGACATTTGACCCCACACGCGCTCATACTGCTGGCCTTGAAATTCCTAAGAGGTGAGTCATCACCAGCAACCGAATTAATTTATGTTAACCCATTATGCGTCATCACTATTTAGTTATCACAATTTGGTTTTGTGTTAACCCATTATACGTCAGCACTAATGTAATTTTTGAATGCAAACCTAACGCATGCGCAGACTGAATTTAACTACACGACGCATGCGCAGACTGAATTTTAGGCCACAATTTGATAGATGGGGTACACTACCACGTCAAAAATGTGGGGTTACCCTAACTCGGGGGTGGCCCCAAACTTTTGACACCGTACTGTACTTAAATTTTTGGTACACTGCCGTGTCAAAAGTGCGGGCCCCCCTGGGCAAAAAGGTGTCCGATCACTTTTTGAAGCGTACTGTACGTGCAAACCTTGACCCCAACAAGCGCTTACCTTAATTGGGTCATCTTAAACGAACTACCACGTCAAAAATGTGGGGATTACCCTAATCCAAGGGGTGGCCCCAAACTTTTGACACCGTACTGTACTTAAATTTTTGGTACACTGCCGTGTCAAAAGTGCGGGCCCCCCTGGGCAAAAAGGTGTCCGATCACTTTTTGAAGCGTACTGTACGTGCAAACCTTGACCCCAACAAGCGCTTACCTTAATTGGGTCATTTTAAACGAAAGGTACACTACCACGTCAAAAATGTGGGGATTACCCTAATCCAAGGGGTGGCCCCAAACTTTTGACACCGTACTGTACTTAAATTTTTGGTACACTGCCGTGTCAAAAGTGCGGGCCCCCCTGGGCAAAAAGGTGTCCGATCACTTTTTGAAGCGTACTGTACGTGCAAACCTTGACCCCAACAAGCGCTTACCTTAATTGGGTCATTTTAAACGAAAGGTACACTACCACGTCAAAAATGTGGGGATTACCCTAATCCAAGGGGTGGCCCCAAACTTTTGACACCGTACTGTACTTAAATTTTTGGTACACTGCCGTGTCAAAAGTGCGGGCCCCCCTGGGCAAAAAGGTGTCCGATCACTTTTTGAAGCGTACTGTACGTGCAAACCTTGACCCCAACAAGCGCTTACCTTAATTGGGTCATTTTAAACGAAAGGTACACTACCACGTCAAAAATGTGGGGAATACCTTAACCCAAGGGGTGGCCGCTAAATTTTGTTGGGGGCACTGTACCAAGCGCTAGATTTTAAAACCAGACTCCGGGGTCCAGATTTCTGACCGCTACTGTACTGCCGAAAATCGAGTGTTAACTGTACCTTATGGGGATTTTTGGTATATTTAACCTTGGAAAATTCCAGGAATTTTTATCAGTTTTAAAATAAACAAACAACCAATAATTAAATGTTTATTTTAGCTGAATTATGATCATATGACCCATATATGGAGTTTTTTTGGTATAAGAAAGATGACGTCATTGAATATTAATGAGTTAAAAACTTGTTTAGTAAAAAATATCACCCATTGTAGGCCTCAAGCAAGAAATTATTTTTATCAGTTTTAATACTTTAACATTTAACCTACAGTGACCAATTTTTTAGTTAACTAACAAAAGTTCTTGAAATTTTAACAAGTTACAAAAAATATTACTTCTTATGGTGCACAACACTTTTGAATTTGACTGTAGCACAAAACTGTTTCTATATCAAAGGAAAATTATCTGAAATAATTCAGTATGTATATATGTATAGACTCTGTATATTAAAAATATTTTATGTATACACTCTGTATATTGAGAATAAGAAAGAAAATTTGTATATAATTTTAATTTTTATGAATACTAGTAAACGAATTGTATAGCCATTTATGAATAAGTATTAAATCTAATTATAAAATAATTTATAAATATTGCAAAAAATTTGTTTAATCAGCAAAATCAATGTATATCATTATCATTTTAATACTGATACATATTTATATTAGGGTATAATAGTATTGTATTTAACATTTTTAAACAGAATAAAAGTTCAATTTTTGGTTTTAAATTACTATAAACACGTCGCTTAATATAAAAATGATAACAGCATTGAGTTTTACTGAGGTAACATTTTGAATTTGCTACTTTATCATTAACATACATATAATATCATGTATATATAACGGGTGTATATTTAGTATTTTTAATAAATATTTTAGTATACAGGGTGTATCATGAAATATGCTTTTCAATTAGAATAATAAATTTCATAAGATTTTTGTTAATACTCTTATAGGTTAACGAAAGAAACTTTTTGCTGTAAAAAATAGGGGAATTCAGGGTAATAATTAAATAAAACGCACATATTTTTCTTTTTTTTTTTTAAATTTTATTTATAGAATATGAATACAAAAAATTAAATTGCTTAAATCTATATATTACTAAAAATCTATTTATTTTACATATTAAAATTTTTTAAAAGAATACAGTTTTCTAATGAACAAATTTTATCTGAATGGATCATACAGCGTCTTGAATAATATTCATCTCGCAGATTGGATATCTTCGGTACATCAAATATTTCTTCCAAATTCAAAATCCACGGCTGGTTTTCGGTGTCATCAAACAAATTTGAAATCCATTTCTTCTTTTTACTGCGCTTGACGTATATGACATCAAACTTCTTTAATATAGGTTTCAATATGGTATGAAGTTTTTTGTACGGAATAAATCCATACGACCAAGGTATCCCATGCCAATTTCGGCAAAGCCAACGTGCAGCAACCCGTTCATATTTCTTCGGCAACTCGTTGAAATCAAACGGTGCATCGAATATAAGATGTAGTATTTCATCCGAATTTTCCGCAACGATACCAACTTCTTTAAAATAAAATTCGTTGTTAGCTCCTTGATAGCCTTGTATATCAAGAAACGCCATTTTGTATCGCCGCCGTAGAACTGAATTTACTCACACAATCCACAACTTTATATAAAATAATTAAAATTGGTGAGGATAGTTAATTTGTGGGATGTATCCGAAAATGGATACTACTAATAGCTATTGCTAGTTAACCATCAAATTACAAACTGTTAATAATATTTAGCACATTACTGAGTACCATGTTCTTTTCACTTTAAGACCTAATGATTTAAGGAATGCTAAATTTTCGGGTGAAATGTGTTGTCGCTTAAAAGTTTTACGTTTAATGATCTTAGGTTTCGAAAGTCCTTTGCTAGGTTGTCTAGTGGTGGACTGCTCTGAATTGTAAATTATCATGGTTCGAAATGCAATTGTTTTACCACGAAATTGTTTTTTCAGCGAAAGAGATGTTAACTCTTTGACAACCACCGGTAAATTGACAATATTTTGTGTAGGTTTAACTATTTTATACCCTTTAACCATGATAATGTGTATGAACCCTTTAACCATGATAAGGTGTATGAGCTCTTTAACCATGATAAGGTGTCTGAGCTCTTTAACCATGATAAGGTGTATGAGCTCTTTAAGGATGATAAGGTGTATGAGCTCTTTAAGGATGATAAGGTGTATGAGTCACTCCGGGAGCAAAATGAGTCACTCCGGGAGCAAAATGAGTCACTCTGGGAGCAAAATGAGTCACTCCGGGAGCAAAATGTGTCACTCCGGGGGCAAAATGAGTCACTCCGGGAGCAATATGAGTCACTTCGGGAGCAAAATGAGTCACTCCGGGAGCAAAATGAGTCACTCCGGGAGCAAAATTAGTCACTCCGGGAGCAAAATGAGTCACTCCGGGAGCATGTGAGTCAGTCGTTGGAGTCAAATGAAACGCTCCGGGAGCAAAATGAGTCACTCCGGGAGCAAAATGAGTCACTCCGGGAGAAAAATGAGGCAATCCGGGAGCAAAATGAGTTACTCCGGGAGCAAAATGAGTCAATCCGGGAGCAAAATGAGTCACACCGGGAGCGAAATGAGTCACTGCGGGTGCAATATGAGTCACTCCGGGAGCAAAATGAGTCACTCCGGGAGCAAAATGAGTCACTCCGGGAGCAAAATGAGTCACACCGGGAGCAAAATGAGTCACTCCGGGTGCAATATGAGTCACTCCGGGAGCAAAGTGAGTTAATCCGGGAGCAAAATGAGTCACTCCGGGAGCAAAATGAGTCACTCCGGTAGCAAAATGAGTCACTCCGGGTACAATATGAGTCACCCAGGGAGCAAAATGTGCCATTCCGGGAGCAAAATGAGTCCCCCCGGGAGCATGTGAGTCACTCGTTGGAGTCAAATGAGTCGCTCGGTGAAGCAAATGAGCTAAGTATATATATGAAATTGTCTGAATCACTGGACTGGGATAAAATGGTAGTTTCAATTGGTGAATTTTTCGAACGTGAACCAATGCTACTGAACGAACTGACTTTGGAAACGTTTCTTCAAATCTACAAGTGGATCAATTTGACTGAGCTGAAAAGTTATGGTGCGAAAATATGGTGCGAAAATCATACAACGCGCCTGGATTTGGTTACCATCCGATTATCGAGCCATGTTGCAAGAATGTGAACCATGTTTTGAACATTATAATCGACCATGGCAACAAGATCGTATTGATGGACCACCTGGTTTGAAAATTCGCTGTGAAATGTGTAAGAATGGCGTGAAAATGGAAGAAAACTTTCAACCGCCTGTTGGTGAACCATTGACATTTGCAACACGGATTTCACACGTTGAAGATATATTTCTGACTCATCCTTATTTGTATACAAAAGTCAGAAATTTCGATATGTTATTATACTTAACAAAACAACTATTGAAATATGATATTTGGGTGCAACATCTGTATGCATATATGATACCCGAATATGCACAACGAATTTGTCAAGTATGGGATCAGTTACCTGAAAACATGAAACAATTACGTTCGGGTGTTATTGAATATATAAACAAATCATACAATTTTTAATATTTATTTATTGTAAAAAATATTTCATATACATTTATTGTAAAAAATATTACATATACATTTACTGTGAAAATATTTTGTATTCATACTTATATTTTAAAAATAAAGAACAATAATTATTTACATATATGTGTTATTTATGTGAAAAAAAAAAACCTTTTTATCTTACAGGGTTAAAAAATATAAAAATAAAATATACACTTCAATGAGGGATAACTGCTGCTTCTTATACGGTGGTGTTCTTCAAAATTCAGTAAATTCTTAGTGTGGATAATCAATTAATCATCATCATCATCATCATCATAATCGCTAGCATCTTCTTTATCAGTTTCATCCAGATAATCACCTAGTGGTTCAATAACATCAGCCTTTTGAAGTTCGCGAAGTATAGAGAATATTTCTCGACCAACAGTAGTTTCTTTTAAAGCATTTAACTCTTTGATTAAATCTTCTCGATCGTAAACGTTAAACAACAACATATTTTTATTTTCCTCTAAACTTCGAATAATATTGAGTATTTTTTCACCAGTCTCTGAAGTCTCGTATAAACGTTGTAATTCATCTATTAAAGTATTAGGATTATGCCAGTATTTTATTTTTTTCGATTGTATGTTAACATTTCTAGACTCTCTCAAGTTGTCTTGCTTAAAATGCTTAGCTAAGGCCCCGTTTTCGACATTTTTATTTGAAGCTATATGACGTTTTAAGCTTATTGGTTTAACCTGATTGACAATTTTCGCTTCATTTTCCGAGTCAGCGTTTCGAACCTCTTTTAACATTATAATATCTAAAGCAGTTCCTAGAAGTTTAGTTAGTTGTGAAGAGGAGGTTGTTTCATTGCAATTGTTATTAATTGCTGTTAAGTGATTTACTTGCTTACTTTTATTAGACCAACTATCTTTCTCGTTTTCAGATTGACGACGGTTTTCTCCTCTTTTCAAAGAGTTAAATTTGGTTTGAATGGCTTCAGTTGCAGCATCTATCCTTTTTTGGTCAAACGGATTCAAGATTGCTTCAGAGTAATCAATATCATGCTGTAGTTGAGATGTATTTTCATCATCATTATCATCAAATCTAGATATAGAGATATCATCAGGTGTTTTATTATTAGCATCATATGGTATGAATTTGCTTGATGAGTTATCATTCTTTCCAATCGTACCATCAATAACATTGCTTAACGAATTATGTTGAGCATTTAAGTGTCTAGAAAGATTAGACTTTCGCGTAGTGACTCATTTTGCTCCCGTTGTGACTCATATTGCACCCGGAGTGACTCATTTTGCTCCCGGAGTGACTCATTTTGCTCCCGGAGTGATTTGCTCCCAGAGTGACTCATTTTGCTCCCGGAGTGACTCATTTTGCTCCCAGAGGGACTCATCTTGCTCCCGGAGTGACTCATTTTGCTCCCGGAGTGACTCATTTTGCTCCCGGAGTGACTCATTTTGCTCCCGTAGTGACTCATATTGCTCCCGGAGTGACTCATTTTGCTACCGGAGTGACTCATTTTGCTCCCGGAGTGACTCATACACCTTATCATCCTTAAAGAGCTCATACACCTTATCATCCTTAAAGAGCTCATACACCTTATCATCCTTAAAGAGCTCATACACCTTATCATGGTTAAAGAGCTCAGACACCTTATCATGGTTAAAGAGCTCATACACCTTATCATGGTTAAAGGGCTCATACGCATTATCATGGTTAAAGGGTATAAAATAGTCTAATCTTACACAAAATATTGTCAATTTACCGGTGGTTGTCAAAGAGTTAACATCTCTTTCGCTGAAAAAACAATTTCGTGGTAAAACAATTGCATTTCGAACCATGATAATTTACAATTCAGAGCAGTCCACCACTAGACAACCTAGCAAAGGACTTTCGAAACCTAAGATCATTAAACGTAAAACTTTTAAGCGACAACACATTTCACCCGAAAATTTAGCATTCCTTAAATCATTAGGTCTTAAAGTGAAAAGAACATGGTACTCAGTAATGTGCTGAATATTATTAACAGTTTGTAATTTGATGGTTAACTAGCAATAGCTATTAGTAGTATCCATTTTCGGATACATCCCACAAATTAACTATCCTCACCAATTTTAATTATTTTATATAAAGTTGTGGATTGTGTGAGTAAATTCAGTTCTACGGCGGCGATAAAAAATGGCGTTTCTTGATATACAAGGCTATCAAGGAGCTAACAACGACTTTTATTTTAAAGAAGTTGGTATCGTTGCGGAAAATTCGGATGAAATACTACATCTTATATTCGATGCACCGTTTGATTTCAACGAGTTGCCGAAGAAATATGAACGGGTTGCTGCACGTTGGCTTTGCCGAAATTGGCATGGGATACCTTGGTCGTATGGATTTATTCCGTACAAAAAACTTCATACCATATTGAAACCTATATTAAAGAAGTTTGATGTCATATACGTCAAGGGCAGTAAAAAGAAGAAATGGATTTCAAATTTGTTTGATGACACCGAAAACCAGCCGTGGATTTTGAATTTGGAAGAAATATTTGATGTACCGAAGATTTCCAATCTGCGAGATGAATATTATTCAAGACGCTGTATGATCCATTCAGATAAAATTTGTTCATTAGAAAACTGTATTCTTTTAAAAAATTTTAATATGTAAAATAAATAGATTTTTAGTAATATATAGATTTAAGCAATTTAATTTTTTGTATTCATATTCTATAAATAAAATTTAAAAAAAAAAAAGAAAAATATGTGCGTTTTATTTAATTATTACCCTGAATTCCCCTATTTTTTACAGCAAAAAGTTTCTTTCGTTAACCTATAAGAGTATTAACAAAAATCTTATGAAATTTATTGTTCTAATTGAAAAGCATATTTCATGATACACCCTGTATACTAAAATATTTATTAAAAATACTAAATATACACCCGTTATATATACATGATATTATATGTATGTTAATGATAAAGTAGCAAATTCAAAATGTTACCTCAGTAAAACTCAATGCTGTTATCATTTTTATATTAAGCGACGTGTTTATAGTAATTTAAAACCAAAAATTGAACTTTTATTCTGTTTAAAAATGTTAAATACAATACTATTATACCCTAATATAAATATGTATCAGTATTAAAATGATAATGATATACATTGATTTTGCTGATTAAACAAATTTTTTGCAATATTTATAAATTATTTTATAATTAGATTTAATACTTATTCATAAATGGCTATACAATTCGTTTACTAGTATTCATAAAAATTAAAATTATATACAAATTTTCTTTCTTATTCTCAATATACAGAGTGTATACATAAAATATTTTTAATATACAGAGTCTATACATATATACATACTGAATTATTTCAGATAATTTTCCTTTGATATAGAAACAGTTTTGTGCTACAGTCAAATTCAAAAGTGTTGTGCACCATAAGAAGTAATATTTTTTGTAACTTGTTAAAATTTCAAGAACTTTTGTTAGTTAACTAAAAAATTGGTCACTGTAGGTTAAATGTTAAAGTATTAAAACTGATAAAAATAATTTCTTGCTTGAGGCCTACAATGGGTGATATTTTTTACTAAACAAGTTTTTAACTCATTAATATTCAATGACGTCATCTTTCTTATACCAAAAAAACTCCATATATGGGTCATATGATCATAATTCAGCTAAAATAAACATTTAATTATTGGTTGTTTGTTTATTTTAAAACTGATAAAAATTCCTGGAATTTTCCAAGGTTAAATATACCAAAAATCCCCATAAGGTACAGGTAACACTCGATTTTCGGCAGTACAGTAGCGGTCAGAAATCTGGACCCCGGAGTCTGGTTTTAAAATCTAGCGCTTGGTACAGTGCCCCCAACAAAATTTAGCGGCCACCCCTTGGGTTAAGGTATTCCCCACATTTTTGACGTGGTAGTGTACCTTTCGTTTAAAATGACCCAATTAAGGTAAGCGCTTGTTGGGGTCAAGGTTTGCACGTACAGTACGCTTCAAAAAGTGATCGGACACCTTTTTGCCCAGGGGGGCCCGCACTTTTGACACGGCAGTGTACCAAAAATTTAAGTACAGTACGGTGTCAAAAGTTTGGGGCCACCCCTTGGATTAGGGTAATCCCCACATTTTTGACGTGGTAGTGTACCTTTCGTTTAAAATGACCCAATTAAGGTAAGCGCTTGTTGGGGTCAAGGTTTGCACGTACAGTACGCTTCAAAAAGTGATCGGACACCTTTTTGCCCAGGGGGGCCCGCACTTTTGACACGGCAGTGTACCAAAAATTTAAGTACAGTACGGTGTCAAAAGTTTGGGGCCACCCCCGAGTTAGGGTAACCCCACATTTTTGACGTGGTAGTGTACCCCATCTATCAAATTGTGGCCTAAAATTCAGTCTGCGCATGCGTCGTGTAGTTAAATTCAGTCTGCGCATGCGTTAGGTTTGCATTCAAAAATTACATTAGTGCTGACGTATAATGGGTTAACACAAAACCAAATTGTGATAACTAAATAGTGATGACGCATAATGGGTTAACATAAATTAATTCGGTTGCTGGTGATGACTCACCTCTTAGGAATTTCAAGGCCAGCAGTATGAGCGCGTGTGGGGTCAAATGTCAACAACAAATTTTAAATACATGTACTTGGTACGTGCCGGGTCAGAGATCAAGGTTTGCACATCGATACAGTTTGATGACTCATCAGTTCGGAATGTGTAGTACCGTAAAGTCACACGATTTCAACCATTGGCAAAAGGGTTCAAGTTGCTTAGTTTTGCGGTGGCCCCGTTCTCTCCTAGCCTATCTACTTCTGGTAGATTGTGAGTTCGAAACCAACCGGAGGAGATTCGTCATCTACATTATTACGCCGCTCATTAGTTTATCGTAGAATTGTTGGTATTTAAGAGTTTTCAACGAGTTGTTTAATAATTTCCTCTCGACGCTTCGCTTTACTTAGTTCTCTTAATTCTGCGTTAGAACATTGAAGAAGATTGATGTAATGATCCGTAAATTCCATACAACAGAAATATTCCGATATCTCAATATTTCCAACACTTCGTCTATAATTGCGCTTGAAAAGTCTACAAACCGCCTCTATAAATTCAATGGTGTTTGTTGAATAATTGTTTACTATTTTCATACACAAGTCGGCCAATTGGTGATCTTTGATTCCTTCACAGAGTGTAGCAAAGAAAATATTAAAGAATATTATATATAGATTTTGATTATTAATATGACTATATATTATGCATTAATAATATAATTAGTATTAAGTAGAGGTAGTGGTTTCTAGTTTACTTAACTTAAATTTTTGAATTTGATATTTAACAAGAAATACGGGTACAAAATAAAAGGGGAGAGATTTGCAGTAAGGTGTTAAAATGCAACTCGTACCTGCAAGTTGTTAGATGCGTGCTGGGCCCGGTATAGCCTATTTATTTTAAACCGCAGAAGTCGTGAACCGAGTGACGCTTGTACCACAAAGCAAAGGAAAGGAAAAAAAAAAGAAAAAATTTACTGTTTATATTTTACCCGGTGCCAGGTGCGGAGGGTTAATTTTATGATAAGAACAAAGCAAGATCAAGTTTAACAAATTTTATTGGATAGTTGTAAAGTTTTAAAATTTAAACATTATTACATAACGATTTATTTGCTTAATTAAAATTAAGAAATTAAACCTATAGGGATGCCTGAGTGATGTTAATGAAGCGGCATCACTAAAGCATACGAATAGATTATAAAATTAATAATTATTAAATACTATCAACAATTATTACAAATAATTAACTACAAATTACACTTAGGATCAAATTAAATATGTAGACCTCTGTGTGGTGTCCACGGTAAATTGTATCGTCACACAAAGGTAGAATACATAACATGTTTGTTACGGATTCATATGATGTCAGTGTATGATGTCCTATGAATGCGTAAAATAAAATTTTAACATTTAAACATCAGAAATATTACCCCAAAACATTATTTAAATATAAGAAAATGAATGAAACAAACTATACCCCGTTTTTTTTTTTTTTACATTCTAACTTAAGAATACAGAGTAATCACATGGCATAAAGAATAAAGTGGAAAAATACAATATGGCGTATAAAATTGAATTTACTTTCAGAGATTTGATATTTTAAAAAATAAAAGGAAACATCTTATGGAAGATGTATTAAAAAAAAAAAAAAATAAAAAGAATAATTGGAAAGAGCTCACCAATAACAGAATTGTCACATGTAGTAATCAAATTCAGACAACGACATGTTGGGCATATGCCTTTTTTTTACTTGTCGCATTTTGCAATTTTAATTGTAACTATGTGACTTTTATGTAAAAAATGTTTTCTTTATGTTCCTAACCGTAACTGTTCCTCGTTATCCTCAACATACTTAAATTAAAGGGTTGTTTTTAACTTTTGCTCGATTCTGATTGGCTGATATCTATAGCATAGGAGATTTAATTTTGTTTCCTGCTTTAATTCAGTGAAAAATATTAAATTCAATTTTATAACTTTCAATTATCGCCATATTATCGAAATATGAATTTTATTTATGTAATATATATATATATATATATATATATATATATATATATATATATATATATATATATATATATATATATATATATATATATATATATATATATATATATATATATATATATATATATATATATATATATATATTAAATTAATAATTTGAAACATTTAAAATGACCATGAAAGTTGGTATCGAGATTATAACAAAAAAAAAATGGCGGTTAAAGTAAAATTGAAAATGAAACATTTACAATATGAGTTATTGACAATATGAAATGCTTTGACAGCAATACTACTTAATAAATACATTCAATAATTATATTTATTACATCTCGCTTAAAATAAAACATTATTTTGAATTAAATAATTTTTTAATAAGGATTGGTTAATAAAATACGAAACCTATACAATATATGCAAGGTTCAGTACACAAAATTATGCAATTTTGTCTATATTTGGCTACATTTGCCTAAATTAAATTTGGAAATATAATTCAAGAAACAAAAATTTTTTTTTTGAATGATTTGTCTGATCAAATTCATTCGTTACAATGGAATTTACGGATCATTACATCAATCTTCTTCAATGTTCTAACGCAGAATTAAGAGAACTAAGTAAAGCGAAGCGTCGAGAGGAAATTATTAAACAACTCGTTGAAAACTCTTAAATACCAACAATTCTACGATAAACTAATGAGCGGCGTAGTAATGTCGAATCTCCTCTGGTTGGTTTCGAACTCACAATCTACCAGATAAGAGCGGAGTTGCTAACCACTACACCAACTCGGGGTCGACAAACTAATTGATTTTCCACAATAAAATAGCACGATAGCGAATCATTGAAAAGTTGACCGGTGGATATTCGAATTGAATTTAAAACGTTGAAGGAGGTGCCGGAGAATACATCAGCATTCTGTCTTCTACTACATGATCGTGTGGTTCAATATAATCCGTTGACGAATATTGTTACAAAATATGTATAAAAACGCCGCAATCCAACTATAAATCAACCAGTTTCGCTCTAGACAACGCACAATGAAGACCGACACAGCAATTGTTGACTTCCAAGGATTTCCAAATTCAACAAATGGGAAATTCTACATAAAGGAATTGGCTGTGTTGAAATTCGATTCTTTCGAAGAAAATTGTGGTGAAGATTATATACTACAACATTATGTATTCAAATCACCAATACCGTTTTGCGGATTAAGTGAAAAAGATCAACGCACAGCTCGCTGGTTGCGGAAAAAGCATCATGGGTTCTCCTCGATGGATGGACATATTGAATACGAGGAACTACAATACATTTGAATAAACAATCTGCACGGAACTCGCATCATCTATACGAAAGGAGAAGAAAAAGTGCGGTATTTGAAACGACTACTACCATCAGCGCCCATTATGAACTTTGAAGAAATAACATTTAAACATTTTTATTGTAAAATATTTCTTTTTAAAATAAATTTATTAAAATAAAAAAAAAATGTGTTTTTATTTAGAGAAAAACCTGTATAAACCTGTTTTCAGATAAAAATATACAATCATATGATAAAATTCATTTTTGCATATTAGACAGAAATCTTCGCTGTTAATACCAGCATTCCTGTTAATGACGTCAGCTAACAGTTTAAACCTGTTTTCAGATAAAAATATGATAAACTTATGAAAGCAACGCCATCTTTTCGTGGAATTTTGAATCTAGGTACAGAGTTCACGGTAGCTCAGTTAGCAACGCCATCTTTAAATGGCTAGTTTAACTATCCAAAAGGATTTTCAGCACCATCTATTGACAATTTCTCAAACTTACGCACAGGGATCGCTAGTATCCAGACGAGCAGCGACATCTTGTACTGAATTTACAGGAAGGTGGCTGCGCCATCTGTTACGGAATTTTTTAATTCTTAGGTTAAAAAAATTTTGTTAGGTTAGACAAAATTTTGTTGGGTTCTGTTAGGTGAGATCAAGTTCCGTTGGGTTCTGTTAGGTTAGAAAAAATTTCACTAGATATCGTTAGGTTGGAGACCAAATTTTGCTCCACCCACCGCCGGAGGCTTCTAGAACCGCCTCGGTAGTTTTACCACCATCCGAGGTCACTCAAAAAGTCGGATGGTGGGATGGTGGGCTCAGAACTGTCCAATCCTTACTACTCACATTCAAAATTGCTTTCACAGTTCACGCATACAAGGAAAATTGAATCAGTTTCGATAAACCTACAGTTATCATGTATCTATCTCTTACACTATATGCGTTGTGTCCAATATGCACCAGGTTTCGAATTTCTGATTCGTTTCAAGCAGTATATACAAGCACAGTTCTCATTGTCATTTTCATTATTCGATTCACATGAACCGTCATCTTTTGGTTTTGTAATTTTTACTTTTTTGTGTTTTTATCTTTTCAGAGCAAAACAATTTTTTAGTTCCGTTTTTTCCTTATTCTTGAAAATATCTTTCTTTATCGTTTCTTCCTGTTTTTACCAGTTCTTTTTCTTGAATCTGCTTTCTTAAATAGTCACACATCTTTTGGTGTTGAAAAAAACCTAATACCAGATGTTTCAGCGATGGGTTACCCAGAAGGCTAGATAGATATGACACACGTGTAGAACTATAGTATCCTCAAAAATACTAGTTAAACTAGGTCAACGAATCACTCGTTTCATACATGTTTTTGGAAATGAAAACTGAACCTTGTATACTCGAGTGCGTACTACGGAAAAATATTCTTATTTTTGAATTGCATTATGTATGCTACTGTGTATTATATGAATACTATTATATGTAATTAATTTTCATTTATATATTTTTGATTTTATTAGTGAACGTTTGTGTGGTTTATAATTTATTTATTTTATAATTTATAAAATTTAGAAAAATATACAAAAGTGGTGAAATTCTATAATTTATAAAACTTACAAAAATTAACTATTATTACTATTTCAGCTTCTGTTATTGCCGTTCTCTTTGACCTTGCAAGCATATTGTTAAAAAAAAATTTATATATACACTACAGCTTGCAAATTTTTATAAATATTGATATAAACAGAAAAATTATTAATAAGGTACTAATAATACTATATTAAAATATGTATAGAAATTAAAAATTATATACAAAAGATAAAAAAATTATATTAATACTAAAATTTAAAAATGATTAATAACAAACTAACATTAAAACAAACTAAATTTTAAATATTATTGAATATTTTGTACATAATATCGCACCCCTGTGGACTAGGTCATAAAATTTATTGGTACACGTTTTCATAAGAAATATACATTAGTAACTTAAAAAAGGAGATGAAGTACGCACTATTAGTTCAGGTACTGTTTTCAAGAAACGTGCTTTCTCTTTTTATTATATTTTATTTTAAGGGGTTGTTCACGTGATTTTTTTTTAGAAAGACGTTGACCTAGTTTAATTAGTATTTTTGAGGAATGTATAGAAACCGATTGGTCAGTATGCAAAAGAAGTCGAAAGTGCTGCAGAAGTAGACGGAACACATTCGGAAGAAAGCGTTGATAAATCAACAAATAAAACATGATTTAAAGAATGTGTAAACATACCCCATGTGCCTTGTCCTTGTGTAAACCTGCCCCTTCGGCACATTTTTAACAAAATATACCCTATAAATTGTTTTAATGAGATTAACATTTAACAAACTATCTTAAAATAACCGTAAAAGAACGGCCTTACAAGAAAATCCATTATGAACTGTAAAGATCTAATAGTATAATTACTATTCACACTAACACAGTGTTGTAAAAATTTACTCATTGCAAAAAAAAAATCACAAATTCTGGTCTACGTTGTTTGTTACTAATAGTACTGGTTGCAAACTGACGTACTTGCAAATGGCAGTCTCACTAAGTTATTTGGCCTGACAAATGCTGTGCTCCGATCAACGGTTTGTGAGCTATAAGGATTGTGTCAATTTACCCCTGTACCAAACTTGCTCCGGTCTACCCTAACTTGTCTGTAGCAAAATATTGATGAATCAGTTTGAACAAAAATGACAAAGCCTTCCGACGTTATATACCTATAAACAAAAATTACAACGTCTATTCAAACATGAATTTATTACTATTAGGTACCTATATTTTAATTTTTATTGGGACAAATGAGTGCAATAAAATTGTTTGAAAGAGTCCGACAAAGGCAACTGGCCCATAAACAATTTCGTCTGGAAAGACCGTAATTAAGTTTATTGCACCTAAAATGTACCTGATAAAATGACAGTTTTGTCCCCGAAATTTTTTTTATGATATACACTTTCATCGGGCCAGATGTTTAGGTATAATTAAATTAATAAAAAGTCCTGTGTATTATATGCACATTTTATATATCAGGGGTGGCCATAACGTGGCTCGCGAGCCGCTTGCGGCTCGCGAGTCGATCTTGTGCGGCTCTTTAATGCTTCTCGAAAATTTGTTTTGATAGGTCTATTTGAAACAAGAAAAAAATCTAAAATTTCTCGCAAAAAATCAAATAACGATCTTTTTTAACGAGCCTAGCCTTGGATGAGTCTACCGATATTAAAGATAAACCACAGTTAGCAATATTTGTGAGATATGTATCAATAATCTTTGAAATCATGGAAAAGCTCTTAGACCTACTTACATTGAAGGATACTACTTGTGGTTATGACATTAAAGAAGTCCTAGTTGATGTTTTAAAAAAAAAATTTAGTGCCTATCGAGAATATCGGCAGCATTGCTACTGACGGTGCACCGTCAATGACAAGGAACAAACAAGGTTTTATTGGGCTTTTAAATGCTGACAAATCATACGCTCCTTTTGTACATGTACATTGTATCATTTACAGAGAACACCTAGCAGCAAAATATTTCCAATACCCACAAGTTATGCAAGTAGTTTTTAAAATTGTAAACTACATTCGTTCAAGTGCTAAAACACACAGACAATTCAAATCCTTCATAGAAGAGCTGGATAATGACGACCTTCCTGATGATGTATCTTAGTATTCTTGGCAGATTTTTTCAGTTGCTTGAACCTATTAAACAATTTATGCAAGAAAAGGGAAAATGTTTCTTTGAACTTGGTGACCTACAGTGGTTGTTAGATTTAAGTTTTTTTAGAGATGATGTTCAGTATTTGCAGCAGCTGAACATGTGACTACAAGGTAGGGAAAAGCTTATTTATGATTTAGCATACAGTGTATTTAGCTTTCATAACAAATTGAGGCTTTTTTAGAGAGATCTTGAAACCAAAACGTTCGCTCATTTCAAATTTTAAAGAAAACTTCTGAAAGCCTTATTGACGATGACGTCCAGATTGAAACAAAAGGTTATTTGTGTAAATTGATCGGTCTTGCTGAAGAAATCAATGACAGATTCACTGATTTGAGAAAACTGAAAACTTCTTTTTCCTTCCTAGACAACCCTTTTGCTGTTGCTGTTATAAGTGACGGCTGTCCCCTTTCATATCCAATAACAAAGTATATGTATAGCAGCAACAGAGTTAGAAATACTTGAACTGCAAGAAGACGAAGCGTTAAAAGGACTGAAAAAAATTGGCGGTTCCACTGTTGATTTTGAAAAAATGTTCCAGCAGAGAAATATCCATTAGCAAAAGAATGTGCTAAGAGACTTATTTCAATTTTTGGAACTACTTATGCCTATGAGTCTTTGTATTCAACAATGAAGCTTATTAAATCCAAGTATCGATCTGAACTAATTGATTAACACTTAACTGAACTCGTGCGAACTGCTCTTACCACTTATAAGCCAGATTTCAAACAGCTCGCGGCCAAAATGAACACAAGAAAAAGTACATCTCAAAATTAAGTTTTAGGTACCTAGGTGCATGTACTAACTAAAACAAAGTATGTTTACATATTACATAAATTTTTCATTCTCATGTCATAAATATTCTTAGTTTCATAAAAATGTAAAAAGTGTATTTATTGTGTGAACCATCAATCTCAGAATGGCTTGGCTCGCTCCGAATCGGCTTCATGGGTTTGCGGCTCCCAAAGGTAAAGTTAGTGGCCAGCCCTGTTATATATGGACCCAAAAAGGATATGTGATATAACTTATTTTTTCTACCCCTACTTTTAAAAGTAACATTTTGCACACAGCTAACTATATGTAAAAATTAACAATTGCCCACACCGTGCGAAAATAGGGTGCCAAATAATTTCCCACGGCTTAATGTAATAGAAAACGCCGTGAGCAGTGGGGCCCTATTACATCTTCGGTATTTTCAAGATATCTAAATGTGATTGAAATGCTAAAGGCGAGTTGCCATTTTGGTGGTTTTAAAACTAATGATAAGTGTTCGACTGATCGGGGCTTTAAAAAAAGGGTTCAAGTTTTTAAGGGCTGAATCTCAGTAAATTTCAATTTTACGTCGATAAAAGTTACACTGAAAAAAAACCGGCTCAATTCGTTTGGGGGGATTTCTACCCATGCTTATCCCGCCAATAGCCTCTCTGTTTTATTTTCAAATATTAAAAAAGGACCTTAAACAGTGAACTGGAAATATATTTTGAGGACAGTTTTTCTTTCCAAAAAAACCCAAAATTTCTATTTTATAAATAAAATAAAAAATTACATCAATAACATTTTTTAAATTACTTACATATTATATGTATTGCATTTGTGATAAATCATAGTATTTAATTCATTTGTTTCTTTAAATTTATTATGCCTACAGTATTATTATGAAAATAAATCACATTTAACAACATATAACAACGCAATTGAATTCCGATGTAAAAATGGGAAAAGTGGGTGCAAGGTAATGTGGAATTCCTAAAGAGCACACCCTCGATATTAACTGAATACAGGTACAAAATTTCAGCCCTCTATGTTTACTCAGAGAGTCTCTGGGCGTGTTGGAGAAAAAAACAAAAAACCAAGGAAATATCGGCGTAAAAATCGTAGGGGTAAGGGTTAAAAGTTGAAACCTCCAAAAAAAATGACTGGCTATTAACTTAAACTATACACAAAATTTCAGCCCTCTAGTTTCATTTGGGGAGATTTTGACCCGAACAAAACTGCTAAGAAACAAGAAAAAATCATTTTTTTTTTTTGTATAAAAATGGTGGGGGTAAAGGTTAAAAGTTGAGACCCCGCAGAAAGCAACCCCCTGGATACTAACTCAATCCAAATAAAAAATTTCAGCCCTCCAGGTTTATTTGGGTGACCTGTACGAGTGGTACAAGCCTGGAAAACGTCAGAAAAGCATAAAATTGTGGCTTAAAAATGGAGTGGGTGGGGGTAAAATATTAAAACCTTCAAAAAGCACATCCTAGATACGAAGTCTATCAACATCCAAATTTCAACCCCTCTAGATTAATTCTGGGAGGCTGTGGGCATGTTAGATCCAGCCGAAATACTTTGTTCCCCTCTACTTCCTCCAAATCGCCATAGGTAGCTGAATTTTGGATTTGTTGTAGATAATGACCGAAACATTATTTCCAACCAGTTTGGAAGTTTTATCGTTTTGTCGCACTGTGAGGGGTTCAACTGTACCCAGATCATAGTAATATTAATAATATTTAATACGTTAATACGTATTTTAAAATAACTTCTATTCTTTGCTAATCATAATCAAGCATTTAGATATACATATGTATATTGATTTGCTGACGACATAAAATATTGTTACATTTATTTTATTATGATTATGATTATGTATTAAGTTCGAATAACTATATGATGACTGATGACGATATGATTATGAATTATGATTATTGTTTCTAAGTAATATAATATATAAATTATATTTGAACGCAGCTCGCAATCTTTATATAACATTGAAATAAAAATGTTGATAACATATTTTTTTTGAGGCACTAATGATTGTATAATGTTTCTTATTTAAATTAAACGTAAAATTTTCTGATTGGTTAATACAATGTGGCGTTATGCTAATGTAACTTGACTCAAAAAAGTAAAGTCCATTTTAAATTTCAAGTAATTTAGATGAAATTCAAGTTTTTTATTTGCAACAATAAGTTGTTAAAATGTGTAACAATTAAAAGTATTTAAAATAAAATAAATATTTTTTATATAATCTGAGTTTTTATTATTTAAAAAAAAATTAGTGAATATATATATATATATATATATATATATTATATATATATAATATATGTATATATATATATATATGTATATGTATATACTATATATATTAGACTTTTTCTTCAGAACCGTGTTCTAAGGGTCCGAACACGAAACTCAGTTGAAAATTTCGACTAAAAAGCGCCGTGAATTATATACATATATATATATATATATATATTATATACTATATATATTATAGTATATATATATATATATATATATATATATATATATATATATATACTATATATATATATATATATATATAATATATATATACACATACCTTTCCCTATCCCGCTACCTTTTGACATGTGTAGGGTCCCCCCCGTGGACGGAATAAACTGAAATTTGGTAAGTGGGGCTCATTCCGATGCATAACAATACTATCAAAGTGAGGTCAAATTTTGAGCAAAATTTGGGTCCAACCCAACTTTCAAGAGGGTGGTAGGGCCGACAAAACAATAAAACTTTTCCAAACTGGTTGAAAATAATGTTCCGGCCAGTTGTTTTCAACATATCCAGAACTCAGCTTCCTAGAATGATTTGAAGGGATTAGAGGGGAAAAAGTATTTTAGCTGGATCTAACACGGCCACAGTCCCTCAGAGTTAACGTAGTGGGTTGAGATTTGGTACGTTGATAGAGTTCGTACCTAAGGTGTGCTTTTCGGAAGTTTTTATATTCAGCCCCCCACCGTTTTGAAGCTACAATTTCATGCTTTTTTGACGTTTTCGAAGTTTTTGCACACTCGCACAGGTCACCCAAATAAACCTAGAGGGCTGAAATTTTCTATTCAGATTGAGTTAGTATCAAGGTGTGCCTTTTGGGGGTCTCAACTTTTACCCCCAACCTTTTTATACTAAAAAAACATGATTTTTCTTGTTTTTATCAGTTTTGTTGGCGTCAAAATCTCGCCAAATAAACCTAGAGGTTGAAATTTTGTGCATAGGTTAAGTTAATAGCCGACCACTGCTTTTTGAAGGTTTCAACTTTTAACCCTTACCCCCAAGATTTTTACGTCAATATTTCCTTGATTTTTTGGCTTTTATTCTAACACGCCTAGTCAACCTAGAGGGCCAAAATTTTGTATCTGTATTCAGTTAATATCGATAGTGTGCTCTTTAGGGATTCCGCGTTACATTCCCCCCCCCCACTTTTCCCATTTTTACATCGGAATTCAATTTCGTTATTATATGTTGTTAAATGTGATTTATTTCCTAATAATAAAGTTGTTATAATAAATTTAAAGAAACAAATGAATTAAATACTAATACAAATGAATTAAATTCAGGTATCACAAATGCAATACATATAATAAATAAGTAATTTAAAAAATGTTATTGATGTGATTTTTTTATTTTATTTATAAAACAGAAATTTTGGATTTTTTTGGAAAGAAAAAATATCTTCATAAGGGCCTTCCAGTTCACTATTTAAGGTCCTTTAAGGTGCTAATATTTAAAAATAAAGGCAAATGGCGGATAAGCATAGATAGGAATGCCTTCGAACGATTGTGTTCGCTTTTTCCTGCTAACTTCTACCGGCATAAAATTGAAATTTACTGAGATTCAGCCCATAAAAACTTAAAACCTTTGTCTAAAGCCCCGATCAGCCGGACACTCATAATCAGTTTTGAAACCACCAAAATGACAAATCGCTTGTAGACTTTCAATCACATTTCGCTTGAAGACATTCAATGTTGAAGAAGAAGGGAAAAATTCGACTTCCGTGATGGGATCCCGCTATTCACGGCGTTTTTTTTTTTTTTTTTTTTGCTGCAATAAAAAATTATTAATTACGTACCTAAAAAAGATAAGATATTAAGAACCTAAAAACGACAAAAGAAAATGGATTATATACCTAAGAGAAACAGAATTAAGTACCTAAAAAAGAAAAAAGGAAATTAAAAGCCTAAAAGAAAAGGGAAGATAGATTGTGTATATATATATACATCATATAGATTGTGTATATATATGTACATCTATATATATATATATATATATATATATATATATATATATATATATATATATATATATATATATATATATATATATATATAAGATGTACATATATTTGACATAATTATATATAAAATTATATATTATTATATATTATATATAAAATTTAACGCTATTTCTCCATTTCTGTAAATTTTTGCCATATATTTAAAATGGTTTTTTTCTTGCACATATATATAATTTTATACTGACGAAGACGATTTCGTGTCATGTACATGATAAAATATCTTCTATAAGGATACTTTTCATGTCTAAAAAAATATCAAATAGTACGTTTTATCGGGGTGCTAATAAACAATAAAATTCACAGGTAAATATTGACCCAAGTGGTACGTTTTGACGCTAGTACGTTTTGTCGCTGGTACGTTTTGTCGTGTATTCGGCAGAATAACCAAAACCTTTCAGTAGTTACTTATATATTTCTATGTAATCTGTTAACATAATTATGTCAATTATGTGTACATCTACATATATATGACCATTTCTGCCATTTAGATATGTATATTCATCAAGTTACAATATTTTTATTAATTGTTCAATTTTCAGTCAATATTTTTAAAGTTTCAAAGTCCATACTAATTTTATTTACATTGTAAATTACTTTGGGAGGTGAAAAGTTTCTTTCCTTCAAAATCAAATTTTCCACTTGCGTTTTATGTTTTAGATTTTAAAGTTTCCTGAGCAATTTTTGTTCTATCCTGTCTGTCGGTCTGCCCTGTCAAGGTAACCGTATATATATATATATATATATATATATATATATATATATATATATATATATATATATATACATATATATATATATACATATATATATATATATATATATAATAATATATATATATATATATATGTAATATATATATATTATATATATATATATATATATAATATATATATATATATATAAGTACAAGGGAAAATAATGGTCATCAATTTATTTTTATGGGCGCTGTATCAATTTGTGGTGAAAATCGTCCTTCAAAACTTGATTATTCGAAACTATAGTAGGCGGAGAAAAACTTTCAACTAATAAAATACTTTATTTCTAAACCATTTGATTGATGTGTATAAATCCAAAGTTGAACTTATTGGAGAGGCTGTTAATGTAAAATTGGGGTAGATTTTGAAATTCGGTGAATACGATTTAGGTATTTTAAAATTTGAGTAGCATATACGGAAACTACGCCAATTTTTGTTTTTGTTTTTTGTTCCCCAAATGTATTTTTTGATTTTTTGAGCAAAATTTTCGCCGCCCCTGAATATGCGTATCCACACATAAATTTTTAGAAATTAAGCCCTAGATGACTGCACATAAGATCAGGGCCGTATTCGATTTGTGGTATAAAAAATTCCAGTGCATTTGCGCATGTGCACTAATAAACCGCTCTAAAAATTTAAATTATATTAACGTTGTGGTTGTAAATGTGTACATATACGTTACACACCTTACATACATAGACTACATTGTAGGCTTGTTGTAGGTATTTAATTTTTTTGCGCGTGCACTACTGAAGTATGTATTGAAACGCATTTTAGTAAATAAAAGCTTAATTAAATGAAAGTGAGATATATGGTGAGATATTTGATAAATGGTTTAAACTTTTCATTTAATAGGTATTTCTTAAAAATATCAAATGAATTAGTTGTTCATTATTATTTTCATCCTGAGAAAAACTTATTGTTTCCATATTATGCTCCAAAAATACATGAAAAAAGAATTCAAGAAAGTACGTATCTTACTATAAGTAGCTTGTAAACATAATATTCAAGTAATAATGTATTAACTCAAAATTGCGCATAACAATTTAATATTTGTTTTTCTCTCTTCTAACAAACTCTTATTTCAAAAATGTTAAAGATAATTAGCACACAAAATGTACTGTTTTGCCGTATAAATTTATTCTGTTAATGGTTTTTCTAAATTCAGCCAAAACCTAATAAATAAAATAATGAATTTTTAATAAAATATCAACTAAAACTAAAAACTAAAAACTAAAATTTAAAACATAATTGACAATTTTACAAGTCAGCTAGTGTAAATTAAAAAAAAAAAGAAAAAACACTTAAAAATTTAAAAATTCTAAAAATTAACCATTTAATTGTAAAATAAAGTGCATTTGTATTGGTATATTTGTGATATAAAATTGTTTTCTTCAGTTTAATTTCGGAATTTTTCATAAATTCCTTCCTTTTGTTCAAAATTGTCCATATTTTCCATAACGATGATACTTCCTTTGTTTTAAATATATTCAAAAATTCAAACAAATAAAATCAAAATTCAATACGATACATTTCAACATAGTGAAAAAATCCATTTTATGACCTGATTTATTCTTCATTTAAACAAAAATATTAAAAATTCCTAAAAAATTTTTCCTCACATTTTCCTCAACAATGAATTTTCTGTTGTTTAAATAATCATACTATAAATTACATCAAATTTGTTTTTCAATATGGATTCATCAGTTATGCCGTAAGAAAAATGTTTTTTGTTTTATTTTGTTTGCTTAAAAATCATCTTCTTCAAATATAAACAGACTCTTCTCTATAATTTTGAGTGTATAAACTCTCGGAAATTGGATATTTTGATGTGTTTGATTGATGTTTTCGGTCTGTTAAACCATAGATACGTCTTTTCTGATGATGACGCTAACTAGGCGTTGAAACCGGTCGAATAATTTTTACAAGAAAATAAAATTTTCTAACTTATCGCCTCTTTTAGTCAAAATTATTACTTGAATATTGATACGGGGCGAAACTTTGGGGGTTCGATTTAATAATTGTAAATGTAACCTTAATTAAAATAAGCGTACACAAAATTAATTACAATGAATTTCAGATCAAGAATACACTACATCAAATAGTGATGAAAATGATACTGTAATATCAGTCAGTGGAGACACCATAGTTTCTGGTGAAGTTGACGAAGTGAATGAAAGTATAGATGCAATTTTTAATAGGAGTTTTGAAATAGAAAATTCTTCGATTAATTGTTTGACGTTAGATCAACATGTGAGAGATACTGATGCTCAGCCTTCCACGTCTGAAAATTTTCGACAAACAGAAAAAAATATAATTGGCAGTATAATGATACAAAACTACTCATCAGTAGTTACGGTTCTCACATAGATGAGTTACATCACCCTTTACGTAGAAAGCATTTTTGGGACAATATTGAAAACGACTTATTCAGTCATGGTTATAATGTTACAAAAGCCATTTGCATGGCAAAATGGAACAAATTGTTGAAAAGTTATAAAGAGTGTAAAGATAAGACGGGACGTCAACCCAACAAATTTCATTTTTATGAAGAAATAGATGCAATTTTAGGCGATAAGCCTACAAATTCGTTTGGATTTACTTTAAGCACATTAAAGAGGAAAAATTTATGTAGTGAAAATGGTAAAAATACGGCAAATGTAAATAATAATGAAGTAAAGGGAAATATTAAAAAAAAGTGAAAAGACATAACAGTGACAATACTAATAAAAAAACATATAGGTAATGAAAAAATAAAATTAATGAAAGAAAGACTAGAAATTGAACGTGAAAAAATTGCTTTAAAAAAAGCGTACGCAAAAGAATTAATTAATACTGAAAGGCAAAAAAATACATTAATTGAAAAATATTTAAATTATAAATTTCAAGAATTTAATAAAGATCGAAAAAAGAATAACATTAAAAAGAATTGAAAATGACATCATTTATTAAAAAAAAAAATACAAAGTTTAAGTTTATTAAAAAAATATTAAAATTTTTGTTAATTTTGTAAACTTAAAATTAATTAACATGTATTTAATACGTGTTAATATTTCGTTTATACTTTTGGAAAAAAAAATGTTATCATATTTTTAATTTTAATAACGTTGCTCAGTGTCTCCCAGATTTTCCTTAACAGTAATTAGTTATAATGGGTATGAGTCAGTGGCGGCTCGTGAGCTTTAAGACTGGGTATGGGCTTTCAGAAAAGATAAACCACACTTAGTGTGTAAAGAAGTACTAAAGAGAAAGCGGAATGATATTTTCTAATTTTTAATAAATATCGTAAAGTCTCATACTAACAAATACTATTTTACTAAAAAATATCGTAAAGTATTGTACGTAAATAATTCATACTCTAAATCAGGAGTGGCCAACCCGCGGGCCGCGAGATTCATCACACTTATACAAAATATATTTATTTTATAAAGACCATGGTAGTGAAAACCAATGTATCAAAAAAAAAAAATAAAATAAAATAATACGTAATATACACACGCCGGCATAATTAGCGGAACATACAAAATATCTCTAAAAATCAAACAAACCATTTAATTTTAAGAAACTATTAGTCTTATTTAATTATTCACTTAAAATTACATGTTCACAAGTTGATATACCTTTATTTTTGTTAGCGAAAGCAATTAAACATATGAAATGCCAACTTTTTGGAATCTTATGTTGTCTAAGAATCATTTAAGTCAAAGATTACTTAACAAATAGAAAATGAAACACAGCGTTTTAATACCGCGTGGTTTCTCCCGTGCTCTTGTCAAAGCTTCCATTCGTCTTACTATACTCAGAATGATGTTATCTATAGTCTCCTGAGGCAATCTTTGCCCTTCTTTAATTACGAAAGCCTGAAGCTCGACTACATTGAGAAGAAACGGTATTTGACTTCGAAAGTGACAGACCTCTTAAAAAGATTTGCATCAATAATGAATAAGAACAATTCTATGAAAAGTCAATTGATTCATTACTTCAATATTATTTTAAGTGAAAATGAAAAAAAAAAAAAAAAAAGCAGCCAACTTTGTTTAATAAATAGGATTTTATATTTTTTTTTATTTTTTTTTATGTTCCGCTAATTATGCCGGTGTGTGTATTATGGGAACACATAATTTTATATGCGGCCCGTGGAGTTATGATGCGCTTCCAAAGTGGCCCGCAAGATCATTTGGGTTGGCCACCCCTGCTCTAAATTTACACTTTTCTGCGAAAATACATTGAACACAAAGATGGATAAAAAGGACTAACTGCATGTAGAAATTTTAAATAAATTAATAAACGAATAATTAAGAAATAAAAAAAAAATTAATTTTACTGAGCACGTTAGATTTTAACTGTAATATTTCAGGAAAGCTTTGTTCAATATAAATTAACTTAAACTGCTTTCATCTTTCATCTTTCATCGTATTCTTAGAATGTTCCTAGAAAACGAATGTGCGTTTTCTAAATGACCATTATCAAACAAGTAAGGTAAATGCAGTAAACTAAATGAAAGTTTAATTTTTCATCATATCAAAATAGTAAATTTACAAATGGTATGTAAATTCCTGAATTTGATAATTCTGAGAATTCGTTATGTCAACGAAATACAAGATCTTGCATAACCAAAAAATATACAGCATCAGTTAAGCGTTTTATGAGACCCTTAGTGATTTTTTGTTATGCTTTGAAGAAATATATATTTTCTTTACTGCATCAATTATTACAAAACCAAATACATTCAATGAAATACATGCTTGCATATGAGCATGACTCTATTCATGTTTTTTGGCAACATTGGGAAAATTTTCGCACCTAGCAGTTGCCCATACAATTTTGTTCACAGAGAATAGACAAGAGAAAAGCTTTTTTGATATCAAACAACATTTTAACCTAGAATATTTATCAAAAGAACTTTATTAAAAATGATGTACAAATGCTTTTTCTGAATTATCAACCCTTAAAATAAGGATAAATTAGCAATGATCTATTACTCGAAAAAATCATATTTTTTCACTTAATATTACACGAGAGATTTGTATTTGTTGTAATAAATTTATCTATTATATAAAAGAGAAATACCACTCATTCACTCACTCATCTATATAGAAATCTCCAAAACTACAATAGCTACAAACTTGAAATTTGGCATGTAGGTCCCTATTGGGTCGTAGGCGCTCGCTAAGAACGGGTTTTGCAAAATTTTTTGTCTAACCGTCGAAATTTACGAAAAACCGTAATATATTAATTTTTTATTACTGTAATACAGCAGTCTGTGGCCAATTTATCAAAAAATCATAAAAATTTTAGATAGTTGCTAAGTAATTGTAATTTGAGATTTTTGTATATAAGTATTAATAAATATTCCTAGAGATACTATCAATAATATTTTTACCTGTGACTACTATGAAATTACTTATTTACTGTGCAAAATACTATTTGTATCCAATATGGTTTTATTGGGATATTGTAATAATCTGAAATTTTGTAACCAAATATTTTACTAATTTATCATAGAAGATGAAGGATTAAAAATAATAATTCAACATTCTTCCGTAGAATAAATTGTTTCTTTATTTTCTCTATAAAAGATACCGAAAAATTTTTGGAAAAAAGAGAAAATAAAGAAACAGTTTATTCTACGGAAGAATGTAGAATTATTATTTTTAAACCTTCATCTCCTATGATAAATTAGTAAAATATTTGGGAATCTTAGGTTAAAAAATTTCAAACTATTTGTATCCTTTAAAGAAAATAGACAACTGGACTCTCCAGTTATCATCAATTGGCATGTGTGTCTGCTCTCCTCAGCAAATTCCATAAAGATGAAATTTCCATCGGGCCGGGCTCGGTCATCCTGATATTAAAAATGAAATATGGACTTTACTTATCTGTCTTCAGTAGTTTCGAGAAAACGGTAGCAAGTATCAAAAAAATGATATAACAAAACTATAGGTAAAATTGGTATAAGAATCCAAAAAAAAAGACGATCAAAGTTGAAGTTATCCTGTAGGACCTGAGAACCCCCAAGAAAGCCTAAAGTAAGCAACTGGACGTATCGTTACCAAATTTTTGGCTCTCCAAAGAAACTCAAAATAAATGGTTGAACGAATCTTGACAAAATTTTTCTCAAATAGTACTGAGTTTTTGAAAAACGACATGAGGATAAAACCCCCCGTGAGCTTTGCGGACCCAAAAAACCCTCCAAATAAACGACCAAACGGATCTTATCCAAATTTTTCTCAAATATTACAGAGATTCCGAAATAAATTAATGTGAATTGTGAAATATTCTCCAGACCCTGGGATCTCAAAATGTCTCACAAATTACAGTTCTCTTGAAATTGTCACTATGCATATCTAACTACCTACGATAAGATCTCAAGGTATGGAAATTAGACATGTTATTGAAATATGAATATAGCCAATTCAGAATATTTGATTTGAAATTAAGGTGAAGTTGGAATGAATCATCCAGCGCTATCGAATTAAACAACTCTATACTCTAATTAAACCACTTGACTCATTTTGATAAAATTTTATGAAAATTAGACGTACTATAAAAATATGAATATGACTTGAAAATATGAATAATATTTTTGTGTCGTCGAGCGAGCGAAGCGAAGCACATAAGGAACTGATTTTGTACAAAATTTCAAAATATCAAATTTAAATAGACGTGTGGTCACATTGTCCGTCAGTTACATCAAACAGAGAGCGAATTAAAAAACTGAAGAAATTTGACAATTTTTACTCAAGTACTGTTGAGATCTCTGTGAAAGATGAAACTGACGTTAAAATGATTTCCTGGGGCCTTGGTGCCTTAAAGGGCCTAAAATAGGAGCAATTCTAAGACTGTTGGTATAGTAACTATACTAAGTTCTTACGGTGCGGAAATTAGCCATGCTAATAAAATATGAAGATAGTCATTTTAGAGTCATTGGGCGAGCAGGGTCAAGTGCTATAAATAATTGATTTTGCACAGAATTTTGTAATATATGATTGAATTGACCTATATAAATTTTACCTATAATTCAGATAATTTTATGCAAGTGAAACCGCGGGTCTCAGCTATATGCATATATATATCTATTTTAAGATCATTGGACGAACGGAGCGAAACACTAGAAGAAACTGATTTTATAAAGAAAATTAGAATATTTAATTTAAATGTAAAGTGACATCAAAATTAACCCCCAGCACTATCTAATAGAATTAAGATTAAACGGTTGGATTTTGAAAATATTTTATGAAAATTAAATATGCTATGGAAATATGAATACGGTTAATTTAGGGTTATTAGGCGAGAATTATGCTCAGAATTTTAGAATATCAAATTTGAATGAACCTCGAGGTCAGAATTGCCCGTCAAGGCCATCAAATAAGCCCCAAATTAATTGTGACATTAAAATTGTCCCCTGCTATCTTGGTGCCCCAAGCAAGGCTTAAAATGGAAATACTCCTAAAACTATCTATTGATACGGGTATCTAGCTACATAAGGGTGCGGAATTTAGCCATGCTATTGAAATATGCAGATTGCTACTTTAGAATCGTTTGACGAGCGGAGCCAGGTATTATTTCCGAATATCTAATTTAAAATTGATCATTTGACCAATAGTTAAGATAATTTTACGTCGGTGAAACCACGGGTCACAGCTAGTGTTTATATAATATAAAAATATTTATTGTCAAAAATATTTCTGCTTCGCTGTCGTATTTTTGCTAATTGACAGTTCTTCGAGTTAAATTACTTTAGGTAACAAATTAGAATTGTAGAAAACACAAATTTATTTAAAAAAAAAAATATAAAATATCGGTTCTAACTTTTTTTTTTACAGCAAAAGTAAAAAACCGATAATATTTTTATGGGATTAAATATGCATAAGTTAAATTATCTTCAATATACCTACTCAAAAAAATTATTTTCCTCAATATTCCTTAAAAAAAATGTTTTTTAATACTTTATTGTAGTATGTCATTTTAAAAAAAAGACAGTTAATAATAAAATAACAATCAAACCACAACGGAACAGCAACCAAGAGGTATACGAGAAGCATGCTAAAAACCCTAAAACCTGATATGACTAGAACACAAACTAAGTTTTGATTAGTTCGGCTGTAATCGTATGTACGGTAGTCACCGAAAAAATCGCCTACTCTGTGAAAGTACCAACAGGGTTTATAAACAACTAATACAGCTACATAATATATACATATATACAGGTTCAGTACACACGGATACGCTGTGGTCAGAGAGCCTACCTGTGGTAGGTATGGTACCTATGCATGTGGAATAATATGTTGTATGTATAGCTGGATAAAGTGGCTATAGATATGCTATAGTGTATATCGTGTATATAATGGGTATATGTACGTTCTACGGACAATATTACAATATTTATGCATTTTATAATTATGTATATTCTAATATGCAATATATGTAATAATGTGAGTAGAATAGCTAGGACAGTTCTATGACACAGTAAAACCCCAATTTTCCGGACTACTTTTTTGACGATGTTAAGAACCGTGTAGTTTGGGGTCCTACTGTACCTAGAGTATGAATTGATCTCTGACCCGGCACGTACCAAGTACATGTATTTAAAATTTGTTGTTGACATTTGACCCCACACGCGCCCATACTGTTGGCCTTGAAACTCCAAAGACCTGAGTCATCACCAGCAACCAAATTAATTTATGTTAACCCATTATGCGCCATCACAATTTACTTATAACAATTTGGTTTTGTGTTAACCCATTACCCGCCAGCACTGACGTAGTTTTTGAATACAAACCTAACGCATGCGCAGACTGAATTTAAAGTACACGACGCATGCGCAGACTGAATTTTAGGTTACAATTTGATAGATGGGGTACACTACCGCGTCAAAAATGTGGGGATACCCTGACTCGGGGGTGGCCCCAAACTTCTGACACCGTACTGTACTTAAATTTTTGGTACACTACCGTGTCAAAAGTGCGGGCCCCCCTGACCAAAAAGGTATCCGTACACTTTTTGAAGCGCACTGTACTTATTTTTTGTGTGTACATGCAAGCCTTAGCCTTTAATCTCACTTAATTGAGTCATCTTAAACGAAAGGTACACTATCACGTCAAAAATGTGGGATTACCCTAACCCACGGGGTGGCCCCAAACTTTTGACACCGTACTGTACTTAAATTTTTGATACACTACCATGTCAAAAGTGTGGACCCCCCTGACCAAAAAGGTATCCGATCACTTTTTGAAGCGTACTCTGCTTATTACGTGCAAATCTGGGCCTCACTTAATTGCGTCATCTTAAACGAAAATTGGGAGGCCGCTAAATTTTGTGGGGGCACTGTACCAAGCGCTAGATTTCAAAATCAGACTCCGGGGTCCAGATTTCTGACCGCTACTCTACTGTAAATCGAGTGTCTACTGTACTTTTCAACAAGTTTAAGCCTGTTTTCAGCAAAGTCAGCACTTTTTTAATTTGTTTATTTATATGTTTTAATTTAAAAAAATGTTTATTTAAGATTTTGATGACTCAGCAATTTCTTTGTTTGATTTCAAATACGAAATAGTTTTCTTGGAATTTTTAATTTATGGCCTGATTGTTGAATTATAATTATAGTATGATTCATACAAGCGGGGATTTTTGTTATATTTGTTTATTTATATAATAATTTTGAATCATGTAATAATTTTAAAATTGTTTATTTAAGATTTTGCTGAGTCATCAGTTTCTTTGTTAGATTTTGAATACGAAATGAATTTCTCGGAATTTTAAATTTATGGCTTAACATTTGCGTTGTAAAAATTCTGGTCATCGTAAACGAAAATTAAGAGGCCGCTAAATTTTGTGGGGGTACTGTACCAAGCGCTAGGCGCAAAACTAACTTCAGTCTCCAGGGTCCATCCAGACTCCAGATTTCTGACCGCTACTGTACTGCCGGAAATTTGGGTGTCAATTGTACTGCATAATATTTTTATATATAATTAACCTTGAAAAACATTAGTTATAGAATTTTATCAGCTTAAAATAAGTTTGTTTTAGCTGAATGTTTATTTTAGCAGACCTTGAAAGCACATTGTAAAACATCATTTAAGAATTTTAGTATAACACAGAACTATTTACCGCATAATTTATAAATCAAATGAAAATTATATTAATACCTACACACCTGTATATTATGTATAAACCCTGTATATTAATAATAATATGTAGTATTCTATTTCTAATTTACGATTAGACGGAATCTAATTATAAAATAATTGGTAAATATTGCAAAAATTTGTTTAATCAGCAAAATCAATGTATATCATTTTAATACTGATACATATTTATATTTATATTACGGTATAATAGTATTGTATTTATTCATATTTTAAACAGAATAAAAGTTCAATTTTCGGTTTTAAATTACTATAAACACGTTGCTTAATATAAAAATGATAACAGCATTTAGTTTTGCTAAATTTCTATAGATTAGTATCTATATTAGAGAATTCACATGTAAAATCATGTATATAACGGGAGTATATTTAATATTTTTAATGAATGTTTTCTTATACAGTGTGTATCATGAAATATGCTTTTCAATTAGAATAATAAATTTCATAAGATTTTTGTCAATACTTTTATAGGTTAACGAAAGTAACTTCTTGCTTTAAAAAATAGGGGAATTTAGGGTAATAATTAAATAAAACGCACATAATTTTTTTTTTTAATTTTATTTATAGAATATGTATACAGAAATTAAATTGCTTAAATCTATATATTACATAAAATCTACTTTTTTTCCATATAAAAATTTTTTAAAAGAATACAATTTTCTAAAGAACAAATTTTGTCAGAATGAAGCATACAACGTCTTGAATAATATTCATCTCGCAGATTGGTAATCTTCGGTACATCGAATATTTCCTCCAAATTCAAAATCCACGGCTGGTTTTCGGTACCATCAAACAAATTTGAAATCCATTTCTTCTTTTCACCGCCCTTGAAATTTCTTTAATATAGGTTTCAATATGGAATGAAGTTTTTTGTACGGAATAAATCCATATGACCAAGGTATCCCATGCCAATTTCGGCAAAGCCAACGTGCAGCAACCCGTTCATATTTCTTCGGCAACTCGTTGAAATCAAACGGTGCGTCGAATATAAGATGTAATATTTCATCCGAATTTTTCGCAACGATACCAACTTCTTTAAAATAAAATTGGTTGTTAGCTCCTTGATAGCCTTGTATGTCAAGAAACGCCGTTTTTTATCGCCGCCGTAGAACTGAATTTACTCACACAATCCACAACTTTATATAAAATAATTAAAATTGGTGAGGATAGTTAATTTGTGAGATGTATCCGAAAAAGGATACTAATAGCTATTACTAGTTGACCATTAAATTACAAACTGTTAATAATATTTAGCACATTGGTGCGTACCATGTTCTTTTCACTTTAAGACCTAGTGATTTAAGGAATGCTAAATTTTCGGGTGAAATGTGTTGTCGCTTAAAAGTTTTACGTTTAATGATCTTAGGTTTCGAAAGTCCTTTGCTAGGTTGTTTAGCGGTGGACTGCTCTGAATTGTAAATTATCATGGTTCGAAATGCAATTGTTTTATCACGAATTTGTTTCTTCAGCGAAAGTGATGTTAACTCTTTGACAACCACCGGCAAATTGACACAATTTTGTGTAAGTTTAACTATTTTATACCCTTTAACCATGATAATGTGTGTGAGCCCTTTAACCATGATAAGGTGTATGAGCTCTTTAACCATGATAAGGTGTATGAGTCACTCCGGGGGCAAAATAAGTCACTCCGGGGGCAAAATAAGTCACTCCGGGAGCAAAATGAGTCACTCCGGGAGCAAAATGAGTCACTCCGGGAGCAAGATGAGTAACTCCGTGAGCAAAATGAGTCACTCCGGGGGAAAAATGAGTCACTCTGGGAGCAAAATGAGTCACTCCGGGAGCAAAGTTAGTCACTCCAGGAGCGAAATGAGTCACCCCGGGAGCAAAATGAGTCACTCCGGGAGCAAAATGAGTCACTCCGGGAGCAAAATGAGTCACTCCGGGAGCGAAATGAGTAACTCCGGGAGCAAAATGAGTCACTCCGGGAGCAAAGAGGTTCACTCCGGGAGCAAATTGAGTCACTTCTGGAGCAAAATGAGTCACTCGTCGGAGTCAAATGAGTCGCTCCGGGAGCAAAATGAGTCACTCCGGGAGCGAAATGAGTAACTCCGGGAGCAAAATGAGTCACTCCGGCAGCAAAATGAGTCACCACGGGAGGAAAATGAGTCACTCCGGGAGCAAAACGAGTCACTCCGGGAGCAAAATGAGTCACTCCGGGAGCAAAATTAGTCACTCCGGGAGCGAAATGAGTAACTCCGGGAGCAAAATGAGTCACTCGTTGGAGTCAAATGAGTCGCTCGGTGAAGCAAATGAGCTAAGTATATATAAGTAGAGAAGCAATAAAACCGTCGTCAATCTGAAAACGAGAAAGATAGTTAGTCTACTGAAAGTAAGCAAGTACATCACTTAACACCAATTAATAACAACTGCAATGAAACAACCTCCTCTTCACAACTAACTAAAAGTTTAGTTAGTTGTTGAGCATTTAAGTGTCTAGAAAGATTAGACTTTCGCGTAAATGCTTTACCACAAAAATCACAATTATACATCATTCAGCGGGAGGTCTGAAGCATTCGCTAGTAAATGAATAACTGTTCAAAGATTTATTGCTTCTCTACTTATATATACTTAGCTCATTTGCTTCACCGAGCGACTCATTTGACTCCAACGAGTGACTCATTTTGCTCCCGGAGTTACTCATTTCGCTCCCGGAGTGACTCATTTTCCTCCCGGAGCGACTCATTTGACTCCAACGAGTGACTCATTTTGCTCCCGGAGTGACTCATTTTGCTCCCGGGGTGACTCATTTTGCTCCCGGAGTGACTCACTGTGCTCCCGGAGTGACTCATTTTGCTCCCGGAGTGTCTCATTTTGCTTCCGGAGCGACTCATTTGACTCCAACGAGTGATTCCTTTTTCTCCCAAAGTGACTCATTTTGCCCCCGTAGTGACTAATTTTGCTCCCGGAGTGACTCATTTTGCTCCCGGAGTTACTCATTTCGCTCCCGGAGTGACTAATTTTGCTCCCGGGGTGACTCATTTTGCTCCCGGAGTGACTCATTTTGCTCCCCGGATGACTCATTTTGCCCCCGGAGTGACTCATTTTGCTCCCAGAGTGACTCATTTTTCCCCCGGAGTGACTCATTTTGCCCACGGAGTGACTCATTTTGCTCCCGGACATACTCATCTTGTTCCCGGAGTGACTCATTTTGCTCCCGGAGTGACTCATTTTGCTCCTGGAGTGACTCATTTTGCCCCCGGAGTGACTTATTTTGCCCCCGGAGTGACTCGTTTTGCTCCCGGAGTGACTCATTTTCCTCCCGTGGTGACTCATTTTGCTGCCGGAGTGACTCATTTTGCTCCCGGAGTTACTCATTTCGCTCCCGGAGTGACTCATTTTGCTCCCGGAGCGACTCATTTGACTCCGACGAGTGACTCATTTTGCTCCAGAAGTGACTCAATTTGCTCCCGGAGTGAACCTCTTTGCTCCCGGAGTGACTCATTTTGCTCCCGGAGTTACTCATTTCGCTCCCGGAGTGACTCATTTTGCTCCCGGAGTGACTCATTTTGCTCCCGGGGTGACTCATTTCGCTCCTGGAGTGACTAACTTTGCTCCCGGAGTGACTCATTTTGCTCCCAGAATGACTCATTTTTCCCCCGGAGTGACTCATTTTGCTCACGGAGTTACTCATCTTGCTCCCGGAGTGACTCATTTTGCTCCCGGAGTGACTCATTTTGCTCCCGGAGTGACTTATTTTGCCCCCGGAGTGACTTATTTTGCCCCCGGAGTGACTCATACACCTTATCATGGTTAAAGAGCTCATACACCTTATCATGGTTAAAGGGCTCACACACATTATCATGGTTAAAGGGTATAAAATAGTTAAACTTACACAAAATTGTGTCAATTTACCGGTGGTTGTTAAAGAGTTAACATCACTTTCGCTGAAGAAACAAATTCGTGATAAAACAATTGCATTTCGAACCATGATAATTTACAATTCAGAGCAGTCCACCGCTAAACAACCTAGCAAAGGACTTTCGAAACCTAAGATCATTAAACGTAAAACTTTTAAGCGACAACACATTTCACCCGAAAATTTAGCATTCCTTAAATCACTAGGTCTTAAAGTGAAAAGAACATGGTACGCACCAATGTGCTAAATATTATTAACAGTTTGTAATTTAATGGTCAACTAGTAATAGCTATTAGTATCCTTTTTCGGATACATCTCACAAATTAACTATCCTCACCAATTTTAATTATTTTATATAAAGTTGTGGATTGTGTGAGTAAATTCAGTTCTACGGCGGCGATAAAAAACGGCGTTTCTTGACATACAAGGCTATCAAGGAGCTAACAACCAATTTTATTTTAAAGAAGTTGGTATCGTTGCGAAAAATTCGGATGAAATATTACATCTTATATTCGACGCACCGTTTGATTTCAACGAGTTGCCGAAGAAATATGAACGGGTTGCTGCACGTTGGCTTTGCCGAAATTGGCATGGGATACCTTGGTCATATGGATTTATTCCGTACAAAAAACTTCATTCCATATTGAAACCTATATTAAAGAAATTTCAAGGGCGGTGAAAAGAAGAAATGGATTTCAAATTTGTTTGATGGTACCGAAAACCAGCCGTGGATTTTGAATTTGGAGGAAATATTCGATGTACCGAAGATTTCCAATCTGCGAGATGAATATTATTCAAGACGTTGTATGCTTCATTCTGACAAAATTTGTTCTTTAGAAAATTGTATTCTTTTAAAAAATTTTTATATGGAAAAAAAGTAGATTTTATGTAATATATAGATTTAAGCAATTTAATTTCTGTATACATATTCTATAAATAAAATTAAAAAAAAAAATTATGTGCGTTTTATTTAATTATTACCCTAAATTCCCCTATTTTTTAAAGCAAGAAGTTACTTTCGTTAACCTATAAAAGTATTGACAAAAATCTTATGAAATTTATTATTCTAATTGAAAAGCATATTTCATGATACACACTGTATAAGAAAACATTCATTAAAAATATTAAATATACTCCCGTTATATACATGATTTTACATGTGAATTCTCTAATATAGATACTAATCTATAGAAATTTAGCAAAACTAAATGCTGTTATCATTTTTATATTAAGCAACGTGTTTATAGTAATTTAAAACCGAAAATTGAACTTTTATTCTGTTTAAAATATGAATAAATACAATACTATTATACCGTAATATAAATATAAATATGTATCAGTATTAAAATGATATACATTGATTTTGCTGATTAAACAAATTTTTGCAATATTTATAAATTATTTTATAATTAGATTCCGTCTAATCGTAAATTAGAAATAGAATACTACATATTATTATTAATATACAGGGTTTATACATAATATACAGGTGTGTAGGTATTAATATAATTTTCATTTGATTTATAAATTATGCGGTAAATAGTTCTGTGTTATACTAAAATTCTTAAATGATGTTTTACAATGTGCTTTCAAGGTCTGCTAAAATAAACATTCAGCTAAAACAAACTTATTTTAAGCTGATAAAATTCTAAAACTAATGTTTTTCAAGGTTAATTATATATAAAAATATTATGCAGTACAATTGACACCCAAATTTCCGGCAGTACAGTAGCGGTCAGAAATCTGGAGTCTGGATGGACCCTGGAGACTGAAGTTAGTTTTGTGCCTAGCGCTTGGTACAGTACCCCCACAAAATTTAGCGGCCTCTTAATTTTCGTTTACGATGACCAGAATTTTTACAACGCAAATGTTAAGCCATAAATTTAAAATTCCGAGAAATTCATTTCGTATTCAAAATCTAACAAAGAAACTGATGACTCAGCAAAATCTTAAATAAACAATTTTAAAATTATTACATGATTCAAAATTATTATATAAATAAACAAATATAACAAAAATCCCCGCTTGTATGAATCATATTATAATTATAATTCAACAATCAGGCCATAAATTAAAAATTCCAAGAAAACTATTTCGTATTTGAAATCAAACAAAGAAATTGCTGAGTCATCAAAATCTTAAATAAACATTTTTTTAAATTAAAACATATAAATAAACAAATTAAAAAAGTGCTGACTTTGCTGAAAACAGGCTTAAACTTGTTGAAAAGTACAGTAGACACTCGATTTACAGTAGAGTAGCGGTCAGAAATCTGGACCCCGGAGTCTGATTTTAAAATCTAGCGCTTGGTACAGTGCCCCCACAAAATTTAGCGGCCTCCCAATTTTCGTTTAAGATGACGCAATTAAGTGAGGCCCAGATTGGCACGTAATAAGCACAGTACGCTTCAAAAAGTGATCGGATACCTTTTTGGTCAGGGGGTCCACACTTTTGACACGGTAGTGTACCAAAAATTTAAGTACAGTACGATGTCAAAAGTTTGGGGCCACCCCGTGGGTTAGGGTAATCCCACATTTTTGACGCGGTAGTGTACCCCATCTATCAAATTGTAACCTAAAATTCAGTCTGCGCATGCGTCGTGTACTTAAATTCTGTCTGCGCATGCGTTAGGTTTGTATTCAAAAACTACGTCAGTGCTGGCGGGTAATGGGTTAACACAAAACCAAATTGTTATAAGTAAATTGTGATGGCGCATAATGGGTTAACATAAATTAATTTGGTTGCTGGTGATGACTCAGGTCTTTGGAGTTTCAAGGCCAACAGTATGAGCGCGTGTGGGGTCAAATGTCAACAACAAATTTTAAATACATGTACTTGGTACGTGCCGGGTCAGAGATCAATTCATACTCTAGGTACAGTAGGACCCCAAACTACACGGTTCTTAACATCGTCAAAAAAGTAGTCCGGAAAATTGGGGTTTTACTGTGTCATAGAACTCTCCTAGCTATTCTACTAATGTGCAATATTATCAAAGTAAATCTTATTGAAATTGTGTATTTAAATCATTTTGTAAACAATGTTACCTTCTTGTTTTGAATTTATTTCAGTTTTTTAGAAATAGCTGGGGTAGGCGGCGCCTACCCACCATACCTGGAATAACCACCACTGGTATGAGTTTATTTTTTATTTAATTTATTTATTGTTTAATTCAGTTCTGGTCAATTATTATTTAATATGAATTAATTAAAAAAGAAATACAAAAAATGTTTTTTAAGGTAATTACTTATTTATTGTAAAAATAAAAAAATTTAAAAATTAATTTTTTTTCTTATTTACTTCCTTAGTTTCTTCATTGATTACTCTGTACAAATTATAATTTTGTAATAAATATTTTAATAAAAACTAATTATTTAAATTTCAGGCCAACGTTTAATTTTCAAAAATGAATTTTAAAAAAATCTACAAATATTTTACACAATAATTCGAATGTTATAAAAATCACCTATAATACAAAATTACAATACATATTATCAATGTTACGTTTTACTCCATAAGCAATAAATTAATGTTTTTCAGTTTTACTATTCATTTTTTCATTATTAAGAAGGGAAAATAGAAAAAAGAAAAAAAAATACACACTGTCGTAGCATTCTGCATAACATAGCGAATTTCCGTTTATAAAAATTAGTTTTTCTCGGAAACTAGTTGACACGGAAGAATAGTTTAAAGACTCGTTTATGTATTTTTTTTGGATGTGGCTATTTATACATACAGTATGTGTACGCAATTGGCTATTTATACATACAGTATGTATACGCAATTGGCTATTTATACATACAGTATGTATACGAAATTGGCTATTTATACATATATAGTATGTATATGAAACTGGCTGTTTGTACATATGATAATTATGATATGTATGCTGAATTGGCTATTTAAACATGAAGTATGTATACGCAGTTGGTTACTAATGCCTAATGGCTGAATGCGTTATTATTACAGTTAATATTTTTATAATAAGTACACCATTATAATAATCTAGTACCTCCGATTGAGCTGATTTTTATTGTTTTTACATAATCTATTTGGCTTAAGAAGTTATCCCCTAAACGGATTTTGGTGACGCGGAACGGAAGTGTATTTTTCAACTCTTCGAATATCTAAGTTTAGGGGTTACTAAAAGTTTTCCGTTACCGTAGTAACAAAAATTAAAAATAGATTCTTATGGAACCTGGTGAGTAGCACAAAAAGGAAAGAATGAAGTTTTTCGATATTTTGCTTAGTTTTCGTGATATTACGTGTGAAATTTGTAAAGCTTACTATATTGGATAGACAATTACGGTAAGTATAATATTACAGCATTTATTGATAGAAGTAAGTGGAAAATGGACCGGACGGCATCATTGACACTTCATTTTCAGGCAAAGGATAATTTTGAAGCGATTACACACCGAGATCCATTTGTAAATAATTACCATTTGCCTAAGAATGAGGTTTCATTGGTGATGTTCCGTTCATTTTTGACTTATTTCTGTGAATAAAAATAAAAATATTTTAATTAAATTCATAAAAATTGATACTATGTATATGTGTATGTGTAAATGTATGTGTATAATATACAATCAATTATCGCATTATAGTAAGTTCTAGAAATAAGACACGTATTATCTCGAAAACTAAACAGGGTATCGAAAAACTTTGTTCTTCTTTTTTGTTCCACTGATCAAATTCTATAAGAATCTGCCTCTAGTTTTTAACACCATAATAACGGAAACCTTTTTTTAGTTGCGTCTGTATTCAAAGGATTAAAAAATACACTTTCCATCAAAGTTACTAAAAATTAATTTAGAAAATAATTTCTTATTGTTAAGTCAAAAAGAGTATATAAGAAAAACATTTAGTTAAGTCGGAGGTATCCGATGGTACATTTGCCTATTGATATGTCTTATACTAATTTTTGCTAATTTAGACCCTCAGATATGCAACTTCCGGTTCGCATCGCCAAAAATCCGTTTAGGGGATAACTTCTTAAGCTAAAAAGATTGTTCAAAATTCAATCAGTGGTACGCGAAAAATTAGTTATTAGAATTTATTTTACTGTCACCAGTGTAAAAGTCCATTTTAATACGCGCACGACGCAATTTGTATGATAATATTGGTACTCAAGGTGCACGTTATCCCCCGCAAAATCCCGTAATTATGTATAAGTAGCCAACTGCGTATACATATTGCATGTTTAAACAGAATATTTCCTATACATACTGTATGTATAAATAGCCAATTTCATATACATACTGTATGTATAAATAGCCAATTGCGTATATATACTGTATGTATAAATAGCCAATTGCGTATACATACTGTATGTATAAATAGCCACATCCATTTTTTTTCTACTCTTTTAAATGGTGTAAAAAAATTTCGCAAAAATTTTTGAATAAGTGGAAATTTTGGCAACAAACTAATTTTTTGCAAGAACAAAACCCATCTTCCTGGCATCCGACGTGTCTGGCTGACGAACTTATCCAAAGGTTTGGGACTTTCAATGTTTTTACCAAGTTTCGTAAAAATTGAATACTTCGTTCGAGAGTTATCGCGCGGACAGATATATATATATATATATATATATATATATATATATATATATATATATAATATACCTATATATAGATATGTATATATACATATATACATATATATATATATATATATATATATATATATATATATATATATATATATATATATATATATATATATATATATATATATATATAAATTTTAGTGAATATTATTTTCGGTTTCTAGGAACCTCAAAACAAATTTCTGCCATAGTCCCGGGCTCAATTCCCGTCATGACAGTGGCTGTAATAGCTAAATTCCATTCTGGAAATTCGCTAAAAACACATAGAGTGTAATATAATGCCCGCTACTGTACCCACTTCCTAACGATATAGTAACATATTGTAAACTTATTGTTGAACACAACTGTAAAGGTTAATCTAGAAGAACAACTATTTAAGAGTAGAATAATGGTTTCTTTGAATTAATCGCTAAATCAGCAAAACACCAAAATATGAAATCGAACGATTAATGCGCGAGGTAAGGGGAGTACCCGAGCGAGCGTGGCTTGAGGCCCAAGAACGAGTCGATATGAATTCATTCGGTAATTAGATTTCATAGTGTGATTCCGTAATTAGATTTCATAATGCAATTCGGTATTTAGATTCCGTAATGTAATGTTATAAAGTACTTTTAAAATGTAAAGTCATTTTTGTGTAGTGTTGTGAATCCCTCAGGAAGAGGTAATATGCACTTCCTTTCTTAATATTTGATCGACATATGCAACCCGATTCGGTATATTTTTACTAAATTCGAATTAATAATTGTTTAAGATATTTTTGGGTATTTTCACATAACTTTCGGTAGTCTTCCAACCACACCCGAATCGGCTTGCATATGTAATATTATTAGATTATAAGAATATGTATTATTTTTATCTTTCATTGTTGGAATATAGATTTTTTATTGTAACTTTATTTGACCCAAATTGATCCGAGTAACTTTTGAGTCATTTAATCGCGTCCCGAAATCTATAACTTTTTAACTAAAATATTTTTAACTATAATCTCAGTCATAGCTACCACCCTTCTTTCACCCCTGATACTATTACAAGAGTACGTAGAGTACGTTGTAGGATCATTATTCCATGTGAGGGGGTGTTCGAGATAAAATAATTTTTGTAAACGAAAACTCGCTATTTTATGCAGGATGCTGCCACAGAGGTATTTGTAAATTCAAAAGATATCTTTTATTTTTTTTGGAAATAAATATTAAAATAATAAAAATACGGAAAGAATACTCTGTTGAAGAAATAGTACAGATAATTTGCTAGAAAAAAATTATTTTATAAAAGAAAATTTCCAAGAATATAAATACGTTTATCCAAAGCATTCTTTTGACATAACTTTTTCCTTATGGAAATCCAAGGTTATCAATTAACATGTAAATCGTATGTATACATCCGACCGGGACAGCCGGTATACATAATATTATGTATGTATACGCTATAGAAGCTATGTATGAGATAACCTATTGAATGACATACTTATAACTAGTTGCAGAGTTTTTGAGGTATCAAAGTCCAACAAAAAGGAAAGATGTATTTTTAGTAAGAGATATACATATTTTATTATATTAAGAAGATAAAATACTTTTACAATAAAGATGGATATAGAGTAATTATGTCTAAACTCCCCCTATTAGTTGTTATATCTCTCACTCAGGTAGTATTGAACGATACATACAATGTATAAAAATACACTACGTTGTAAAAAAAAGTAATCGATTTTGAAATAGTTTGCTTATTTATATAGTAATGCAATGATATACCTACTTAAATAAGTAATTTTAAATTAAATAAATTTCCTATGAATGTTTTTCAATATGGGAACAATTTTTTCCGTCGTAAAAATATTTTGTATAATATTGTTAAGTACTCCCTTTCATAAGTACATAATTTCTTGTATATGTAAGTATCTACCTAAGTTCTTATAATATTTATAAACGTAGTAAAAATCTTCTGACCCGTTTTCATTTATAAAAATTAATTTCTCGGAAACTAGTGGACGTAGAATAATGGTTCAAAAACCTTCCTTATGTGAGTTTTCTCGTGTTTTTGATGATGTAAAAAAAAACCGTAAAAACTTTTGAACTTGGGGAAATTTTAGCATAAAACTTATAAAAATTTTTAAAATTAGTTTTTCTCAAAAACTAGTTCATATAGAACAATGGGTCAAAAACCTTTTTTATGTGATTTTTTCTCCCCTTTCCAATGGTGTAAAAAAATAAGGCAAATACTTTTAAATTGTAGCAAATTTTTGCCAAAAACTTAAATTTTCACGAAAAATGCTCAAAAAACCATGTTCCTGGTATCCGACGTGTCTGGCTGACGAACTCATCCAAGATTTTTGGGCTTCCAATGTTTTCACCAAATTTCATAAAAGTAGAAGCTTTTGTTCGAACGCTATCGCTTTGATACATAAATACATAAATACGTAAATACATACATATATATATATATATATATATATATATATATATATATATATATATATATATATATATATATATATGTTTATATGTGTATATATATATATATATATATATATATATATATATATATATATATACTCCTCAAAACAAAATAAGGGCCACTTGAAAGTTTGTATTTTAAAATTGATTTATGTCGATGTACGTCAAAATAACTTTTCTAAATGACTGTTGTTATGATATTAAGTGGGTGAGTAAATGATAACAGTTAGGTTTAAGTGATATTATTGTTGAGGGGAAGATTTAAACGTTTTTCTGTCTCGCACAGCGTCAAGTGGTTAGTTTTACTTATTTTTTTGAATTTGATTTTAAATCAGTTTGCGCTAGATTATTGATTGCTGAGGTTGTTTTTTGAAGTTTGGCGTGTTATTCAATCATTTATTTTTACTATACCAAGAATTCGACACCATATGGACGAAGCTACTGCTACCAGAGCCGTAACGATGATTGAGGGTGGTCAATCTCAACGTTCCGTGGCTCTGCAGTTGGGTTGTTCACGAAGGGCTATTGAAAATGTTTGGAATCGGTATCAGCAGACCGGTAGTGTAACCAGGCGCCGTGGCTCAGGAAGAGTTCGTGCTACCACTGCCCGTGAAGACCATTACATTCGACTGTGTGCACGACGTGAGCCGACTGTTACCGCAGGTACTCTGCAAAATCGCTTACATCGATCTACTGGTACTGTTGTCAGTAATCAAACCATACGAAATCGTTTGCATGAGGACCAACAACGTTCAAGAAGACCAGTAATCCGTACCAAACTGACCGGAGCGTATCGTGCAGATCGTTTAAGATTTGCACGTGAACACCTTGAATGGGGCTTGGAGGAATGGCGTCACGTACTCTTCACTGATGAGTGCAAGGTGAAGTTTTTTAGTGATGATCGACGTGTAAGAGTGTGGAGAAGAAGTGGGAAAAGGTTTTTTGATCGTCATATTCATGAACGCGACAGATTTGGAGGTCCTAATGTCATGGTCTGGGGTGGAATTAGTTTGCAAGGCAAAACTGAGCTTGTTTTCCTGAACGAGGGTACTGTAACGGCTCAAAGTTACATCGAACAGGTTGTCAGACCCCATGTGATCCCCTTTGCACAACGAGCGGCCGACGAATTTATCCTGATGCAGGATAATGCCCGAGCGCATACCGCTCGAGCGACGACAACTGTCCTTAGGAAGGCTAATATACAGGTTTTACCGTGGCCTGCAAATAGCCCTGACTTGAACCCAATAGAACATCTTTGGGATCAATTAAAACGGCGAGTCAGAGCAGCCGGAGAGAATGTGCACACCCAACAACAACTGATTGATGTCTTGAGAAGATGTTGGGAGGAGATTCCTGATGAAACCGTTAGGCATCTTATTGAAAGCATGCCGAGGAGGCTTCAAGAATGTGTTTTAAAAAGGTGAGGGCATACTCGATATTAAATCACCGAAAAGTTGCATAATGTGTGCTTTTACTCAAAGCTTGAACGTTTGTTGATGACTGTAAAAATGACTATAAAAATGATAAAATCCTAAAAAAATGTAATTATGGATTAATTTTTTATTTAATCTTATTAAAATTAATTTTATTTAGTAAAAAATTAGTTCCTTAATTAAATGTAAGCATACCTTATACTGTAACTTATAAAAAAATAAACTTATGCAGCAAAACATGAGTGGCCCTTATTTTGTTTTGAGTAGTATATATATATATATATATATATATATATATATATATATATATATATATATATATATATATATATATATATATAAATTTTAGTCAATATTATTTTCGTATTCTAGGGACCTCAAAACAAATTTCTGCCATAGTCCCGGACTCAGGTTCTACCGTGACACCTACTGTAATAGCGTATTTTGTGTTTTGGAAATTCGCTAAAACGGAATTTATACAAAAATTTGAGCCATTCCCTGATTTATTAAATCATTGTCATTACTAGCTTCACGACTTTCTTCATCATATGATTTGTTGTCTTGTAACTGATCATCTTGTAAATCTAATCAGTCGTCTGAATTTTGCTTTTAAAAGACCAAATGCTTGCTCCACTACAGCGCGAGTTGAAGAATGTACATAATTAAAACGTCGTTGTCCCTCTGTAAGATGACCATTATCCCGGAAAGGGGATAGGAGCCATCGACGCTTTGGGTACGCTGAATCTCTTATTAAAAATTACCTACCAAAAAATTCTAGATTATTATCTTTTTCATATAAAGGTGATCGGCGCAATACTCGGGCATCATTCATTGATCCAGGCTCACCAACATAAATGTCCGTGAAGATTCTATCAGCGGTTGCAACTGCTTGCAAAATAACGCTATGGTGTCTTTTCCTGTTTAAGTAATCTTCTTCGTGCCTCGCTGGTCTTCTTATTCTGATATGACACCCGTCTATTGTACCTATGATTCCATGTATGTTTTGAATTGTTGCAAATTTTCTGCTAATTTCTGCTTTTTCCTCATCTGTTGTAGGCCATTTAATATATCCTTCACTTTAAAAAATTTAACGAACATATCAAAATTCTGTGAAAAGTACTTTGTGCCACGTTGAATCTGTCAGCAACTTGACGAAATGCTTCAGTATTAGAAAGGTACCATAACGCCATTAACAGTGCTCGTTCATGTGTGATGCCTTCCGCAAAAAGTGGTAAATTTTTAAAAAACTCGGTGTGTTCAAATCGCCCTGAAAATATACGTATATTAACATATAGTCAAAATTTATATACACATTACCTAAATTAACTAGCCGATTAACTGATACACTGTATTTCGTCGAAGCCTAAAGTGACTTACGAATTCCGTCTCATTGCACCGATGAACGGTATTTTCAATGTAATTTTTAATGCACGTTCGTTGAACTCGTACATCATCTTCTGATGATCCTGAAGAAGAATCGGAAAAAAATAAAGGATTATGTCAATCCGGAAACGGGGCAGCAAATATCCATTCCTTTAAAAAAATACAAATATGTAAAGGGTGACTGAAGTGATTAACAGCTTTCAGTTTATTATCAGCTTCAAGGTTTTTAATTAAAGTATTGTGCAGAAAAATAAATCATAAAGGGCATAGCCGGGTAAGATAGGGAAAACGGCCCTTGACGCAAAATTGATTGTTTTTATAGGAAATAATACTTCTTAGCCCCAGATACATTCCTGCCAAATTTCAACCCTCCAAGGCTAATAATTTATGAATACACAAACAGACAAAAATTTTCAAAAAAAATTTTTTTTGACGAAATTACTGAGCCGATTTACTTGAGTTTAATATATATTGTGTACCCACCTTAGGCGAAGTAATAAAAAAAAAATTAACGTTATATCCCTTTATTATACTAATTTTTTTAAATTTTTAAATTTAAGAAAATTTTTTTTTGGCACTTAGGCATTAGCGACACCCACCATTTTTTGTTCAATAATTTGTCTCTTAGTACTCTATAACATATATTTTTATGGAAAAATTTTAGTTGGTAGAACATAGTAATATTTCAATACAAATGCATGCCATGTTCGGTACCACATATATAACTTATGTATAAAAAGGAATATAAAGTAAAATATCTACCCTATTTCTAAAATAATACAATTACATACGTTCATAACTACGATAAACTAGTTTAAATTTACTCAAGTCCAACATTATCTGCCGTTTGTCTTTTTTTATTAATAAAACAAAATAGATATTGATTTCTCCTTTGTTAGAGTTGTTTTCTTTGTAAGACGTCAAGTGAAACTTTGTTAGCTCATACACCACGTCTTACGATGTCAACAATTTCATACAAAGTTGATTAGCTGTCAAAATATATATGTATAAATGTAGACGTATATTTACAATATGTTAGTCAAATATATAAGTGTTGACAGAATTCAGTTTCAAATATATTTGGTTGTACATTTTTGCAAAAAGATACAACCGGAGACCTCCGGGCGGAATTAGTTTGCGTAAATAATTCACGATCACCCTTGAGAGTAGGATGAAGTTCCTTTTAAGTCATTTAGGCTGCGTATTTTATGTTCTTCCTAAACTGTTTCTTGGTCTTAAAGTTGCTTCTGTCTCAGGGGTCGGCAACCTTTTGAGTGGGAAGAGTCAGAAATTACAATTTACAAAATTTCAAAGCTTTTAAAGAGCCACAAAGGTTTTTCTTGCCAGCAATAAATAGTACTCGCATAAATAAAGTTTTTTAATAAAAAAAACTAATCTATTTATAAGTAGACTTCATCACGTATAAATTTAAATAATTTCCGTTTTCTTGGCTTTATCTCTTTCATTATTGCACTTACGTAAATTTTAAAATTGCAGTTTGTTTTTAGAAAAGAGTACAAGATTGATTTGTTTTGAATATAAAGATTATTTAATTTTTTAACTTTGACCCATGATCAATTGTATTTGAAACAGGATATAATTACTTATTATTTAAGTAAAATATTAAAACAATTAAACATTTACTTACAACACTAACTTGTACTTCAATAACAAACAATTGAGCAAACAAAGTCAATGGGAGCGATTTATGGTTATTCAAGTAGAAAATTCAAACTTTACTAAACAATCTAACTTGATCTTAAAATAAAAAAAACAATAACATACATTTGAGTAAAAAAATTCAATAGGAGCGTTGGCTTTGCATGGTTTCAGAAAGTTTGGATAAATTTGGCTTATAACTTGTTGTTTTAAGTTTCAAACACGACTCTAAATTTTCACTTGTTAGTTAGCTTCTTACTTTACTTTTAATTATATTCATATAAGAGAACGCTTGGTCGCACGAATATGTCGATCCGAAGATAGTCAGCACTCCAAATACCAACTTCTTCACCTCACTGTAGCAATCTGGAAGACTATTCCATGCGTTAAATATAAGTGCCTCAACTCGCGGCATTTCTTTTAAAGCTTTCCACTTTTGTTGCGTTACGTACATACATTTCTGGACCTCCAACTCTTCCAACTTGTTTTTCAACTCTGTAAATTTTCTACTCCACAAAACTTTACTTTTAAATCGATCAATTGCATTTCCAGACATCCAGTATCAATTCCAAATGGCTCAATGTGGATTTCGTTATTATTTGTGTTGAGAGGATTTACTATGAATGCTAGAGTGGTTTTGTTGGTTTTGAATTGCGCAAATCTGTCAGCAAATTCACAAATAGAATCGGTGCCTAATTCTCGTTAATCGATTCAGAACAAATTTTTAATGTTTTTTTTTTTTTTTTTTTTTTTTTTTTTTTTTTTTTTCGATAAAATAAATAATATTTGCGTATGAAACTAAAGAGCCGCAGGTTGCCGACCCCTGTCCTATCTCCTTGTTATATTATTTTGTTGTCTTTTAACTTGGTACTATGTCTTAAATTTAAGTTAACAGGAAGACAATTGAACAATTAGTTGAAGTACCTGGTAAGTAGTTAGCAATAGGATATTTTTGTTCAATTAGAGTGAGAAATTAATTTTTGACATGTTGTGCTGCTGATCTTCGATAATCTTCGTAAGACTTCGAATTGTTACATAGGTTACATATTGCTAAAACCATAGAGTTGTACAAACGTATTGCTAAAACCATAGAGTTGTACATAGAGTTGCAAATATTGTATAAACGAAAGAGAGCTGTATTCTCATTGTACTTAAAATAAACGAGCCAAAAAATCATAAATTAACGCTCTCGCCATTATATGTGAAGAATATGTAAAGAAATGGTTGCATAAAACTTACTTTGCTTTTTCATAAGGAAAGCTAATCTTGTTTTTGGCAAACAAGTAAGTACTAGGGTTTCCGATCTCGATTCGATTTTATCAAAAATCGATTTTTGGAGAGGCGATCTTCGATTTTTCGAATCGATTCTTTGGAGAGTAAATCGATACAGAGATCGTGAAAAATTTACGGGATCGGAGATCGATCTTTTCGAATTTAAATTAGGATATTTTTAGTAAAAAAATGATATTTTTTCAAAATTATTGTAAAATATATTTTAACTATTTATGTTGTCAAATAATTTTACCACTTTTATGATTCATTTATAGAAAATTGAGTCAAATTTTGGAATTATGTGACACTTTTAGCGCAAAGTGGAAACCATTTTATTCATGTTAAATTCAGCAGTTCATCTTCAAAGAAAATTAAAAACTGATTTGTGATGACCCAATAAGAAACTTCATTAAAACTTTTATATATCTTTTATTTTCTGCAAGTACAAAAATTGAATCGATTTTCGTCAGATCGAACTTTTGTAAGCCGATTTTCTCCTGCATCGATTTTTGGTTTGACGATTCGAATCGATCCACAAGATCGATTTTTTGGCCAGAGATCGGAAACCCTAGTAAGTACTCTTCTGTGTTGTATATATCTATGAACTCGATGGTTACACAAAATGTTTGATTATGGAAACGATTTAAAATACCCAAATTGTAAACCGTGTAATATATCTATAGTCAAAATCCAACTCAAAATGATAGGCTTCCTATTAATTTAATAGTAACATTAAGAGTACATAAAAGACATACTTTTTGCTAATAGTAACATTTAAGTTAAGAATACTCTTTGTTAAGAGGAAGTTTGTGAAGAAGATAAAAGACGCACCCTAAGTATCTGAAAGAGAAAAGAGAATTAGGAAAAAAAAGAAACGTTAGAAATTTTAATAATCTGATCGCAAATAGCAATAATAGATCGATCCTTAGTTGAGTATTGTTAACAATGTCAACTAATACATTCAACCAATTTGACTGGTTCATGGAAAATTCAAAAATAAATAATACATATCGTTTGTACTTCGTTTATACCCGTTTGTACCACACTTTATTTTGTTTGTGTCTCAAAGGGTAAACAAGTATCCATAGTATATCAGCAGGTATTATACACACACCGGCATAATTAGCGGAACATACAAAATATCTCTAAAAATCAAACAAACCATTTAATTTTAAGAAACTATTAGTCTTATTTAATTATTCACTTAAAATTACATGTTCACAAGTTGATATACCTTTATTTTTGTTAGCGAAAGCAATTAACCATATGAAATGCCAACTTTTTGGAATCTTATGTCGTCTAAGAATCATTTAAGTTAAAGATTATTTAACAAATAGAAAATGAAACACAGCGTTTTAATACCGCGTGGTTTCTCCCGTGCTCTTGTCAAAGCTTCCATTCGTCTTACTATACTCAGAATGATGTTATCTATAGTCTCCTGAGGCAATCTTTGCTATTCTTTAATTACGACAGTCTGAAACTCGACTACATTGAGAAGAAACGGCATTTGAGTTCGAAAGTGACAGACGTCTTAAAAAGATTTGCATCAATAATGAATAAGAACAATTCTATGAAAAGTCAATTGATTCATTACTTCAATATTATTTTAAGTGAAAATGGAAAAAAAAAACAGCCAACTTTGTTTAATAAATAGGATTTTATATTTTTTTATATTTTTTTTATGTTCCGCTAATTATGCCGGTGTGTGTAGTTATTAAAATTTTCTGTAATTGCAAAAAAATAAATTTGAAAACAAAACAACAGCTGTCCAATTTTCTACTAAGCAGTATTATTTGTTAATAAATATTTTAACATTAGATTAAGATTTATTTATAGTTACCTCAACAAATTTACTGCTTTGGTCTTTTAATTACTTTTGAACATTATTTTGACGCGATATTATTTAAAGTTTTGCTAAATATTTAATAATAATAAAATAAAACATCCCATCATAACAAATTTTCCCTATGTTAAAATTTCTATGTTCTTAGTTGTTTGAAACACCCGGTATATATAATATAATATATACTACTACAAACAATTAAGGGAGCAAAAAAAATTGTTTATTTTTTAGTGATTTTTGAAGGGCTGTATTTAAGTGGAAAATGGTCGTATCGAGATGTTAAAAAAAGCATTTTGAAGCCCCAAGATTCTAGTTTTCAGATCTTTCGTCCAAAAATTTTTAGGAGTGACAGTTATCGAGCAATTATAAGGAATAATACAAAAAAAAGTTTTTGCAAATTTTTTGATCTTTTTTTTTGGTCTACGGGCTTCAAAATTTTTTTTACAGTAAAACCATGGCATTGACATAATAGCCTGTTTATTCAGCTTCAAATTCCTTTTTGAAATTTTTCTCTACGTTGATTTGTTCCGGAGGTATCCAACTTTGAATGAAAAAGGATCCTTTTTGCTTTAACCATCGATATCTCAGTAACCAGTGATCAGACAGAAAATTGAAGGGCAGTTTTGGAATATGGAATAAATTTCCTACAAGGCTATGCCGCGTACTCTAGGAAAAATTTTTTTTTCATCCTTAATTTTAATCTGAAAAATGTGAAAAAAGGGACTTTTTTCTTGTTGCGAAAAATCGTCGGCATCGCTGCGAATATTGATGGGGAGTCTAATGTTTGTACGAATTTTTATACCTCAATGTACCCTCAATAACCCTGTAAATCGACAGATCAATTTATCGAATCGTTTTTTAAACCGTTTGTTCAAAATTTCAGAATTAAAAAATAAAGGAGCAAAATTGAATGAACAAAATTGAATGAAAAATTCAATTTTTTTTTTCAAATTTTTCCACAGTTAAGCATCTTTTATCCATTAAATTTGAAAATTAAGAAAAAAAAATTTTTCAAAATTTCAAAAAAATAAAAAATTAAAATTAAATTTTAAAAAAAAAATTTGAAAAAAGATCTTTTAAATTTTGAAAAAAATTTTAAAAAATAATTTTTTTCTTAATTTTTAAATTTTAATGGATGAAAGATGCCCAACTGGAAAAATTTGAAAAAAAAAAATATTGAATTTTTCATTCAATTTTGTTCATTCAATTTTGCTCCTTTATTTTTTAAATCTGAAAATTTGAACAAACGGTTAAGGAAAACCATTCGATAGATCGATCTGCCGATTTACAAGGTTATTGAGGGTACATTGAGGTATAAAAATTCGTACAAACATTAGACTCACCATCAATATTCGTAGGGATGCCGACGATTTTTCGCAACCAGGAAAAAAGTCCCTTTTTTCACATTTTTCAGATTAAAATTAAGGATGAAAAAATTTTTTTTCCTAAAGTACGCGGCATAGCCTTGTAGGAAATTTATTCCATATTTCAAAACTGCCCTTAAATTTTCTGTACGATCACTGGTTACTGAGATATCGATGGTTAAAGCAAAAATGATATTTTTACATTCAAAGTTGGATATCTCCGGAACAATTCAACGTAGAGAAAAATTGAAAAAAGGAAACTGAAGCTGAATAACCAGGCTATCAAGTCAATACCATGGTTTTACTGTAAAAAAAGATTTCAAGTCCTTAGACCAAAAGAAAAAAGATCAAAAAATTTGCAAAAACTTTTTTTGTGTTATTCCTTATAATTGTTCGATAACTGCCACTCCTAAAAATTTTTAGACGAAAGATCTGAAAACTAGAATCTTGGAGCTTCAAAATACTTTTTTAAACATCTCGATACGACCATTTTTCACGTGCGAACAGTCCTTCAAAAATCACTAAAAAATTAACAATTTTTTTTTGCTCCCTTAATTGTTTGTAGTAGTATATAATATATATATATATATATATATATATATATATATATATATATATATATATATATATATATATATATATATATATATATATATATATACAGTGTAAACTCTATATAGCGAACTTCTATTTAACGAAAAACTCCTTAAAACGTAGAAATTGCTAAGGTTTGTTTGGTTTACACATTGATATAGAAGAATATGGATGGAGACTATTTCTTAAGAGAGGGACAAGATATAGTTTAATATGATATGTTAGAATGAATACGTAGATTCTTTTGAATGCACCACAAAAAATAAAAAACAAAAGAGTAAATATACACTATAACACGTGCAAATAAGCACTAAACATCCAGTCCTACAAAAAATTAAATTTAAAATAAAATTAGTAAACGTAATACACCGTAAATATAATATTTGGGTAAGTAAATATTGTATTGATCAATAAATGCAACCATTTCTAGCTAAAATTTGTTAATTTTTCTACATTTTTCATTTAAAAAAACAGGTTTATAATAAGCGGAAAAATATCAATTTTGACATTACACAAAGTAAAGGAAATATCGAAAAAGGAATCATTCTACGTAAATAAGGAATTCGTTTTTTAGTTAAAATATGTGATAATAACGACAAAAATTTTAAAAATATTGTAAAAAATAAAATTATGTAAAAATTAAAATATAGGTTAGATTGACCCTTCATTTCAGTAGCGTCTTATATGTAAAATTAATGAGCATATAAAAATTTAACTTCAAGATTATGTATCTTGTTTGTATTTATTTATTTATTAATAAAATGATAATTTAATAACTGTATAATTTTATTTATGTTTCTGTCTACTTTTATCAAAAAGATATGTCTTATTAGTGATGGAAAATTATAAACCAAAACGTAATCTTTTTACAAAAATTGTTATAAATTGTCAATAATCGATTAATTTGAGCAATTTTTGTTTTCAGTTTATGGTAATTTATAATATTCTTTAAGCACCGTTAAAAAATACAATAATTTAGTAGACAATTAAGAATTCGAAAAATTAACTGATAAAATAGTCGAACAGCATTCTTAAGGAGTTGATTATTGAATTAAATAGAACAGATATTAAAAATAATTAATTAATTGTTTATGTTTTTATATAGAAATCACAATTATAAAAAAATATACTAAATATATTGTTTTAAAAGCAATGGCAATGTTTTAATTAAATTAAAACCGTTACTGTATATTTACAAAATGACGTCATTCATAATACGCACGTTTAATATTCATAATATGTTGATCAGTATTTTGGGAAATGCTCCTTCCTTTACAATATTATATACCTCTCCTTCTTCCATGGGTTTACATTATCATCCGTATATTGACACACTCTATAACGTAACAGCCACTCTCAATAGCGAAAAATACGTCATTATTTAAACCAAAAAAAAAATTCTGTTTCACTGACTTTCAAACAAAATAGTGATACACAGTCGTAAATATTTCGTACGCACAAAGGGATTCTTAGAAATCCGCTTATTTGTTTGTTGTAACTGCCTAGCACATGTTTTTGCCTACTGTACTTCCGTACTATTGTCTTATTGCTGTCTTTACGTTGTCATTTTCTTAGTTGCTTTCAAACTTTTTAACTGTAAACATGGCGAGTAAAAGAAAGAGTTTGTGTATTGACGAAAAAGTGTCATTTAATTCAGTCAAAATTAAAACCACTTACTAAATTCGTAAGTTGTATTCGTAAAATTCTATTGTTTTCCTTTACTCTTCATATAACGAAAACTCTTTATAACGTAATAAAATACACGGTCCCTTCAATTTCCTTATATGGAGTTTACACTGTATATATATATTATATATATATATATATATATATATATATATATATATATATATATATATATATATATATATATATATATATAATATATTATATCATATATATATATATATATATATATATATATATATATATATATATATATATATATATATATAGTCTACTCTCGTTAATTCAAATTATCCCAGGTAACAATTTCAATTTTTTAAGAATTTGCGATGAATGAACTTTAACTTGTCTGAAACTGTACTTACAATCTTCGTGTCTATTTCTCTCCGCAACTTTGCATTGTCTAGTGTTTGACGCCGATGAGTCCGAATTAACGCGTCGTTTTGTTAAGCCGGGTACACACGTGAGCACGAATGCACATGAGGCAAGCCGAGGACGTACAGTATGCCTCGAATTCAATTTCCGTTATTTCAAGTTCCTACGAACGAGGCTGAATAAAATAAGCGAGCCATTAATGCTCATTTGTTCAGCACTTTTAAAAAATGACAGATGAGTACAATATTGTTTTGACAAATGCTGCTTTCACAGTAATGTCTAATTTAATTAAAACAACAATTCCAAATAATATGGGTGTTATTATTTACATACCTTACATCAATATACGTATTTATATAATACAAGTCGTAACACGTTGACAACAATTCACAAACGTTTAAAAAATTTAAATATTAATGAACAACGTGCACCACGTACACACTAGAATAGAACCGAGGCACGAATTCCTTTGATGTACCGACTCGATATGGCTCGCCATTGCCTCGCCTCGGCATGTACCTGAGGCATATTGCCGCGCTCCGAACAGACGTATACACTTGAGCAAGTGTACGTCCTCGGCTTGGCTCATGTGCATTGGTGCTCACGTGTGTACCCGGCTTTACGTGGCAATGATTTTTTCGTTCGAAATACCAAGTGTATAAAAATGTATTGTTTTAGTTCGAAATATAAAGAGATTTTGTAGGGAACTCGTGATACCTTTGAATTATAGTGAGTTTCGAATTATCGCAGGTTTGAATTAACGAGAGTCTACTGTATATATATATATATATATATATATATATATATATATATATATATATATATATATATATATATACATATATATATATATATATATATATATATATATATATATATATATATACATATATATATATATATATATATATATATATATATATATATATATATATATATATATATATATATATATATATATATATATATATGTGTGTGTGTGTGTATCCGCGCGATAACTGTCGAACGAAACGTTTAATGCTTATGAAACGTTTAATGCCTAATACGAGTTCCCAAATCGTTGGATGAGTTCGTTAGCCAGACACGTAGGATGCTCAGATTTTAACATAAAAGTTGAGTGGCACTTTTTAGCAATAGTACCTGGGAAAGGGCCATGCGATGAACTAGGCAATAAAAATTTTCCAAACCGGTTGGAAATAATGTTTCGGTCAATTATCTACAACATATCCAAAATTCAGTTTCCTAGGATTATTTGGAGGCAGTAGGGGAGAAAAAACGATTTTCGCTGGATTTAACACGCCTCCAGCCCTCCAGAATTAACGTAGAGGGTTGAAATTTGGTGTGTTGATAGAGTTCATACCTAGGTTGTGGTTTTTGAAGGTTTTAATATTTTAGCCCCACCCGCCTCACTTTTAAGCTACAATTTCATGCTTTGTAAGTGGGGCTTATTCCGATGCACAACAATACTATCAAAGTGGGGTCAAATTTTGGGCAAATTTTTTTTCGGACCCGACCTTTAAGGGGGTGGTGGGGGGCGGAAAAGCAATAAAACTTTTCCAAACCGGTTTTAAATAATGTTTTTAAATTTTAAAAAATTTAAAAAAAGTGAATACAATTTTTTAACAAATGAAATACATACATATTAAGTAATTTGCAAATGTTATTAAAGTCACTGTTTATTTATTTATTTAATTATTATTTAGGAATTTTGGATTTTTATTATTTATAAAATAGAAATTTTGGATTTTTTTGGAAAGAAAAAATATCTTCATAAAAGCCTTCCAGTTTACTATTTAAGTTCCTTTTTTAATATTTAAAAGTAAAACACAAAGGCAATTGGCGGATAAGCATGGATAGAAATGCCCTCGTACGAATTGTGTTGGCTTTTTCCCTGTTAACTTCTATTGGCACAAAATTGAAATTTACTGAGATTCAGCCCTTAAAAACTTAAAATCTTTTTATAAAGCCGGACACTCATTATCAGTTTTTAAACCACCAAAATTACAAATCGCTTGTGGACTTTCAATTATATTTCGCTTGTAGACACTCAATACCGAAGAAATAATTTTTTATTTTTTATTTTTTTTATTTTTTATTTATTTATTTATTTTTTTTTTGAAAGAAAAAATATCTTTATAAAGGCCTTCCAGTTTACTATTTAAGGTCCTTTTTTAATATTTAAAACTAAAACATAAAGGCAATTAGCGGATAAACATGGGCAGGAATGCCCTCGTACGAATTGTGTTGGTTTTTGTTCTGCTACCTGTTTTCGGCACAAAATTGAAATTTACTGAGATACAGCCCTTAAATACTTAAAACCTTTTTTTAAAGCCTCGATCAGCCGAACACTCATGACCAGTTTTGAAACCAACAAAATGACAATTCGGTTGTAGACTTTCAATCACATTTCGCTTGTAAACATTCAATACCGAAGATGAAGGGGAAAATTCGACTACCGTGATGGGGCCCCGCTGCTCACGGCGTTTTTTTTTTTAATTTTTTAAAATTACTATTCGCCTACTTGTATTTAGAATAAAAGTAATGCATTTAAAACACATTTAACAATAGCATTCAATTCCGATGTAAAAATGGAAGAAGTGGGGGGAAAAGCAATGTGGACTCCCTAAAAGGTACTAGCTGGATACTAACTGAATACACGTACAAAATTTCAGCCCTCTAGGTTTCCTTAGAGAGTCTCTAGACGTGTTAGAAAACAAGCAAAAAAATTAAGGAAATATTGGCGTAAAAATCGTGGGGGTAAGGGTTAAAAGTTGAAACCCCCCAAAAACAGTGTCTGGCTATTAGCTTAACCCGTACACAAAATTTCAGCCCTCTAGGTTTATTTGGGGAGATTTTGACCCGAACGAAACTGTTAAAAAACAAGAAAAATCATGTTCTCTTGGGTATAAAAATGGTGGCGGTAGGGTTTGAAAGTCGAGACTCCCAAAAGGCACCCCCTTGATACTAACTCAATCCGAATACAAAATTTCAGCCATCTAGGTTTATTTGGGTGACCTGTGCGAGTGGTACAAACTTCGAAAACGTCGAAAATGCATGAAATTGTAGCTTAAAAATGAGGGGGGTGGGGGTAAAATATTAAAACCTCCAAAGAGCACAACCTAGGTATGAACTTTATCAACACACCAAATTTCAACCCTCTACGTTAATTCTGGGGGGCTGGGGGCCTGTTAGATCCAGCGAAAATCGTTTTTCCCCCCTCTACTCCCACCAAATCATCCTAGGAAGCTGAATTTTGGATATGTTGTAGATAATTGACCGAAACATTATTTCCAACCGGTTTGGAAAAGTTCTATTGCTTTTCCGCCCCCCACCACCCCCTTAAAAGTTGGGTCGGATCAAAAATTTTCCCAAAATTTGACCCCACTTTGATAGTATGAGGTGTCTCGAAAATGAGCCCCATTTACCAAATTTCATCTCTTAACTTCCATAGGGGGGCCCTACACAAATTAAAAGGTGGCGGGAATATATATATATATATATATATATATATATATATATATATATATATATATATATATATATATATATATATATATATATTCGTGTTCTACATTGTCATTTTCTTTCTTTCATCATGCTTGACATTTTTTTTTCTACATATTCATGTTCTACGGGTCCGAAAACGGATAGCGCCCCTACTCTCGCCTCTCACCGTTCTTGTCGTATAGACTGTATAAGTCTAATTTTTTCAAGGAAAAATTCGACTAAAAATTAGATGGGCATTTTTTGTAAATTCTCTACTAAATATCGACTTGGTAATTGGTCTATAACTCTATAATTTTCAAAATTATTTATGTAAATAATTTCACTTCCATAGAAACGTAATTTATGTACTGTCAACTAGTGAATGAATCAAAATAAAATTAGTTTTTTGAAATTGATCTGATTGTTACGAAATTTTCCCTCACCTATTCTCAGAACGTAAGTAATTAATCAAAATTTAATTATCTATGCAATATTTTTCGTTATTTCATATGTTCTATAAGTTTTGCTTCCGAGACTACTAAAGTAGCGGAACATTGTGGTCATTTTTTAAAAATAAAATATTTTTTGCGTCCAAAATAAAATTTTGTACGCACATTTTACGTTTCAGAGCTTCCTGAACAATTTTGATTTGGGCTGTCCGTCCGACCGTCTGCCTGTCCGTCTGTCCGTCTGCCTGTCTGTCTGTATGTCGTCAGTGTCGTCATATAATAATAATATTATATAATTGTCAAAGAAACTAAAAAAGTTCAATAACAAGTCAGGTTTAATCTTTATATTAAACGTAAGCATCATTAATATCATGAGAAACAAACTATTTGTTCATTATAGTCCAAGCTCCGATAGCACAAAATCATACCTGATAAAACACTTCAAATTAAAAAAGCTAAATCGATAGTAACTATTTGAAAGTAAATATTTTGTTTACATTCGTTTAAATAACGAACGCATTTCAATTTAGTTATATTCAAATGAGGAATTGACTTTTAATCATAGTAAATGGTGACCATATTATCCGAAGAAAGATTTATATGTATTTACTTTTATCTTACATAATTTACTTTTACATTAACTGTACCATATTTTATCAAAATATAAGTTAATAAAAAATTTAGTAAGTTTGGTTTAGAAAATTAAATGGACCGGATGCATACCACTAATTACACTGATACAAAAGGTCCAAGGTGTAATAAAAAAAATTAGAATTTTCGTTTTTTAATATAAATGTTTTATATGTTTGTGTAATAAAAATGTTTAAAAGGGCATGTTTGAATTTATTTTTACGTAAATTTATTATTATTGCAAAGAATAATTAAAGCGGGGGCACAGAACAAATAGAACGAATACATCTGTCTCTTTTCTGCAATCACTTATGTGCTTTTATGTGCATCTTAGGCTGCTTAGTCCTCATTCATTCGCCACCACTCAATGGGTATGTTTCAATTGTTGTTATATTGTTACCTCTCGTATTAACACGGTATATGTACGTGGTATACGTACATCATACGTTCCACCACCACGTACATATTATATATGTATGTATGCAAGACACCAATACACACATCATCCAACGGACTAACACACACAACTCCGCGTGCACATATATAACATATTGGTGGGATATTTTCTATCCTTTGTGATTACGCTCGTTTCCCTAGTATAGACATAGCAATGTTCGTTCTCTTTGTTCTCTGGGCGGGGGTGTTTCCTTTTCTTAGCCCTTTTCTATTTTACTATTGTAGTATAGGACTGGTGGAAAAAGGAAGTAGGTATCGATGCAAGAGACATTAATCCCTTTATTATTAACTTAGGATCTGAATCAGAAGATGAAGAAGATGATTTAATCTCATGTAAAAAAAAATAACATAAATTTACTACACTGAATTAATAAAGTATTGTATACTTTTTTTTTATCTTCGGTACCTACACATTTTTAGATAATAAATAGACCATTATTACCTTCAAAGTTATATATTATTTAAATTTTAATTATATTTAACTTCCATTTACAATATTTTTTTAAAAAACATTTTTATTATATTTTTTTTTTTTTTAAAACGACCATAAACAAACTAAATTTGTAGTAGAAGAATGGAATGATCACAACATTTGGTACCGACCATATTTGGTACTTTGGTAGAATACTGTTTTAAAGTTTTCACGAGCTCGAGGAAGCTGTGTGCCACACTCCGTTGGCAGCGTATTTTACATTCATTATATCGAGATAAATTTGGTTCATGCAAGTCGTTCGACAAAACGAACAGAAATTAGCGTGTTCACATGTATTCAACTTATCAGTCAAATTTCAGTGTCGCGACGTTTGTCATGGAGGATGACGGAAGCGCTTCTTTGGGCACTCCATGGTGTTTGCATTGTAATAAAAAACAAACGAAAAAATCGAATATTAAGATGGTCGAGGAAATGGCTGTTAAAAAGACAAGAATTTTCTCATGTCAGATTAATTATTACCAGGGCTGGGAACTATTTAAAATGATTTTATTTTAAATATTTATTTAAAATACAAAATGGCATTTTGCATTTTCTATTTTAAATAAGTTCGGTCAAACCATTTTCCATTTTGTATTTAAAATGGAAATTTGAATCCATTTTACATTTAAAATGAAAATGCATGTATACTCAAATTTACAAGTATTGAATTGAACGACTTGAAGTCTAACAAATTGTAAGTTAAATGTAAGTTGATCTAATTGACTTAATTTTTTTATAACTCGAGTTGCAATGTCACTTGAGTTAAATTTGTTACTAGAGTTGCCGTTCTCTTAAGTCAAACTTTTCTGACTCAAGTTGTGTACTACTATCTTTAAGACACGTCGATAATAAATATTTTTGTATTTCAAGTAAATGATTTTCATCATTTTATTAGAAGCTGCAGTCGTAGCGTAGTCAAGATTTGAATATGTCAAGGCCGAATAAAATTTTACAATATTTTTAAGTAACAATATTTGAAGAGTTAAGTTTCGTTTTCGAATCATGAAAATTTTACAAAATTTTCTCAAAAGACTACCTTTATTTAATTTCAGTACGTCTGATATTCAGGGCTGGGAAAAATGGTTCATAGAAACCACTTAAAATAGAAAATGAAAAACAGTTTCCAAAAATGAATTTAAAATACATAATGGAAGATGGTTTTGCTAAACATATTTAAAATAGAAAATGGAAAATAGCTATTTAAAATGGATTACAAAATGCAAAATGTTTTTAGCGAATTTCCAGAATGGAATTGAGCTATTACAGCCACTGTCACAACGCGACCTGAGTCCGGGACCCTGGCAGAAATTTGTTTTGAGGTCCCTAGAAACCGAAAATAATATTCGCTAAAATTTATATATATATATATATATATATATATATATATATATATATATATATATATATATATATATATATATATGTGTCCGCACGATAACTCTCGAACGGAATGTCCTAGGATTACGAAATTTGGTGAAAGTATTGGAAGTCCCAAACCGTTGGATGAGTTCGTTAACCAGACGCGTCGGATGCCGGGAACATGGTTTTTGTTCTTGCGAAAAATTAGTTTTTTGCTAAAATTTCCACTTATTCAAAAATTTTTGCGAAATTTTTTTACACCATTTAGAAGAGAAGAAAAAATTACATAAAAAAGGTCTTAAAACTTTTTTTCTATGTCAATTAGTTTCCGAGAAAAACTATGTGACTTAGAATGTGATCCTAGCGATGTAATCTTAAGTGATGTAACCTTAAAGTCTTAAGTTACTCACATTCTAAGCACATATTCGACACACTACGTGTAGTCAAAGAGGATATAGTGTATATATGCATAACGTCATAACGTCAATATCCTATACCCATACGATCACATAATTATGATACATATATAATGTTGTTGTAAGACGAAGTAAGAGTACAGAGGTACAGCAACTATTTTAAAAGAGGGTACGATAACTCAAGAACGAAATACCTGATTTTTAAGAAATTTCTTGAAAACGTTGGAATATATATATATATATATATATATATATATATATATATATATATATCCCTGTCCTAGATCCCTATCCTATATATATATATATATATATATATATATATATATATATATATATATATATATATATATATATATATATGTAGAAATATTTACAATAATTTAGTTTTTCTTTTAATGGAATAAATTCTTTAATTTAATATTCTGACAAAGGCACATTAACAAATCCAATATATTGAGTAATTATGTCCAATCGCTTTCAAATTAATCTTCTAAATAATCGTCTGAGTAATACGTCTTTTAAAATATTCGTCTTGAAAAATACATCTTTTATAATAATCGTCTTTATATATCGTCTTCAAAATACATCTCTATTTTTTTATCATTGCTAACTTAACATTATTGTTCAATTTTTAGAACAATTATAAATTAATTAAAATACCCCGGTTGCAGCATCCTGCATAACATAGCGAATTTCCATTTACAAAAGTACGTTTTTCTCAGAAACTAGCTGATATAGAGTAATTGTAAATAAAAAATACCCCTGTCGCAGCATCCTGCATAACATAGCGAATTTCCATTTACAAAAGTACGTTTTTCTCGGAAACTAGTTGATATAGAGTAATTGTAAATAAAATAAAAATACCCCTGTCGCAGCATCCTGCATAACATAGCGAATTTCCATTTACAAAAGTACGTTTTTCTCGGAAACTAGTTGATATAGAGTAATTGTAAATAAAAATACCCCTGTCGCAGCATCTGCATAACATAGCGAATTTCCAAATTTTGGGGACTGGCGGATCTCATCTAAGAACTGTACCTATTTAAAATAGTTTAGCTTTCTAAGAGTAAAAGATTTTTTAAAATCGGCTGGGTAATTAGTTTTGATATTTTTGGGACCCAAGAACCCGAACGGACTTTGTGCAGCATAGTTGTATCCATCTAAAATAATTTAGTTCTCTAACAGTGAAAAAATTTTCAAAATCGGTCGGTTAGTTTATTTTTTACAATAATGGGAACAGTAAACCCTGGCGGAAATCAAACAACATAACCTTTATTCATCCTAACAGTAAAAAACGGGTCCTAGGGATCTCATATAACTTATGGTAGTCCGTAAGGTTCTTGTGGACATCATTTAATTACTTAATGAATTCAAATACTTTAACTTACTAACGGTGAAAAAATTTTCAAAATTTTCGACATTCGCTAAAAAAATCATTGAAAAATATTTGATATGTTTCGATCAATTAATGGTCAACATCAGCAAATAAAAGTTACTCAAATCGAAGAAAAGAATGAGTTATTTGTCCGTAGAAATTAAAATACAAATTCCGAAAACGAGCAAAGAAATATTGAAAAAACTAGATCGGCAAAACATTCTGACAAATAACACTACGCAACTAATACTCGCCAATTTGAATGAAACTTAACATACTTATTAAACAGCGAAAAATATTAAATACATGTTTTTTTTATTTCGGCTAAATACGCTTTTTAGGGGTAGAAAACACCATTCAACCTCTGTAGATGAAAACAGTTATAGCTAAATATTTTTGAAACGACATATTTTCTGAAAAAAGGGCTGAGTACCAAATTTGTAGAATTTAAAGCGATGCATTTGATAGTGACCCTGAAATCGATTTTCAAGGTCAGTTGAAAATGATTAGCCATTGCCGAACTTTGACCATATCCTGTACCTATAAGCAGTAATTTCATGTATTGACTCAATCTATGTTCAAAATTGATTTGTTGCGTTATTTTTCTAAAATAAAAAAAATAAAAACCTGACGAAATGGAAAAATAGGCGCAAATTTATAGAAAAAATTAGAAGAAAACATTTTTGTAAGTAATTTTAGAAGTAAAGTTAAGAAAAGATTTAATATCACTCCAATTGTAAGTTAAACATTAACTTTATGTTATATTAGAAATTTTCAAAATTTTTTAAAATTTTTGTTGCTACTCTATAGTTATCATATTAGGAATTCAATTGAACATATGATTAACTATTATTTTTCCGATTGCGATTGAGCAAGTATTTTTCAAAATTACTTCTTGATCACTTATTTTCTATCTTGCATGTGAAATTCGTTCGAATATACTTTGAACCATTTAGGGATGAAAAGTAAACTACTCCTTTTGAAAAATATTAAATGATTTTCAAATGACTTTGGAAATTGACCTCAAGGTCAACTTCAAAGTCATCATCAAGTGCATCACTTTGAACTCTATAACTTTGGTCCTAAGCACTTTTTTCAGAAAATATATCGTACCATAATCCACTTCTATGTTGATTCCTGGTCTCTTTTCCTGCGTTTCTAATATTTATGTCAATAAAAAATGTGCTACCGTAGATAAGGATGAATAGGTACGCATTCAGACTTCACACCGTATTTTTTTGTATTTATTTTATGAGTACCTAATCTTTAATATATTAAAAATTTACGCGAAGATGGTCACTTTATCAGCAGTATCCAAAAAAATTTAAAAATATCGGTGGTTTTTGAAAAATTAACAAAAATCCTATAATTTCTTCTCTATGAAAAATTGGGGTCAAAAGAGACGAGAAAAGAGTAAATGGGGACAACCCGTAGGGTCGACCAAAATTGAAATTCTAATATAAAATAATTTCGAACTTTTTGTATTTATACATTCAAAAAAGAAATAATAGGTCTTGATGATTTTCTGTAAAAATAAACGTAGAATCTAAAATAAAGTTTATATACCCCTGTCGTTTACCCCTAAGTTTATATTCCTCCTATTCTTATTTTAGTTCAAAAAATAATTTTTCAAAAGACTAAGACATAATAATTAATAACAGTGAGATTCTACGTCCATTTTCAGACTTTTGTCTAATACAGACGTTACCTAGAATTTTTTTTATCTACAAAAACATCAGTCTACAGAATTTAATTTATTAGTTAGGAAAATAATTCAAATATGTCTCACTAACAATAAATGTCTTAAATGAGTTTAAAAAATCAAAATGATACTGTTTATTAAATTGCGTAAAAGCTAGTAAATGCAATAACAGATATGATGAATTTATAAGGATTTTCTTGTACTACAAAATCTTAAAAATATGGGAACGCGTACTTTTTTTTCGTTAATTGTGTTTTATTTTTTTGCACAAAATTTTAAAAATACTTTATTTTCTTAAGAAAGGCAGGCAACTTTAGTCACAGATATGCCTATGAAAAGTTTTTGGTAATCCGGGAAAAACGAAAACACTTTTTAAAATTTTTTTATTGTTAAAATCGAAATGTTCTTTTAAAGAGGGTTAAAATTACCATATTTTATATTAAAATTTTGACACAATCACTCCCTAACTAACGAGCCTTACTTAATATTAGAAAATTGAGAAAAAACACGTCAATTAGATTTTTTTACACAGATTTTATTTGTTATATAATTCAAAAGGATATTTTAAAAATGTGTATGAATGGCTTTCATTAAATAAATTTCAATATATTTTCCATTTATTTTAACAGTGGAATGTCCTTATTAGTGGCCATACTTTCGGCTTGGAGCGAATTAGACGAAGATTTTCTTCTAAAACCAAATTTAATAATTAATTAAAGAAATAAAAAAAAATTTGTGGATTTCCTACCGTTCAAATATAATCTTTATTGTATGTAAAAATGTTATTACATTTTTTCAAAAAACTGTAAGTAAACTGTAAAATTTTCTTTAAAAATATGTTAAATAGAGAAATGTTTCCTTTTTAATTTATTTTTAACTCTTTTTAAATGATTCACTTTAAAATTTTTTAATATTTCTTAATCGAAATTTCATAAAAGAATGTGTCAAAATTTAAAAAAATTTTTCTTTGTTAAAAAAAAAAAAATTGAATGTGCAAAATTATTTAATACTAGAATACTCTGATTATACAATTCTAATCATAACTGTATTGTCAATTGGATAGAAAATTACGTAAAAATATTATTGTTTGAATATGATTTAACGTAATTTTTATACGATTGAAGCAAACTCTTATTAATTTTAGGAAGGTGTAAATATAATCTAAATTCTGATCGTATCACATAACAGATATCGTTGGGAGTTTTTTTTGTCAAAAAAAATGGAACAGAGATACATTATAAAAACATTTAACTGACAGAGAAATAGAATATAGCCGAATCGTTAAATTGGATTAAAAAAATCATGACACGCTACTTATAAAGCGGTTTTTTTCGAATTTAGCTCGCAAAAAATGAGACAGAAAAAAAAAGAATGCGAGTGTGAGTGAAATGGAGAACGACATATTTCCTAGTTTTTCTCGAAAAGTAAATAATTTAGAGCAACGGTATAAAAACATTTTTTATGCATTTTACCTTTTACTATGGCTTGGTGTAAAAAAAAATTTGAAAAATTGCTTAATTCTGGCAAAAAACTCATTTTGTTGACAAAAAACGCCCGGAAAACCTACTTCTGGGCATCCGACGTGTCTGGCTAACGAACTCATCCAACGATTTGGAAAATCGAATTCGCACACAAAATTTCATAAGCATTAAACGTTTCGTTCGAGAGTTATCGCGCGGATACATATATATATATATATATATATAAATTTTAGTGAATATCATTTTCGTATTCTAGGGACCTCAAAACATATTTCTGATATGGTCCCGGGCTTAGGTCGCATCATGACACCTGGCGTAAAAGCTGAATTTCCAGTTTTGGAAATTCGCTAAAAACCTTCTTTATGTGAATTTTCCGCCTCATTCCGCCAAATCTTTTTCACGAAAAATGTCCAAAACACCGTAAACGTTTTCACGAAATTTCTTAAAAATAAGATGTTTCGTGAAAACTTTTACGGTGTTTTGGACATTTTTCGTGAAAAAGATTTGGCGGAATGAGGCGGAAAATTCACATAAAGAAGGTTTTTTTATTTACAATTACTCTATATCAACTAGTTTCCGAGAAAAACGTACTTTTGTAAATGGAAATTCGCTATGTTATGCAGGATGCTGCAACCGGGGTATTTTTTTTTTACTTTAAATTTATTATATAAATTTTTTTATCTTGATTTATATTAATAAAAAAAAAAATGTCAAACGTACTGAAATCAAATAACGGCAGTCCTTTGAGAAAATTTTATAAAGTTTGTAAAGTTTGCGTGATATGAAAACGAAATTTAACTCTTGAAATATTGTTACTCAAAAAAATTGTAGAATTTAATTCAGCTTTAACATCTTCAAACCTTGAGTACGCTACAGCTGCGACTTTTAAATTACATGTAAAAATCATCTTATCGAAATACCAAAACATTTCTTATCGACGTGTCTTAAAGATAATAACACAAAACTTGAGTCAGAAAAGTTTGACTTAAGAGAACTGCAGCTCTAGTAATTTTAACTTAAGTGACATTGTAACTCGAGTTATAAAAAATTTGAGTCAATTGAATCAACTTACATGTAACTTACAATTTGTTAGACGGCGTTCGAGTTCTATGATTAATATGAATCATAATTTTCATTTTGTATACCCTTTGGTATACAATTACATTTAATACCCTTTGGTTTTTTTTTAATGGCGTGTCACTTATAGATCATACTGGGCGTTATTTGTAATATTAACTGATGTGAGTAAAATGGTATGAAATTACCGGCAAAAAATCAGTTTCATTATAAGCTTAGTTCTTAAATAATAATTTGTTATAACAATAATAAGAGTACCTACTCTTTAGATATTTTTATAACAACGAAAATACCATAAGATACACTTACGCGCAATAAAAGAGAAATTCGTTTGAAACAACAGAATTAATTTGACCGTTAACATAACTTTAGTGTTGCCAAACTATGTAAAACCATGAATACTACTAACAAGGAGATGCACCCAGAGTGAAATTCGGGATTTTGATGAAACTTCATTGGTGTGTAGAACAAAGAAAAGTAAGGGGCCCGTATTTTTTTATCGGCCATCTTCCACGTTTGCGGACCAGCCCCTAAAGTTGGAGGTTCAAATCGTATTTCTTAAGATATCTCGAAAACTATAAGAGATAGAGGAAAACTTTAAATTGACGAAATGTTACTCTTTGATAGTTCTATTCACCTGTATAGGTTAAACCATGGGCGGGTTCATAAGAGGGGCTGGAGGGGTGAAAACGGGGGTAAATTGTCTTGCACAGCCTGAATGGTTCAATGTATCAAATTTTTGCCATCATAAATAGAAAGAGCACCAAAAATTAGGGCATACGTGTTTTTGCGTTTTTTCGAAATATGTGTGGTATCCAAGCCAAATAAGGAAGAAAAAATAGGGTAGATTATATTGCATTATTCTTGATTGCAAATACGTTCTAAATTTTTTTGTTTTTATATTTATTTTCACAACGAAAGTGTAAATTTTTACTTTTCGATAATGATTTATGTATTTTTCAGTACTTACTTAATTGGTAATTTAGCCATGTGTATATTTGGTTACTCATATTCGATATTTTTTATACCTATTTCTACAAAAGTTCTTTGGTCTGCAAGTGTTAATGAATGTTCAACAAGAAACAATAACATTCTGTTCAAAAACAGCGTTTATCTTCTTACAAATTCGTTTCTAACCAACTAAACGCGGTTTATTTCTTTCTCAATATTTAAACCATTTTTCTTATTCTTTTTGTATGTTTTATAGGTGTCAACCCCATTTCCCAAATCGCAAAATTTATTACAAAGCACCTGAACAGTGAGCGAAGGAGATTATTGCTTCTTGTCGAGCATTCCTTAACACAATCACACCAGAGAACTTTAACTTTTGCAGAAATAGGTATAAAAAATATCGAATATGAGTAACCAAATGTACACATGGCTAAATTACCAATTAAGTTAGTACTGAAAAATATATGAATCATTATCGGAAAGTAAAAATTTACATCTTAATGATGAAAATCAACATAATAATAAAAAAATTTAAAACGTACTTGCAGTCAATAATAATACAATATAATCTACCCTATTTTTTTCTTCCTTATATGGTTTGGATACCACAAATATTTCGAAAAAACTCAAAAACACGTATCCCCTAATTTTTGGTGTTCTTTCTATTTATTATGGCAAAAATTTGATATATTGAACCATTCAGGCTGTACAAGAAAATCTACCCCCATTTTCATCCCTCCAGCCCCTCTTATGAACCCGGCCCTGGTTTAACCTATACAGGTGAATAGGTCTTTCAAAGAGTAACATTTCCCCATAATTTTGCCTTACTGAATATGATTTTCAACTTTTCAGTTATAATTTGAAAATTAATATTGTATGCTGGAGAAAACTGTTTCAGGGGCAAAATTGACAGAAATAAATAGTTTGGAAAAATCAGTTTGTGTTTTTATTCAAAATACAAATTCATTCTCCTCAATACGAATACAACAATTCAGTGTCTGTTCATTCATATAAAGTTCTCCAGTTTTATCTAAATCCTCCTATTTTCATATTACAGTAATATCTCGCATAACGTAGTAACGCATAAGGCATAACGCATAAAAGAGTAACATTTCGTCAATTTAAAGTTTTACTCTATCTCTTATAGTTTTCGAGATATTATAAGAAATACGATTTGAACCCCCAACTTTAGGGGCTGGTTTTACCCCGTAAACGTGGAAGATGGCCGATAAAAAAAATACGGGTCCCTTACTTTTGCCTATTCTACACACCAGCGAAGTTTCATCAAAATCCAGAATTTCACTCTGGGTGCATTTCCTTGTAAGTATTAACATTTTAGTCGTAGCACATTTATTTTTAAAATTTGTTATATTGTCTGTAAAAAAAAATCACAAATCACTGTCATCTGGAGGTAACACTGGGAATTGACGGATTAAGTCAAGGTAGCTTTGCGTTTTTGAGTCGTACCAAAATGTTCAATTTTGGACTTTTCCTGATTTTCCACTTTTCTCCCCCCCAAGTGCATAAGTATTATATATATGCATGTAGAGTTCTAAGAGCTCCATAAGACAGTGCATACAGCTCTCCAAAATACGGTGTTTAGAAGAAGATGTTTGTAAAAATTTCTAAATGACCTACAAAAACACACAAAACACGACCTTGGACCAAAATGAGACATAGATCTTTGAAATCTACACCTTTGAATTAGTAAATGTATGTCTAAAAATATTTCGCAAAATTGGACCAAGTAAGGCTAAATTAAGGATTTAAATAAAAGGAACTCTAGTGACACTCGGTGTTGGAGGCGCCTTAGTGCGCTTGTTTAGCTATAAAATATGAGGACGCCTTCCTCTCACCCTTAAAAAAAGCAAGCGTGTGCGATCAAGGCTCATTACCAGTGTTTTCATCAGTATGGAAAGGTCTCACAAAATATCATAAATCAAAAAACATGACTTCCGTTACAAAAAGGTAAACGGAAAAGTTAAAAACAAGTTATCCTTGAATTCTTATCGCAGTTGTTGAACAGTTTTGTTAAGGGCACATGCTATTGAAGGTCCCGTGATATGACGGTGGCAATATAACTATACAATCACAACAATTAATTTACACTCATCGACTGCTACCGAACGAATGACTACTAAGTAGCCTAACGTGCCCAAAAATGCACACTGGTGATTACAGAAAAGAGACAGTTGCGTTCTTTCTGATATATCCCATAGAGCACGAAATATTGCTGCAATATTGCAGCAATATTATTTGGAAATTTTGAAATATTGCAGGCAATATTCCTGCAGTATTCCAGCAATATTCCTAGAATCGCCCTGTTATATTGCTAGCAAGATTGAAGGAATATTGCACCGCAACATTGAGAAAATATTGGCCTTGCAATATTGCAATAATACTTTTTTTTAAATTACATATCGTCAGTTCAAAGGTAAAACGCATTAAGTACAGTTTTCAGAGAAAACGATTCTAGTCACTAAGTGAATTGAACTTAGTTTGAATTGAATCGTTTTCTCTGAAAACTGTACTTAATGAGTTTTACCTTTGAACTGACGATATATAATAGATATTTATTTATTTTATAGTTAATAATAAAAACGATACTAACTTTTACCAATAAAATTGGAAAGTTTAGTACTTGTTTCTATCTTGTCCGAAATTCGAATCAACCTTTGATATTACTGATTAGGTTAGCTAATAATTTTTTTACTCCAAATTTAATTTTATAAATCTTTTTCGGGACTAAAAAATAATTAGCCAACCTAATATTTACATGGATGAAAATAATATGTATTATCATTAATAAATTTTATAAAATTAACATCATTAACATTAAGTGTTAGAAATTTGAGGTTAATTGTAAATAAAATTGTTAATACAAGTACAGTTTAGTTGATTTTTTATTATTATAAATTAATACACTTCAAATTGTTTGGTGAAACACATAATACTAATATATAATAACACTAATAAATATTAATAATAACAAAATATAGTATAAGACGTATAAGTTAATCCATAAGTCCATACGTTATTAATTGATCAGTCAAACTAATCAAAGCATTTTCTAACCTATAATGAAAATACATATTCATCAGGAACAACTTAGCATTACGACATTGATGTCGAACGGGATTATATGTTATTAATACATATAACAAAAATATGTAAAAATATTTATCTTGTATAACTCCTTCCTTCATAAATAAAATTAAATGAATTAATCGTCAGTTCAAAGGTAAAATTTATTAAGTACAGTTTTCAGGGAAAACGATTCTAGTCACTAAGTTCAATTCACTTAGTGACTAGAATCGTTTGCTCTGGAAACTGTACTTATGTAATGGTTTTACCTTTGAACTGATCACTGATGATATGTCTTTTGGGTATAATAACAATAGTTGTACCGTTTTATTTCATCTATTTATTTGCCTTCATTTCTATAATATACTACATATTCCAAAATTTTGAACAGCTCTTATACATATATTTTTTGTAACATGACAATAACATTGAAACAATGTTACAAATGCAATATTACAAAAAAATATTACTGCAATATTCCTGTAATATTGGCAATTATGCTCAAGTTAGTAATATTCAGGCAATATTCCTGCAACATTGGTAATTATCTGCAACTTGGCAACATTCCAGCAATATTTTGTGCTCTAGGGGATTCTTTGCTACCAACTGAGACTAGACCTATCGATTTTGATAAACTTTGGATGTGTTTTAGAACATTGAAAAATAAGTTACTTGTATTCAATTATCTCAAAAACGATAAGAGATAGAGCAAAAGTTTAAATTGGGGATATCGCTCTTTTTTAGAGAGCTATGTGAAAATTTAATTTTAACAAATTAATCAACAGAAAAAAATTAACTATCCATTTATATGTTTAGGATCATCTGTACTTAATAGTTAATACTTGGAGTGATGAAAAATTTCATGATGAAAATTGGGGTTATGAACGAAAAATTTTTAAAACTTTTATAAAAACTTTATTAAACTAGTTTATCAATTTGAAATACGTAGTGTGATCCTGCGAACAAATGAATTTTATTATTAACAAAAAAAATGAAAATTTTAAATATTAAAGAAATGTCTAGTAAATTAAAACATAAAGAAAATTTTGAAGTTACTGGAGGACTGAAAAATCTGTTATAAATATGTATATAAGAGCTACAATAAAAGGTTTGATTTGAAATAGACAAACAGGAAAAAATTTACAAAAACTAATTTAAGATAAATTGATTTGGTTATTATGTTAAAATTTGGATATTTTTGAAAGTTAAAAACATTTTATTTTTGTAATCATTTTCTTTTTCTGTTTTTTTACAGTATGCCTGCAGATAAGAACTACAGCTTAAGAAGTTTTTGTGTAATCTTGGTACTTGCATTTTTTACCTTTGGGATAATTATAATACAATTAATTAAATCAAGCAGTAGGAGCAGATTTGTTTCAAATGTATTTGGGTATGTTACGGAAAAAAATCAAATTAACAATGACATCGGAAAAGATTATGAAAAGTTTTTTGATCCTAAAAGTAACAAACAACCAATCGTTTTGAGTGGTTCCACCGTTTGTTCAAAAATAGGAAGGTATGTTTATTGTTGTTATCTGTTATTATTTTTTTTTTTGGTTAAAATTGGGGTACTGCTGCCGGTGGATGGCGCAGTCAGCAGCACCCGGCGGCATCGCCATCGAAGGGCATGCGCCGCCAAACACGAGAGAAATAAAAAACACGTAAAGACAGGAACACATAAATGCAATAGACAAAGGACAAACGCATACAATAAAAGGACAAACCAACAAGCAGACCCTGCCATCCCAGGGTCTAGGGAAATACTTTATGAGGATCGGGCACAGCGTATAACGCCGAAACCAACGAGGTGCCCTGCCTCAAGTGGGTATTGTATCTTTGCAACGCTGAATATTTAAAAAACACCCAGCGATGCAGAGCAATTCCGCGATTATATATATTAGGGGGACCGGAAAGTAATGTCGTTTTCTTACATTAAATTCAAAGTAATAAATTTTTAATAGGTCTTTATTTCTAATCAATAATATAATCGCCCTCGTTATCAATAACCTTTAGCCATCGAGTGTACAAATTTTCAATCCCGGACTGATAAAAATCTACTGGTTTTTGAGAAAAATATATCCTGATAGATAGGAGTTAGAAAGATCAAAATTACCCGATCTAAACTTGGAAAACCATCTTTGACATTTACGAACGTTTAATACATTTGGAGGAACGTCGGAAATGTTTTTGGTTGCAACTGTTGCGTTACTACGCTTGCGAAACACAAAAAGCATACAATGCCGGATATGCTCTTCTGGTATTTGGCTGGCCATTTCACCCTAAAAAAAAAAGTTTGATATTGTACTATTTAGCAATGAATAAGTCACAATAACCTTAAAATAACTTAGGCACCCCTTTGAGATACACAATGAGCCGACAAATTACAATCAAATAACGACATGCACAGAAACGACATTACTTTCCGGTCCCCCTATACTTAAATATTTTTTTTTTTTTATTCATCATTTTCTTTTTTTAATATATATATATATATATATATATATATATATATATATATATATATATATATATATATATATATATTTTAACACGAGTGTCACTGGTGGGCTAAAGTCACCCAGTGACCTAATAAATATACGTTTAAAAAAAAAATAACAAACACCAGTCAGACCAGCTGACTAAGTGCATTTTTTCTGAAAGTGTAAAAACATATTAAAACAATAACACCAGGGGTGTCAAGAGCCTCTGGTGGCATAACAAAGTTAAAAGGGACGTACACAAAGACACGAATGGTTAAAAAAAAAGCAACAACGCAAGACTTAGTTAAAAAAGACAAAACAAGAAATATCACAGCTCTGGTTATATAGCTACCACAGCTTATAAAAACAAATAACTGTCCCGTGGCAGGATGCTGCTTTCCATACTCCCGACAATTCCGAAACGGCTTCATCAACTCATAGAAACTCGTCCGTGTAAGGAACAAATGACGTCTGCTTACTAAGTGAATAACTTATAACCGTTCAGTCAGACGTCGGGGTTCAACTTACACGGGAGACCGGTACTTGACTAGGCCATATTCGTCCGAGTCGAGGCTACAGAGAACAGAACAGTCCCACGGAGTATCACAGAAATTACCATTTTATTCCCATCACACCGAGGGGGCGGAAGCAGCCACATCGACCCCATAGAACGCATCCATGTGAGGAACGACCGACGTTTCTGCTTACTAGGTGAGCATGCTCGAACCGTTCAGACAGACGTCGCTCACACAGGAGAACCAGTGCGTCGAGGGCCGCGCTCCTACCCATCGATATGATGAGAACAAGACACGGCTCTGTATCACAGAAATGCATCACCGGTGTGCACCAATCAGTGGATGCAGAGTAAAAAGATAAAATAAAAACACAGATACGAGGCTATCACAGACGAGAATTCCACAAATCACAGACGATATCACTTTTTCGACTCCTCCGAATTCGAGTCACGATTTCAGTATTCACACACATATGGATACTAAATACATTCGACGCTACAGCCAGACATCAGGGCGAGAATAACAAGCATCTAGCAGACGATGGTATTTCTCACATACGGTGGAAACCTCTGTCGATCCTACGAAGTTCGACCTCGTCGAAAAGAAACCAGAGCCTCGTTAGCCTGCTAGCCAAAGCTAACAGTTGCCCGCCGGACACGAACGGGGACGTGAGGTTGGATTTTAGCCCAGCTCTGTTTTTATTGATTAAATAGATAAACATTTTTTCGTCTATCGTGTAGATTATGACACGCACCTCTGATTTCCCTAAAAATTTAGTGTGTTGTACACTCAACATGCTAAACTAGAATATATATATATATATATATATATATATATATATATATATATATATATATATATATATATATATATATATACATGTACATGTTGGGAGCGTAAAACATAACTACACGTACAAGAGTTTTTTGATCTTAAACCTCTTAAGGTACTTTAGTGAGTTAAAAATATTTTTTTTTAGATTTTATTTTCTTTCATAAAAGGGTCTATAAATGTGCGAAGAATATATATATTGAAAATTTCATGTCAAAATTGAAAGTAGGAAAAAAGTTATATCGAGTTTTATATAGCCATGTCTTAACGACGTTGCGTAATACCGGAAGGCCGGACAACGAAAAAGCACGATAAAGTGCTCCAAGAGGAAAAATTTGAGATTATTTGTGGATTACTATACGGTTCCGGATGGCTGCTTAGATATTAGTATGTTTATCTATACATATAATAGAACTGTAACGAGACCATTTCTGTACATGGAACATTTTTTGAAAATATTGCTGGTACTGTAAACAGTTATCGATGTAGATATCAAAAGAACGATTTTTAAAATTTTTGTCTGTCTGTCTGTTCATGCATCACGAAAAACTACTAGGCGGATTTTAATGAAATTTGGTGTGATAATAACTTATTACTCGCGTCAACATTTAGGATACTTTTTATTACGGGAAAATGTTATCTTCTCTCGGGAAAATAGAAAAACCATTTTGAGCATGTGTATGCATTACGCAAAACTGTTGTACTATGCAACTGCTTTGTAATTATTATACTCATATACTTCTCATTGATTTTATGCGCGAACGACGTCGCGGGTACAGCAAGTCTATAAATATTTTATAAAATATAAGTAAAAATTTATTTATAAAAGAACTTTAAATGTGTTTTACTCGAAATGATATTTTTCAAATTTGCGCAAATCCCAGCTCAAAAACTTTTTATCCGATTTTAATAAAACATGGTTCGTTTTGTTTATTATTACTCCTATTGTGTGCATCCCCCCACCAACCTTATGATTTTTTTCTTTTTTTTCCGTTTAGACCATAGGACATTAGAAGCAAACTAAAATCAAAAGAGTGTGGATCGCTTGGAGTCATTTGTTGGTCCGTTACAGCTTAAGGGCCCACTGGAAAAAAATAAATACAATGTAAAATAATACGAATTTATTCTGCCTTTTTCTAAATCATGGAAAATGGTAGGAACTTGAAAAATGCCTTAAATTGAAGACTAAAGTATTAAAAGTGCCCATATGGTAGCAGATTTTTAAATTTTCTGTCCTAAGTCTTTAAAAATTGAATTCAAAATTCAAAATTCTGGACATTTTTTAGAGCCAAATAGCAGCAAAACAAAACGTTTTTACAAAAAACTGAAACCATAAAGGCACTTTTATAACCTTTAATAATGTAAAAAAAAAAAACTAAAAAAGTAATGAAAATTTTAATTAGTACTGCTGGAAAATGCAGAATAGTTAGTCATTTGTGGTACGAATTTTTAACGAAAATATTTTTTTGCCCCTTTTTTCTTATACATATACGTAAGCTGTCATTCTTGTATGTGTAGGTGTCTGTTCCCTATACTTAAGATTTATGAATGATTATGGATGGCGCTTATGTACATATGTGTTATCAAAACAAAACTAAAGAGAAATATTTAACATCTTTTTTTTTTTTTGACGAAAACACATCTGTTGTACCTATATTCTGATGGTTAGCAGAGACGATTATTGTTAAAAATAATTTTAAAAATGTTACAGGTTATTATAAGACATTTAGTAAGATTTCCTTTAGCTTCGTATTTTTTTCTTTTTCTTATCGATTATATTTTCCCATAAACTTTTTTTAAGCGTAGACCTGTGGTCCAAGATTTCCAAGATTAAAAGACCACCTTGAGTCTCCGAAAGAGTTAGTCCTTCACTATGCTGGAAAAAACTCACTCAAGAGCCCACTGGAGTAAAATAAATACAATATAAAATAATACAAACTTATTCTGCTATTTTCATGGTAGAAACTTGAAAAATGTCTTAAATTAGAGATTGAGGTATTCAAAGTGCCCATATGGTCGCAGACTTTTAAATTTTGCTTCCTAGGTCTTTAAAAATTGAGTTGAAAATTCAGAATTTTGGACATTTTTCCTAAGCCAAATAGCAAAAAAACAAAATGATTTTTAGATACCGTAAAGGCACTTTTATAATCTTTAGAGCTATGTAAAAAATTAAAAACAAAATGAAAATTTCAATTATTATTGCTGGAAAAAGCAGAATAAGTTGCTATAAGAATAATTTTGCCTTACTGAATATGATTTTCAACTTTTCAGTTATAATTTGAAAATTAATATTGTATGCTGGAGAAAACTCTTTCACGGGAAAAATTGACAGAAATAAATAGTTTGGAAAAATCAGTTTGTGTTTTTATTCAAAATACAAATTTATTCTCCTCAATACGAATTCAGTGTCTGTTCATTCATATAAAGTTCTCCAGTTTTATCTAAATCCTCCTATTTTCATATTACAGTAATACCTCGCATAACGTAGTTTTAGCTTGTATAAAAATATACATACACAGAAATGGATACAGAGGAATTTTTTCAAACGAGTATTGTATACAACGGATATTAACGACATAAATTAAACTTTTATTGTTTATGTGTGTTTGTGTAAGTTTAGATAAAAAATTTTTTAAACAATTTTTAATCTTGATGAAATTGAAAGGATTTTTATGAATATTTAATTGTCCTGTTTAATTTCTTTTTTACCTTGGTATGTATACCTTTTATAGGCATGTCTACAAAAACTCGCCAATTTCGTTAAGCAAGGCCTCTTGCAAACTCTACCACCCGCAGTAGGTGAGATATTACTGTACAAAAAATAACTTGTCAATGAACAGATTATTTTACCAAAATAATTCTACCTAATTTATTACCTCACTAATACATAGAAAACATACAAGTTTACTGCTGCGTTTTGAAAAAGAAGGACAACACTATTGCTTATTAATGCTAAATCCTATATTTATTCTTATTTTTAGTTATAGTTACTTGTTTTCTGCTTTTATTCTAAGATAAGGAGAGAAGATGCCAAATGAAAAAAACACAAATTCTCAAATTTATATTTTGTTTTCTCCAGTGGCCTCTTAAGGTATTTAGTCATTCGATGGCGATCACCGAATGCACGACAATTGTTGTGTATTTTTAAGACCATTATTACTTAAACTGCACGTTGCTCTGTCCGCTAGTACGTGTTATGTAGTTGTGTGTGTGACCATTCACATACAAGCAAACATCAAACCCACATGACTACAAACAGTGCGTACCTACACAACATAGTGGGGAGAAGTGGAAGGGATTTTTTATCTACGCAGGTATCAGTAGTACAGAGATAGCAGTGTTTCCTCTGTTCTCTGTGGTTTAGACACTTAAGGAGGGAGTTCAAATAAAAAAGCAACTTTTTTATTTATGATTATTTTGCTTTTTGAAATTTTTTTTCAAATTAGGGAGGGTTTCAGATAGAAAATTTTGTTTTTGAAGCATTCATTACTCTTCCCTGTGGGGGGAGGGGACCCACTTTCACAAGTTTTTAAACGTTTACAAAGAACGCCATATCTCAAAAAGTAATGAATATTTTTTAAATATTTTTTTATTATTTTATTCCTAAAGGACCTGTCCATAAAGCTGAGTATGGGTTTCAGGTAATTTTAAAAATTAACTATAAAATTTTAATCCCAAACTTCTAAAAATTATAAAACCCAATTTTTATTTTTCAAAAAAAAAATGCTTAAAAATAGTTACAATTGTTCAAATGGAAAAAGCATACTCCACTTTATGCGCAATATGTTTATGAACAAGATTTTAAAAAAATTAAGTCTCGATCTTTTCTAAAACTTGAGATATGATTTTCCTTGTCGGGAAAAACACAACTTTTGGGAAACGGTAAAAAACAAAAATAATAATAAAAGAAGCGGTTTACTCACTGTTTATTAAAACGTCTACAAAGGCATACAAATAAAAGAACATTATCTTAGTGCATACTATAACTCATGTACACACCAAAATTAAATATTACTGAACAAATCGCGAGGGGGAGCCAACGTTATCTGCAAAGGAGCAGCAGCTTGGCTGTGCGGAGGCTCACAAATAATTATTTTTCTACTTGAAAAGATAATTTTTTGGCCATGTTTTATATATCACCGTGTTTTTAAAGAACCACAGAACAAAATAAGAACAAAAAACGAGATTCGAAAAAATTTTAGTTTATTAGCCGTTTCTGGCGTGAACTCTCTCCTTAAAAGTGCGAGAAAATAGTTTTTAAACCTTTTTTTTTTCAAATACGCGCCATTTTTCCAAAAAATGCTTTACTTCTGGTTTTGATGAGGGAATCCACAACTAAATATGTCTATAATAAAATGCCATATAATTTTTTTCGGATGTATTGAAGAGGCTCTATCATTTGCGCAGATTGGGGCTTTTTTTTTACGTTAACTTCAACGACTTCTGTACTAGAGAAAAAAAAAATAATTAAAGGGAAAAATTTTTTGCTTGAAATGTGATTTGTATCCATATTTTATATTTTTTTTCCATAGAATCTATAGCACCTATTAAAAATTACGAAGTTATTGCCGTTTAAAAAATTACTGTAGGTACAAGCGAAGAAAGATAAGGGTACCAGTAGATAGGCTATAAGAGAACGGTGACACAGCAAAACCCCAGTTTTCCGGACTACTTTTTGACAGTGTTTAGAACCGTGTAGTTTGGGGTCCTACTGTACCTCGTGTATGGATTGACCTTTGACCCCGGCACGTCCCGAGTACATGTAACAAAATTTGTAGTTGACATTTGACCCCAACACGCGCTCATACTGTTGGCCTTGAAATTCCTAAGACATGAGTCATCACTTCGACAAAATAAATTCAAGTCAACCCATTATGCGTCATCACAATTTGGTCATCACGATTTGAATTTGTGTTAACCCATTCCACACCAGCACTAATGCAGTTTTTGAATGCAAACCTAACGCATGCGCAAACTGAATTTTAGTACACGACGCATGCGCAGACTGAATTTTAGGCCACAAATTGATAGATGGGGTACACTACCGCATCAAAAATGTGGGGATACCCTAACTCGGGGGTGGCCTCAAACTCTTGACACCGTACTGTATCGTAATTTTTGGTACACTGCCGTGTCAAAAGTGCGGACCCTCCTAACCAAAAAGGTATCCGATCACTTTTTGAAGGGTACTGTACTTATTTTGTGTACGTGCAAACCTTGGCCTTTGAACCCAACACCCGCTTGCCTCAATTGCGTTATCTTAAAGGAAAGGTGCACTACCATGTCAAAATGTGGGGAATACCTTAACTCAGGGGTGGCCCCAAACTTTTGACACCGTACTGTACTTAAATTTTTGATACACTGCCGTGTCAAATGTGTGGACCCCACCCTGACCAAAAAGGTATCCGATCACTTTGTGAAGCGTACTGTACTTATTACGTGCAAAACTTGACCTTTAACCTCGCTTAATTGCGTCATCTTAAACGAAAATCGGGAGGCCCCTAAATTTTGTGGGGGCCACTGTACCAAGCGCTAGATTTTAAACCATAAAACTAACTTCAGATTTCCGACTCCAAAGTCCAGAATTCAGACCGCTATTGTACTTTTGAAAATTGGGTGTCGGCTGTATCTCAGGGTAATTTCTTATATGTATTTAAAAGCACGTTTTCAGCATAGTCAGCGCTTTATAAGATTAATTTGTTTAAGTTCAAAAATTGTTTAGTAAAAAATATCACCCATTATAGGCCTCAAGCAAGAAATAATTTTTTATGAGTTTTAATACTGTAACATTTAACCCACAGCGAGTATTCTTTAGTTAGTTAGCAAAAGTTCCTGGAATTTTAACGAGTTATAAAAAATATCGCTTCTTATAACTAGTATATAATAGTATAACTAGTTTAGAATTTTAGAGGGTAGCACAAAACTAATCTAGCATAATTCATAAATCAAACAAAAATTATCCTAATACCTACACACTAGGGATCGCGGTTTTTCAAAAATAACCGGTTTTCGGTTATTTCGGATTTTTCATGCTCAGTTTAACCGGACGGTTTAAACCGCTCAAAATAACCGGTTTTGAAATAACCGGTTTTCGTTTTTTTTTTTTTTATTTTAGGCAAAACAATAATAATTATTAACAGAAAATTTTTATTTTTACATTTACAATTATTTTTAAACGAAATGAATACCGTGAATATAGATAAAAATTTAAAAGTAAATTAACTAAACTAACAAACTCTAAACAAAAACTTTAAACAAAAACAAATGTTTTTCACTGATTACTACACGATAAATTTGTATTTGTCTAACGAAAATTTGTTACCTAGCAATTTAACGAAAAGATATTCAACTAAAAATACCTGTCAGCAAAGCTGGAAACAAATTAGGTTAGGCAACAACACTTAGGCAACAAATTTGAACCTTTGAAAACAAAAAATTATTTTTAAAAAATTACATATCTTAATTACTGACTACTACTTAAACAATTTTTTTTTTAATAATTAGGGCAACGAAAAATGTATTTTGACCTTTACAGAATACTTTTGCTGTAGATCAAATTAACTACAGTTGGTCTGACGTCATTAACAAATAAAGCAAAATTAAACGTACATATTTATGTTACGATAGTCACTCGAATATAAAAATAACAAAAAGGAAACGAGACAAAAAACTGAGTGCTTCTAATTTTGCTTCATTTATTGCATATATTTGATTACGTCAGACCAACTTTTTTTAAGTTATTATATCAGTAGTAGTTTTTGGACAGAACGGGCACCACCTCCCCACCTCCCGATTTTTTGAGTGACCCCGGGAGGTGGTAAAACTACCGAGGCGGTTCTAGAAGCCTCCGGCGGTGGGTGGAGTAATATAAACGAAAATTTTTTCTAAACAGAACCCAGCGGAACTTGATCCAACCTAACAGAACCCAACAAAATTTGGTTTAACCTAACAAAATTTTTTTAACCTAAGAATTAAAAAATTCCCTAACAGATGGCGCAGCCACCTTCCTGTAAATTCACTGCTAGATGGCTCTCGTAGTTTGGATAATAGTGATCCCTGTGTGTAAGTTTGAAAAATTGTCAATAGATGGTGCTGAAAATCATTTTTGATAGTTAAACTAGCCATTAAAAGATGGCGTTGCTAATCTGAACTACCGCGAACTCTGTACCTAGATTCAAAATTCCATAAAAAGATGGCGTTGCTTTCATAAGTTTATCATATTTTTATCTGAAAACAGGTTTAAACTGTCAGCTGACGTCACTAAAGGTAAACTGATATCAAATAGCGAAGATTTCTGTCTAATATGTGAAAATGAATTTTATGATTGTATATTTTTATCTGAAAATTTGTACAGGTTTTCTTCTGAATAAAAACACATTTTTTTATTTTAATAAATTTATTTTAAAAAGAAATATTTTACAATAAAAATGTTTAAATGTTATTACAATAATATTTATATATAGATATGACATTTTCCATGGCGCAAGTTGCTCCGGAATGATGGCCGCATCGAGGACTAGTGTATGTTGATGTTATGATTCCCAACTTGGGGCAAATTGTTATTTCTTCAAAGTTCATAATGGGCGCTGATGGTAGTAGTCGTTTCAAATACCGCACTTTTTCTTCTCCTTTCGTATAGATGATTCGAGTTCCGTGCAGATTGTTTATTAAAATGTATTGTAGTTCCTCGTATTCAATATGTTCATCAATCCAGGCGAAGCCATTATGATTTTTCCGCAACCAGCGAGCTGTGCGTTGATCTTTTTCACTTAATCCGCAAAACGGTATTGGTGATTTGAAAATATAGTGTTGTAGTATATAATCTTCACCACAATTTTCGTCCGAAGAATCGAAGTTCAACACAGCCAATTCCTTTATGTAGAATTTCCCATTTGTTGAATTTGGAAATCCTTGGAAGTCAACAATTGCTGCGTCGGTCGCCATTGTGCGATGTCTAGAGTCAAACTGCTGGGCTTAGAATTCAGTAACTAATGTTTTCTTTAAAATAAAACTGGTTTTTATAGGTGCGAACTTGCTTAAATAAGTCGTTTGTATGTATGTTTACTGACGTCATTAAAAGATTTAAATTAATTTTTAATATCATACCCTAAAACTTGATTCGAATATAAAAATTCCCCATAAATTTATGTATAACTATTTTGATATTATTAAAATTGTATAATTTAAATATATGGCTATGAGTAGAAAAGTTAGTTTTTATTCATATGCCGATTTTTGCTAGCAAGAAGTAATATGTTTGAAAACTATTATCAAATGTTATAAAAAAAATCCATTTACAATTACGGTACACCATATATACTCGTAAATTTTACAAAAATGTATCACTCTGTACATTTTTTAAATCTGTGTGCACATTTTTTGATGTTATTTAATATCAGAATATATTTAATCAGCTAAAAATTGTTACATACTTACGTTATAAATATCTAAGTGTGTATTTTTTTTAAATATGTACCTTATAAATACCCATGATTACTTTACTATATCTCTAATCACGCGATATCGTGTTATAAAATACATAAGAATTTACTCATTTAATGTAAAAATATTTGATCATCAACAATTAAATAAAAACGAATTTTTTAAAATATATATAGTAATATAATATTTTGCATATATACAGTACTCTGTTAAAAGTACGGGTTTCTACACCGTTAAAAAACATATTTTTTACAATATCAATATATTGTAAAAAAAATCATATTTCTTAATATTTTTAAAACTGAATATGTAATATCAAGAATTTAAAACAGTCTTGAAACATTAATTTCTCCTCATAATATTTTTTTTATTCTTAAATTAATAGCACAATGTTCCATATATTTTAAGAAAATTTTCCTTTTAATATTTTATATTTACTTAAACAATGTATCTGTTTTTGCTAAATTTATTACTTGTTAGTTTAATTATTAACAATTAATTAAATATACCTATAGGTATTAAATGACCTCTAGTTTTTGTAAGCAGCTGTAGTAATAGTAATTCATCTTAAATACGGAATTATTTTATCAATGCTAAATAAGCGTTTTTCCTCATATTGTCATACTCCAATATATTGTATATTATTATAATTTATAAAAATGTGTTTTATTTATTAAAAAATTTAACAAAATCATAATCTGACTTCACGATATTTCTGATTATATACTACATCATGTCTATACATATATTAACAAGTTTGCCAAAAAAATGATGATGAAAAAACTTTAAGTCTTAAGACGTTAGCAATTGTTAAAAAATAAGGTTACACTAACAAATGACGATGAACGATTTGGTTCGTGGCATCCCAACAATTAACTTATAACTCTCCCGGGGGTATTCTGAGATAAATAAGAACATTACATATATTGAGTGATTTATTTAATATATCTACGTAATAAATTTCTAACACTGACTGACAGACAACGCACAACCTAAACCGTTGGGTTTAAAAGAATTAAATTTTGCATAGGAGTTCCCTATGTGACGTAGGTGAGCACTAAGAAAGGATTTTTGAAAAATTCGTCCCCTAAGTGGGTTTAATAGGGAATGAAAATTTGTATGTAAATTCTTTATTTTTGAAGTTAGTGATATTAAAAATATGTTACTATGGCTATTAAAATAAATATTTAATGAATCATTAACTTTAACCGATAGACAACGGACAACCTCAACTGTTGAGTTTAGAGGGACGAAATTAAGCACAGGAAATTTCTGGAAATTTATTCCCTAAGGCGTTAAAACAGAAAATGAAAGTTCATATGGGAAGTTCATCGTGGATATTGATTTAGGCTTTTGAAAAACATTAAAAGTGAGCACAAAGTGAGTACCTAATAAAGAGATATTGTCGATGGGCAATCTCATTAGGTATACGGCTAGTATGTAAATAAAAGATAAATTAAATCAAAATCCGAAAATGTATGAAACCGAATCCAACGAAACCTAACCTATTGATCAAAACAAGTCATAAAAAATTTTCAAAAAGTGGTATTTTACAAAGTAAAATTTTCAAAAAGTGGTATTTTTTTGCAAAGTAAAATTTTGAATAATAATTATTATGTTTACATATTACTTATTTTCAGAAGTTCTTCTACTAGAACATGTATTAGCATGTTATACATTGTCTATAGTCGGAGTTTTCGTAAAAAAAGTTTCAAATGGAAAACGATTTTGCGTATGCGACTAAAGTATGACTTGTATATATGTTATTTGAGGATTTTTGGTGTCTACACATGGAAATTAACTATACCTAAGGGGTATTCATGCAATACAGAGTCATATTAAAATTTTATCAATCCTAAAAAAAAAGAAAATAATAAAAAATTCCACTAGCACACATAAAATTTTGAAAGTTAATGTAAACGAAAATCAAAAACTATTCTTCTTAAAAAAAATATATTATTAATATCTAAATATTTTCTTTCTATGCAGCGAGTTGAAAATAATGCGTTAATGCAAAAAAAAAATCAAACATTCTCTTATGTATGCAAGTTAATATTTTAAGAATAAATACGTATACAGGGTGGGAAGTAAAATAATTGTCGTCGTTTTCAAGAACGGATGAAAACTTTAATTTGGACTATGAAATTTTATTTTATTTTTCCGGAATTATGCTGAATTCAATTAATTAACCCTTTCCTGCACAGCAGTTTTAGATCATTATTGTTCGACGATACTTTATTTTTAACAAATCATTAATAATATGTGTGAATACTTATTGGCAAGAATTACATAGTTTGCACATATGTTCTATTGTGTCAGAACGTCAATGGAACAATGCAATTTAATTGCCTATATTTAGGAGCAAGTAAAAACATTACCTATTTTAATAGCTCTGAAAATATACATTGGATAGTTCGTTGTAAGAAAAATCACTTCGACGATCTTTTTTAAGGAATTGTTTAAGGACTGTGGTATGTAAGAAATAATAACACGCACATTATTTTAAAATATTTTATTAAATAATTAACATACAGCTGTTGGAAAATTACAAAGATTTTTTTAACAACTTATTAAATGTTGATAGCTTATTTTAATATCTCTTATAGGGCCTTAAGTATAACTCTTCACCCGCAACTGACTTATATACCCATTTGGTGATGACGTGCTGTTGTTGTGATGTAGTTGTTTTTCTTCGATATGGAGCTTCTAGATGATTCTCGATGGTTCCAGAATGTTCCACCATTATATAAAAAGGGGAAAGAAAAAGAAAAAAAATGGTGTAGGCCGTCGTTGCCGGTGGGGATTGAACCCGGGCCCTCGGCATTGGTGATCCGATCACATCACCACTGCTCCACCGGACCGTGGTGATGCTAGTGCTCGGTGTTGAAATTTTGATACGCGTGTAGGTACAACTGCTGATGGGTAGAGTACTCTTCTGCTATGCCGTACGCAATGTTGATACAGTAGAGTCCCAACAAGTTTTCCATATTATTTGTTTGCGTGCATGTTTATTTGAGTTAAATTTTCTTAGTTACTATATTACTCTCTCGCTCATGTTGCCTGATTTATGTTTTCATCTCTGTCGGTTGCTCGGTGGTGTGTTGTATTTTGGAAGTCTCTCGAATAATAGAACGTATATAATTATATTTACTATTGACCAAACAAAAAAAAGCCTTTGTTTAATAGAATACAATTTGATACACGTAACACGTTAACTCGAGGAGCGATCTCCTGTAATTATAAGTTTTAATTGTTGAAATTAAATTGTTATTTAATTCTTTTGTAACTATTAGAAATCAATAAACGTCGTTTTATCGTATTTCTTTTTTATTCAACGTTAAATACCGAAGTATAATTAATAAAACTAATAAAAAGTGTTAACTGTTGGTCCGCGAAGCTATCCCGACAGCGAAATCCTTAAGGAGGCGAAGGATTCACAACCTTTGGATACAAGAAAACAGGGACAACATTTGAAATTTAGCAAATCTTTTGGGAATTTGTAATAATTGGCATCATCCTCGGCACTAATAACGTCGTAAAGTGACATCACATTTCGGGGAAGTTTAAGAATTAAAACCTCTTCGAAAGGCGAACGTCGCAATTTCTTACTATATTTAGATAGATGTGGCTATACACAAATTGGGAATTTGTATACAAATTTATAATTTTATTGTTTCTGCAACAATATTGAATAATTTAAACTTGAAACTATAACTTATATTTCTGGTTATGAAACAGTTACTAATTTTCATAAATAAATTATCTTTTGGCGTCAATAAATTATCCCCAAACTTGGCGCCTAGGGTGCGTGCCCCGTTCCCCCCCCCCCACTTCGTGAATCCGGCCCTGGTAAGCCTAAAATTTTCAAGAGAAATTTCTCCCTTATTTCCGAATGTTGCACCTTAGGGCTTTGGAGATTTACTACACTAGTGAACCTCTTTAAATACACGGAGACTCGGCCAAACCGGTGACTCACACAGTGTGACCTCTCCTTGTTAGCAAAAACATACCACGCTTATTTTTAATTGTGGCAATAGTTTCAGGTTTGATTACTCATTTTAAAACAAAGTGATTTTGAGTTTGTTTGAAAATGAACAATTAAGCTTGAAACAATTGCCATAGTTAAAAATAAACATGGTATTTTTTAAAATATTTGTTTTATTATTTACAAATATGAAATACCATAAAGTAGCATTCAAATCAGTAAATAGTTGACATGCTTATTTTTCGGTATTAGTTTTTGTAATTCTTCCAGGCCACGAATCGATCAAGAGCATACATCGCGCTCTTGTGTTTTGCAAACAAATATTTTAGAACCAATTTTTAAAGTGTTGTGCCGTTAATTTCCCTAATTTTGAAGATGATATATATAAATTGATGGGTCGGAACAGCGTTTATTCTACTCGTGAGGTAAGTCACTAGTAGCCTCTTTCCAAACAATAAAGAAAGGTGTTATCAATTTACCAATTGGGGGAAGTAGTGGAATGATTGTATAACTGTGAGTTGCTGATGATTCGGATTGCACAGATATTTCAGCTCTTTTGCTTCCGAAAGCTACAAGCGTCTGAACAAAGTGTATTTTAAACCAAAATCCGCTTTCGTCTGCATTATACACTGACTCGGCACCAAACGTAATAATGCAAAGCTTTACTATTTGCACCAGGGGTCGGCAACCTTTTCTGGATGGCGGACCATTTTTAAAAAAAATAATTTTTACCGGGTACCATAAAATAGCTTTTTTAAGCTAATTTTCGAATCTAAAATTCAGTTATTAGAGTCACTGTCTTAACGCGACTGGAGCCCGAAACTATGATAGAAATAAATAATTTATTTTGAAGTCTGTAGAATCCGAAAATGACATTCACTAAAATTTATACCCACGCGATAACTTTCGAACAAAACATCCCGTTTTTACAAAATTTGTTGAAAGTGTTGGAAGTTGATCTTTTTTGCCAAAATTTCCTCAATTTTTTGCTATATTTTCTTACACCGTTGGGAAGAGGGGAAAAAATCACATAAAAAAGATTTTTGAACAATAATTCTATATTAACTAATTTTTGTAAACGGATATTCGCTACATTATGCAGGATGCTGCGACAGGGGTATTTTATTTTTTTTCTTAAGTTAAATATAATTAAAAATCAAGATGAAAAAAAAAAATGTTTAATTACAGTTTTATTCACATGTTATAATAACATTGGAGAATAAGAAAAGTACAGCGTATGCTCAACTCTGCATAAGCAGAGGAAATTGTTCGAAAAATTACATTGCTTGGTGGGCCGCATAAAAATCTGCAATGGGCCGCATGCGGCACGCGGACATATGCCTTATGACTCTTCTACTCGTTTTTGACAGAAGTTCGAATTTTTGCATTCTAATTAAATTTCGCCTATTTTGACATTGGTTGACTTAACCTAATTATCATTTGACTTAAAATAATAAATTACACCAAATTTATGCATATAAATGATAATTTAGATCATGACACCAGTGTCCTGCCAATACCAATACATTTTCGGGAATAGCTCCCCATTATCCGAAATACCTCCCACCCCTATTAGTTCGGAGAATCACGGGACTGTTGCAGGTATGTCTAATCGCATAAAAGACCGACTCGATCGGTCCGGGCGATCGTAACATGCCCGCAACTTGCCCGCAAAATGGCACGTGGCACAATGCGGTCAAATTCGGAATTCACACCGATGCGGGCACCTCATAAAAGCTATTTTTATAAAAATACAATAGAACCAACAAGTGGACAAAAAATCTAACCTACAAAAATCAGTACCGTAACCTTTCATTTAATAAACTAAATTTGAAATATTACAGTAAAACCTCGCTATTTCGGACTTCACAAATTCGGAACTTCTATAAATCAAACTGGCAAAAATTTATATAGTATATTAGAGTGTAGTATACAGTTTGCAGTAAATTCTTAATAAAATTAAAGATTTTTCATTTTTAAACTTCTTATTTATCACTGAATTCATCGACTTAAATTATTACGTACACTTATGCTTTGAAATTTATCTAAATTAAGTACATGATGTCCGTAAAAGTGAGGATTACACGTGATTTTAAGAGTTTTCTATAATTCGGAATTTTCGCTATTTCGCACCGGCCGTGGTCCGCATTAGGTCGAAATAGCGAGGTTTTACTGTATTTAAATATGTATTTACCTAATGTCATAAACAAAAAATGAAACAAAATTATAAAAAAAATTTACGAATACGTGACCTATTCAATGGATTTAAAATTGTGTATTATTTTAATTGCACTACATAGTAAAAGCATTTATGTTTAGATTTTTTACCTAACAGTTAGTTATACCAAAGGTAGTTATACCGAACAGTCAGAAAAAATTATTTTCAAGGGTTTGGCCACTTGAAATATCTTTTTTTTGTTAAGTATTTTATTATCTACCCACTTTAACAGTTCGTAAGATGTCAGCAGACAGATTGCGCTGCCCGTCAATTTGCCCGCAAAAACTAGCTCGTATTGGTCTGAATACGTACATTTAAATACATTTATTGAATTGTTCGTGCGGGAGGCCGCACGGATAATGGGACGGGCGTCCGTCACGGTCTGTCCACACACTAATACATACACGCAAGGCTTAATTTCTGCGGAAACGTGGAGGAACGGTGTTTTTATTTTTATTTTTACTTATCTATTTTTTTTTTTTTTGCTCATTAGTGCCATTTTTAGGAGAAATAAGGTTTTTCTATTTTTGCTCAAAAATTTAAGCAAAAGTTTTCGCCGACCTTGAATATGCGTTTCCCCATATTTTAGAAATTAAGCCCTGCAAACACGTATGAAAAAAATGAAAAGATATTAAAATAAATTATTATTAACAAAGGATGTAGGTATTTATGTAAAATGAAATAAACTGGTGCTATGTAAAATATATTAATGGCGACCACTAGTGTGACATTTTGAAAAAATCGAAATTTTTTTTACATATATCGATAGTCTATACTCTATACCTTTAGAAATAACATACTAAAATTTCAAGTGTATATCTCAAATAGTTTTTGAGATCTGAAGAGTGGATTCTGGTTTCTGTTATTGACCTTGAGGTATTCAGAAATATATGATGGTTAATAGGTGTGGGGTTTCTGTACGTGACTGCCAATCACATAGTTTGGAGCTGCTAGACCCTGCCACATTTCAACGATTCGTCTAGTTTTACTGTGATCGTTGTAGTGAGTACATTGTAAAAAATTTTAGTAAAAATTTTCAGTGTTTAAAAGTTTAAGACTAAAAGGTAAGGTAAAGGAAAACTACATTTTTCAAATTTGCTGCAGTTATATCTCGAAGACAAATCATCCGATCGATTTGATTCTTATTGCAGCTTCTTTTATATATATTACTAGTACCTTTATGGGGATTCTGAACCACTGAGGCTGTTCGCCTCAGCCTCCTCGCGACCCTAGCGACATCTATGAGCAACTTTTGTAAGTACCGTCCCTCAACAGTACCCCTAACGATATCTATGAGCAATTTTTGTAAATATTGCTTCTAAACAGTACCCCTGACGACATCTATGAGTAACCTTTACAACCACCATCCCTAAAACGACATCTATAAACTTTTTCAGACATGCTATCTTTTATTATAAAACAAAAGTACCAATATTTATTAATTCAAAACCACACGCAATCAAGATCACCCTGTTTATGTGTTATACTTGTATAATAAAAAAATAAACGAATAAGAAAATAATTTCTACCTTATTAATATTTCATATGTGCGTATATCTATATGTATGTATGCACTGTTATACTTAAAAATCAAGAAAAATGAAAAGAGTTGTAATAAGAGAACGATCTCTTTCTTATTAATATTTTATGTGTATGTGCGTACCTATTAAATATCAGCTTTAAATACAGATTACTAACATTATCTCTGTATTATCATTAATAACAAAAAATATCACATTGACTGCATGTGATAAAAATTTATACATACATTACTTACCATTAAGATACTGTAACATCTATGTGTACCAAGTTCATATAAATAAAAATAATTATATGAATAATAATTAGGACACATTTTCCATTTATACAAATATTTGTTTTTATATAATAAAAAATTAAAACTTCTTATGTGCAATAAAAATTATTATTATGACCTTACACACATATAAATCCATTAGACCTTGAACAAAATTATTCTTCAATATAAATTCAGATTAGCTCCAAGCGATAGAAAAAAAAACTGCATATTTTTATTAGTGCAACATTGTATTGTATTTGGACTGGTATTAATTATTTAATCAAATTTATTAAACACAGTAAATTTTTATTTATAAGGGATACAACATATTAAGAAAAAACCAATATTCTTAATAAAATTTTATTATTAGAAGTTAGACATTATTATTACATTAAAAAATATAATTTTTGTATTAAATTATTATTAATAACATAAATATTACATTATTATTAACAATCTGATTCATAGTGCATTAAGCATATACATTGTTAATAATAATCTGATTCCTAAATATAATTTACAAAAAAGTTATATAAAAAATACCAGATATACTCGTATGTATGTTTGTAACATATGTGTGTGTGTGTGTGTGTGTGTAACTGAGCAACTAATAAAATTATCTTAATGTATAAAAAATTTAGCACACTTTTGTTATTATAAAATCAATTTCACATATAAAATTTAATTAGGATTGACCGGAGTAATTGTGAATGGGTTTTTATGAATTGAGATAAAAGCGTTGTTTTAATTTAAGTATTTTTTATTTTATATATCACATTATGATTGATTTATTTTTAATTCTATACTATTCAGGATGCACCAGACAAATTTTGAGCAAATTCGTATGAAAAACAAAAATTTTATAAGCCATTCACATTTTCCCGGCACGGTTTTGCAAATCTTATGAATTTTGGGGTAAAAGTGAATGCCATCAGAAAAATAATTTAGAATGCATTACAAGAGAAGCGAGGTACATCAGAATCAGCCCAACTCAAATTCTTCACATTTACTCTACTTTGAAAATTTTTTATAATACTTTATCGTTCACAATTGCTCTTTGTTCAATGCAAGTTACCCGTACCGCAAATTTGGACAAAAAATCAAGGTTAAATAAAAGCAACAAAAATTGTAGGAACAAATTTATTGCAAGCTAAAAATGATATTTCAATGATATTTTGTCATTTTATCATATAAAAATCAAAAAATTACATGATTTTCACACAAAAACAAGGAAAATGAGACTTTTTCAAGGAAATACATTTAGCTTACATGAATAAAAAACAACAATCTATTAGGCCTAATATTTTAAATAAAAAAACAATGGTTTTGTGTTAACCCTACGACATCTACAGAACCACTGAAAACAAGTAATTTTTCGGTTTTTTGTAAGTTGTTATTGGCTAAGGGAGCACAGCAATGATCTTATAGATTGATACTCAAAACATATCGCCTTTTGCACAAAAATTCTGTTTTTGTATTGTTTGTACAACGGAAACTTTTACAATAATGTCACCATCATCTTCATCAACATTTTCAACTCTGAAAAAAACACTACTGAAATTTTTGACCGATTGGGGGCATTTGTGAATGACGTTCACAATTACCCCATAATTTTAAAATCATGGGGTAATTGCGAATTGATAATAAATTGTCCAATTTCTTTAGCAATTAATAAGGAACCCTCTCAGGTATTAGGCCCTTTCGTTAGAAATACTTTTAACCATTTCTTATCTTTTAAAAAAGAAAATGTATTAAAAAAATTTTGAGGGTTGGTCAAAGTAAGGTACACAAAATTTTGCAAGGTTTTTTTTTTTTTTTTTTTAAAATAAAAAGAAAAGTACTAATATTTGGAGAATTGTTATCAAATTTTAATAGCATATTAAAAAAAGGACAGAAAAACATACTAAGAGTTGATTTTTAAAAATATTAATGTTATTTCAGAAATTATGTTCACAATTACCCCAATTCACAATTATTACGGTCAACCCTATACCATATTGTTATAAAATACAATGTTAGAAACAATTCAAAATTTAGGTATTTTTATACATATCTTACAAAAACTATCTAAAACTAAACAATTAATAAATACTTACATATAGTTTAACGTAGTATGTATTTATTGTTATTAAATCTATTAAGCATTTCATAATGTACAGTACGTTCAATTTAAACTTAAGCCTAAATAAATAAAAAATTTAAATGCTTTTAATAGGAATCGTTGGTAGTTACTGTGGTTATAGGCTTAGGTTTAAATTGAATGGACTGATATAATTTGTATATATTTTACAAAAATATGTATGTAACTGAACGATTAACAAAATTATTTTCACGTATAAAAAATTTAGTGTAGTTTATTGTTATAAAATATATTGTAAAAGCAGCTCAAAATTTTAAATATTTTTAAATATATTTTACAAAAATATGCATAACTAAGCAATTAAAAACTTACATTTCTAAAATTTGTCGATAAATATAAACGCAATAAATATTTCTGCAGTACAGAAATATTTAAAAACTGCATAAAAACTACATATTTTAGAAATTGTACCCTAAAATTATACTATTGCTTAAGACAACTCATCCAAAAATATTTAAAATTACATCACAAATTTATTAAATTTTAAACGATATTGAAGAAAACCATCACATTATTCAAAAAGTACATAATACATTTCAAGAAATAAAAAATTATGTTAAAATTATAATTAAAACTTTTGTGTTCTAAAAAGAAAAAATTAACCAAATATATAAAAATATAACAAAATATTTAAATTCAATTGTTGCAATAATTAAATGTCACAAATAAACATAAGTAAAAAAAAATAACTAGACAAGATTACTTTTGTATAATATGTATATCTTTTAAAGTCACTCCTTTCACTTCTATAGTAAACTGTTTAAAGACGAGTTTTCATAATTATGCGCAATATTTATTCTGTCTGCAGCATACATATCCAAGATAACTGTGTAATCGAACGTAATAATTAGATACAATGTAACACTTTTTTAGTTGCATTAATTATTTTAATCACATATTTTTATAAAAATACTTGTTTAGTTGAATTAATTATTTTAATAGCATATTTATTATAATGCCTGGTCCACATTGCTTTTCTTTTAGCCTGTTTCATAGTAATGTTTTTAGTTAATGTCTTACCTTTTTTTGACTTTTCAAACAGAGTTCCTTATTTTAGATAAACAGATTAGTTTCATTAGATACATCGCTGGTGCTCAAGAGCAGTAGTGATTCTGAGAATAAACAGGTGTTACCAGAAAGAAAGATTGCTCCGAGCAGAAGCTAGTCACACAGAGCAAGAGTAACAGTCTGAATAGGAATAGAGTCACTCATAGAGTCAATCATAAGGCCACTCACAGAGTCAGTCTGAGCAGCGATATAGAGTCATTCGGAGTAGGAGAAAGAGCAACACCCGGCTCTGAGCAGAGGGGGGTGGGGATTGTTAATAATAATGTAATATTTATGTTATTAATAATAATTTAATACAAAAATTATATTTTTTAATGTAATAATTAATAATGTCTAACTTCTAATAATAAAATTTTATTAAGAATATTGGTTTTTTCTTAATATGTTGTATCCCTTATAAATAAAAATTTACTGTGTTTAATAAATTTGATTAAATAATTAATACCAGTCCAAATACAATACAATGTTGCACTAATAAAAATATGCAGTTTTTTTTTCTATCGCTTGGAGCTAATCTGAATTTATATTGAAGAATAATTTATTCAAGGTCTACTGGATTTATATGTGTGTAAGGTCATAATAATAATTTCTATTGCACATAAGAAGTTTTAATTTTTTATTATATAAAAACAAATATTTGTATAAATGGAAAATGTGTCCTAATTATTATTCATATAATTATTTTTATTTATATGAACTTGGTACACATAGATGTTACAGTATCTTAATGGTAAGTAATGTATGTATAAATTTTTATCACATGCAGTCAATGTGATATTTTTTGTTATTAATGATAATACAGAGATAATGTTAGTAATCTGTATTTAAAGCTGATATTTAATAGGTACGCACATACATATAAAATATTAATAAGAAAGAGATCGTTCTCTTATTACAACTCTTTTCATTTTTCTTGATTTTTAAGTATAACAGTGCATACATACATATAGATATACGCACATATGAAATATTAATAAGGTAGAAATTATTTTCTTATTCGTTTATTTTTTTATTATACAAGTATAACACATAAACAGGGTGATCTTGATTGCGTGTGGTTTTGAATTAATAAATATTGGTACTTTTGTTTTATAATAAAAGATAGCATGTCTGAAAAAGTTTATAGATGTCGTTTTAGGGATGGTGCTTGTAAAGGTTACTCGTAGATGTCGTCAGGGGTACTGTTTAGAAACAATATTTACGAAGATTGCTCATAGATGTCGTTAGGGGTACTGTTGAGGGACGGTACTTACAAAAGTTGCTCATAGATGTCGCTAGGGTCGCTAGGAGGCTGAGGCGGACAGCTTCGGTGGTCCAGAGTCCCCATAAAGGTACTACTTATGTTTCTCCATACCATTAACCTCCAGTTTTCCGGTCGAATAAACAATGTAATTTTGATAGGCTAAAAACCATCAAATTTTCGCGCGAAATATGAAAATTTTTTAAAAATTCCGCCATTTTATTAAATTTTAACTTTTTTTTCGATCGAGGGTTATGGTACGTGCAATACCTTCTAGTTTAATAAACTTCTTGGTTTTTTTGATTTCAGACACTGTGAAGGTCACTATCATTGCAACAGTGGGAATACTTTTTTGTAGCCCTAGGAGATTGCGAATAACTCGCCGAATTTTCAGTTTTTTGATCCAAAAATTTTATCATGTATTTATTAGATATCTACAAATATATTCTTAAAATATTAAAACATTCCACGTCGTAGTTTTCTTTAAAAAAATTCTCAAAACCACTATTTTTCAGACGATCACACTAGTGGTCCCCCTTAATTAGGAATTCTTTTATTAACAGACAACAGCCACCTTTTTTTACTAAAAATATCTGATGAAATTAGGTATTGGGAGGGGGTAATCAAACCTCACTGATTTTATATTTTTAATTTTTACAGCAAGGATTCTTTTTATAATACACCCTGATCAGATAGAAATGCAATTATATGTCCATCTCTTTTTAAGTACAAATTCAGAAAATTCAAATTGATAACTATGACTTGCGATTTTGACGCGTATAGAATAAAAATGTATATGATAATTGTTTGCAATACATTTTAGTGCAAAATATTTAAAAATCAGTTAAAAACTTATACTTTTATAAAAAAAAAATAAATGTATTTCGTATTAAAAATGAATTTTATATTTAATACATGAAACATCCTGTATACAATTTATACAGGCTGGAAACAGATTTATCGAACATAAGTCAAATACAATGGAAAATTGTTCGTAAGATCAGTGTAGTTTCTGACACTTTTTGAACAATAATATTCGTTTTTGCACGATCGTGTATTTTCAGGCATTTACCAACGCTGTTGACAATGCTGGTAAGTTACATTTCCCGAACGTTTGTTTATATCCATGGAAACCAAAAACTAACAATGCGGTAAGTAAAATAGGTGCCCGGTAAGTAAATAGGAGTGCAGTAAGTGAAATTAGCTCAAAAATAATTGTAATTATTTATTTATATTGAAATTAAAAGTACAATTTTAACAATTAGGAAAATAAATCGATTAATATGAAAATTTTCACTAGTTTACACATTTTTTTTTTTTTTTTTTTTTTTTTTTTTTTTTTTTGATTAAGATTGGGATACTGCTGCCGGTGGATGGCGCGGTCAGCAGCACCCGGCAGCATCGCCAACTGAGGGCATGCGCCGCCAAATACGATATAAATAAAAACAACACGTAAAGACAGGGACACATAAATGCACTAGACAATGGACAAACATACACATAATAAAATTCACCGATGAGCCCTGCCATCCCAGGGTTTCACAAAGAGAGGACAGTCCTTGGTGGTGGTACGCTAAGTACTAGCCAGAACGTCCGGGCACCAAGAACTGAAAACCAACGATGAAACTCCCCTGAGGTGTAAAGGGCCTCGGGGTGGAGGAACCTGACTAGACAAACTCAAAAAAAAGGAAATAAATATCACAGAGCAGTATCACAACAAGGTATCACAGAAGAACTTATTGCGTCGCTGGGTAGCCACTGGCCGACCAGTGACGCAATACGGAGTTAAAACAATACCGCTGTAGAGCCATAACAACAGGCCTACAGCGGCATAACAAAATATCACAGATAAGGAACATCAAAAAAATAGCGAAACAAGAATTATCACAGTAACCCATCGCACTAGTGGGGGGGGGGGGACTGGAACCACCCAGTGGTGCGATGGGGATTATAACAACGCTAATGGAGATTCAAAGAATCTCCATTAGAAGGAAACTAAACAAAAATTCAGCAAAATAGAAAAATAACAATAAAATAACAACAAAATATCACAGGCTGAAAAATCACAGTAAATATATCACAGCGTACCCACTGTATTCTCGGGGGCCTAGAGCCGCCCAGTGGTACAGTGGGGATTACAACAACACCGTTGGAGGCCCCATGGACCTCCAGTGGCAGAAAAAAAAACACAAAGGGGACGAAAAAACAATAACAATCGGAAACGTGTTTAAAATGATTCTGTGTTGTCCTAATTTATTAACTAACCAGAGCCCCGTTAGCCTGCTAGCCAGCTAGCAGTTACCGCCGAACACGACGAGGACGAGGGGTTAGATTTATGCCCGGCTGCACATTATTATTATTATTATTATTATTATTATTAGACTTTTACGCCAACCTGGCGCTCACTACTCAGTAGAACAGTACTGGGTAACATTCACCTATACCGGCATTATGCAAGGTATTAGGCTCTGTGGAAGGGTAATGTGCCAAACCAATCCGTAAAAGTACCGTAGTACATTCACGGACGGGTTTGTCACATCACTCCTTATAATGTTGTTGTTGTTGCTTGAAACGAGGTGTTATGCGTCTATTTTGGTGTACACTGGTTCGTACGACGAGACTTTTGTGGGAGCGTAGATGTTGGCTCAATGACAGACGGCTGTGAAAGCCTAGTTCGTTTTCGTGTCCTCAGAGAATAGGTAGGATTAGGGACAGAGGGAAGGGAAAGGACTGTTTGTGTTTGTGTGTGTGTTCGTGTATGTGTGTGGATGTGTCGTTCTATTTTACGTTTCTTGGTGTAAATGTGTTCTGGTTCATCAAAATGCTCATTAAGATCGGGTGTTCCTGGAATTGCGCGTTTAGACGGTACAGAGGTTGACGGACTTTGTGTGTTATTGAGTTGGGGAGGATTGTGCACCAGAGCGGTAACAGTGATGGTGCGGCAGTTGGTCGATCCTCCCTCTCCATCAGACGAATCTGGATCTGTGTGTGTGTTAAGTGTTTGTGTTTCAGTGTTAGTGTATTGTGTGTTTATGTATGTGTGTTGTGTGTCAGTAGGATGAGTGTCAGTGTATTGTTCGCTCACTGTAGATGGCTCAGATGGAGTAGAAGCAGGTCTTGTGCTTTCACGTATCGCAGTCGGATTCGTATTACTGAGGAACTTCCGTACTATACGACACGTGTTTATGATCACTGCCTTTTGCATAGTGACATATGTGTATTTTGGGAGACCCAAGAGGCTCAAACTATTATGTAGTGTGTGTGGAATGACCCCGGTGGCACTGAGCACTATTGGAACGATGTGGACATGTTCCATTCGCCATTGTTGTTTTATTTCGGCTGCAAGGTCAGTGTATTTATCCAATTTAACTGCGTGTGTTTTTTGTAAGTTGTGTGTATTTGGAACCGCAATATCGATCAGATAGATTGTCCTAGTGTTTTTCATTACGAAGGTGATATCTGGTCGATTATGATTTATGGTCTTATCTGTAATAATCGAGCGATCCCAGTAAAGTCTACAGGAGTCATTCTCCGCTACTACTTTTGGTGTGAGCTTGTAGTAAGGTGTTTTATCGGTTATAAGGTGGTGCTTAACCGCTAGTTTCTGGTATATGATTTTGCCAACCTGGTCGTGACGGTGTTTGTATTCGGACTGAGCGAGCTGAGTACAGGCAGCTGTGATGTGTTGGATCGTTTCAGGTTTGGAATGGCATCTCCGGCATGAGTCAGATGTTATTGACGAGTCACGAAGTATGTATTTTGAGTAATTCTTTGTATGAATTACTTGATCTTGTATAGCTAGCATGAATCCTTCAGTCTCCGGGAAAAGACTTCCTTGACTCAACCAGACGTGCGACGCTGCTTTGTCGACGTTACTCTGATTAAGATCATGTGGATGTCTTCCATGTAAAGGCTTCCGAATCCATTGCTGAATTTTGTCCTCCTTCGTGACCAAACGGCAAAAACTATCTGGCATTTCTGTGTGTGAGAGGTTTAATGGTGTGTATGCCTTGTCGGCTTGGATTATTGCATTGTGTAAGTGTGATGTGTGTGTTTTGGTGTAAAAGTATTCTCGCAAGTTATGAACCTGTTTATTATGCGTGTTCCTTATGTCTATAAGACCTCGACCCCCTTCGGCTCTTGGCAGCGTCAATCGTTCTATCGCTGCTTTGGGATGATGAATTCTGTATTTGGTCATAAGGACGCGGGTCTTGATCTCGATGTTTGTCAAGTCCGTAGGCGTCCATTTGATTACCCCAAATGAGTATGTTAGCACCGGAATTGCGTAGGTGTTAATTGCTTTGATGGTTTTTTTTCCATCAAGGTGGGTGCTCAGTAATCTCCGTACACGCGTTAGGTATTGCTGCATCAGGTGTTGTTTTACAGCGCTGTGATCTATACGTTCGTCCTGATTGAATCCGAGATACCGGTACGACTCTCCCTTGTCCATGGGCTGCATAACAGACTCTGGTTCGAGTTCGAATGCGACTGCATCTCGTTTTCCTCCAGAACGACATTGTGTTCGACATTTATCGATTCCGAACTCCATACAGAGGTCTCGCGAAACCTCGTTGGAAAGTCCCAGCAGCTGCTGTAATTGATGTTTAGTAGCTGCATAGATCTTAATATCATCCATGTACATTAGATGTGAAATGGTATGGCGCGAATTCGTTTGCGTACCTACATTGTAACCGTATTTGGTTTCATTTAACAGGCGAGAAAGTGGATTCATTGCGAGACAAAACCATAATGGACTCAATGAGTCGCCTTGGAATATGCCGCGTCTTACTTGAATAAGGCCGCTTGTTGTTTTTTCATTACCAATACTCAAATGTAAGGTCGTTCGCCAGTCGGACATGATCGTTCCAAGGAAGTTCATGATACTTGTGTGTATTTTGTAGAGCTCCAATACTCTCCGCAACCAGGAGTGCGGGACCGAATCAAATGCCTTTTTATAATCAATAAACGCTGTGTACAGGTTACGTTTTCTCCCTTTCGCTTGTTCCAGTAGTACGGAGTCAATCAGAAGCTGCTCTTTGCAGCCTTGTGACCTCTTTCGACATCCCTTTTGTTCTTCTGTCAGTATGGTGTTAATCTGACAATGCTCATTGATCTTTTCTGCCAGACAGGACGTCAAAATCTTATACACTGTAGGCAAGCAGGTGATAGGCCTATAATTCGCAGGATTTTTTTTATCACTGTTTTTAGATTTCATGTATGTGATACCCTGCGTTAGGAACTTCGGTGTCAGGTTTGGTGTTCTTATAAATAGTGTAAAGTGTTCAGCGAGATACTTGTGTGTTGATGTAAAGTGTTTGAGCCAGTAGTTTTGTATGTTGTCGATGCCAGGTGCCTTCCAGTTATGCGATCTCTGTAAAGCTCTGGAGACGTCCTCTGTAGTAATGCCCGTATAGGGCATCTCCGGAAGATGTTCGCTATTCCTGCACTCTGTATCGATCCAGCTGGCTTTGTCATTATGGTCAATGGTGTTGGACCATATATTCGCCCAGAAACTACGGAGTGCGTTCTTCTCCGGTAGACCATTACTGTCAGTTACCGTGTTCGTTAGAGACTGATAAAACCGTCTCTCGTTTCTGCTGAACGCTTGGTTTTGTCGTCTGCGTTCAGTACTGGTCTTATATCTTCGTAAGCGCTTCGCTAGTGCTGTTAATTTTTGGTGAAGCGTATCTCTGATCTCTGTGAGTGTTTTATTGGGTTCCTCGTATTGTGTGTGTACTGTGTGTTTGCGTAATATGTCGTGTATGTATTTGTTGAGCCGTTTGGACCTCGTACCCTGTTGGTATTGGGTGATCCTGCCGAGGTTGCATCGGATGTTGCTGATGCGTTTATTCAATCGTGTTTCCCAGGCAGGAGTTTTGTGTTCCTTCGAGTTGTACGCTACAGGTGGTGTTACATCGGACCCGTTACAACGTATAGCTGCAACGGCTCCACAATAGATAGCTGTGTGTAACTCGATAAAATTGTCACATGTTTCCAAGTGTTTAGGCAGTATTGTATTGTTTAATATCTCAACGATCTCAGCCAATCTACGTGAGGTGTGTTGTTTAGGCAACAAGTACCTATGTGTGGGGTCCGTCCCTTCAAATTCACTAAGCGCTGTGTTAAATTCCAGTTCGATCTTTTGCAGTAGGGTGTCATTTACTGCTGTCTCATGGTGGTCAGGCTCATTCTCGACAAGTTGTTGAGTGTCGTTTTGTGTGGGGCTCTCCATTTCTGGTGGGCCGTCGTCCTGACTTTCTTCATTTTGAGCAAATTGATGTGCGACTTGTGTTTTAATGGTGTTTATGAGGGAGGAAGGGATGAGGTTATTGGTAAAAATGACACGTTTTTGGTCTGCCAGTCTCTGTTCAGTAACGCGACTTAGGTGAGGGTAGCTGTGCGCGAACTCTTGATGTAATTTTGTAAGGTAACCAGTTTTGTCCGTTTCAAGTCTAGTAACTTTGAAGTATGTGCGTACGATGAATTCATTCAGTTCATCTGTCCATTGCATACGCACACGCTTCTTACCAGCTTTAGTGGTCCCCAAAGGATGCTCCGAGGAAACACTTAAAGTCGGCTGAGCCAAAGGTGTTGGGGGCTCCGTAAGTAGGGCAGTAGCATTTTGGCTGAAGGTGTTGTTACAGCTGACAGCTGGCTGCCTAGAACCCAGCCTGTCGTCACCGCGATCTAAGCTGTCACATTCAGTGGTGACCCTGATGCGCCCGGTCGCTCCACCGGCAGCGGCATTTTTCCGAGGCTTTTCTTTTCTTAACTTCTCCATCCTAATGGGTTGTCCTTTTAGTCACCTTTTACGACAAGCAGGACTTACTGTGGCCAAATTCTGCAAAGTGAAGCCCCCACCCACAGGGCGTTTATTATTATTATTATTATTATTATTTTTACGCCAACCTGGCGCTCACTACTCAGTAGGACAGTACTGGGTAACATTCACCTATACCGGCATTATGCAAGGTATTAGGCTCTGTGGAAGGGTAATGTGCCAAACCAATCCGTAAAAGTACCGTAGTACATTCACGGACGGGTTTGTCACATCACTCCCTATATTGTTGTTATTGCTACTTGAAACGAGGTGTTATTCGTCTATTTTGGTGTACACTGGGTCGTACGGCGAGACTTTTGTGGGAGCGTAGATGTTGGCTCAATGACAGAGGGCTGTGAAAGCCTAGTTCGTTTTCGTGTCCTCAGATGGTAGGTAGGAGTAGGGACAGAGGGAAGGGAAAGGACTGTTTGTGTTTGTGTGTGTGTTTGTGTATGTGTGTGGATGTGTCTTTCTATTTTACGTTTCTTGGTGTAGATGTTTTCTGGTTCATCAAATTGCTCATTAAGATCGGGTGTTCCTGGAACTGCGCGTTTAGATGGTACAGAGGTTGACGGACCTTGTGTGTTATTGAATTGGGGAGGATTGTGCACCAGAGCGGTAACAGTGACAGTGCGGCAGTTGTTCGATCCCCACTCTCCATCAGACGAATCTGGATCTGTATGTGTGTTAAGTGTTTGTCTTTCAGTGTTAGTGTATTGTGTGTTTATGTATGTGTGTTGTGTGTCTGTAAGATGAGTGTCAGTGTATTGTTCGCTCACTGTAGATGGCTCAGATGGAGTAGAAGCAGGTCTTGTGTTTTCACATATCGCAGTCGGATCCGTATTACTGAGGAACTTCCGTACTATACGACACGTGTTTATGATCACTGCCTTTTGCATAGTGACATATGTGTATTTTGGGAGACCCAAGAGGCTCAAACTATTACGTAGTGTGTGTGGAATGACCCCGGTGGCACTGAGCACTATTGGAACGATGTGGACATGTTCCATTCGCCATTGTTGTTTTATTTCGGCTGCAAGGTCAGTGTATTTATCCAATTTAACTGCGTGTGTTTTTTGTAAGTTGTGTGTATTTGGAACCGCAATATCGATCAGATAGGTTGTCTTAGTGTTTTTCATTACGAAGGTGATATCTGGTCGATTATGATTTATGGTCTTATCTGTAATAATCGACCGATCCCAGTAAAGTCTACAGGAGTCATTCTCCGCTACTACTTTTGGTGTGAGCTTGTAGTAAGGTGTTTTATCGGTTATAAGGTGGTGCTTAACCGCTAGTTTCTGGTATATGATTTTGCAAACCTGATCGTGACGGTGTTTGTATTCGGACTGAGCGAGCTGAGTACAGGCAGCTGTGATGTGTTGGATCGTTTCAGGTTTGGAATGGCATCTCCGGCATGAGTCAGATGTTATTGACGAGTCACGAAGTATGTATTTTGAGTAATTCTTTGTATGAATTACTTGATCTTGTATAGCTAGCATGAATCCTTCAGTCTCCGGGAAAAGACTTCCTTGACTCAACCAGGCGTGCGACGCTGCTTTGTCGACGTTACTCTGATTAAGTTCATGTGGATGTCTCCCATGTAAAGGCTTCCGAATCCATTGCTGAATTTTGTCCTCCTTCGTGACCAAACGGCAAAAACTATCTGGCATTTCTGTGTGTGAGAGGTTTAATGGTGTGTATGCCTTGTCGGCTTGGATTATTGCATTGTGTAAGTGTGATGTGTGTGTTTTGGTGTAAAAGTATTCTCGCAAGTTATGAACCTGTTTATTATGCGTGTTCCTTATGTCTATAAGACCTCGACCCCCTTCGGCTCTTGGCAACGTCAATCGTTCTATCGCTGCTTTGGGATGATGAATTCTGTATTTGGTCATAAGGACGCGGGTCTTGATCTCGATGTTTGTCAAGTCCGTAGGCGTCCAGTTGATTACCCCAAATGAGTATGTTAGTACCGGAACTGCGTAGGTGTTAATTGCTTTGATGGTTTTTTTTCCATCAAGGTGGGTGTTCAGTAATCTCCGTACACGCGTTAGGTATTGCTGCATCAGGTGTCGTTTTACAGCGCTGTGATCTATACGTTCGTCCTGATTGAATCCGAGATACCGGTACGACTCTCCCTCGTCCATGGGCTGCATAACAGACTCTGGTTCGAGTTCGAATACGACCGCATCTCGTTTTCCTCCAGAACGACATTGTGTTCGACATTTATCGATTCCGAACTCCATACAGAGGTCTCGCGAAACCTCCTTGGAAAGTCCCAGCAGCTGCTGTAATTGATGTTTAGTAGCTGCATAGATCTTAATATCATCCATATACATTAGATGTGAAATGGTATGGCGCGAATTCGTTTGCGTACCTACATTGTAACTGTATTTGGTTTCATTTAACAGGCGAGAAAGTGGATTCCTTGCGAGACAAAACCATAATGGACTCAATGAGTAGCCTTGGAATATGCCGCGTTTTACTTGAATAAGGTCGCTTGTTGTTTTTTCATTACCAATACTTAAATGTAAGGTCGTTCGCCAGTCGGACATGATCGTTCCAAGGAAGTTCACGATACTTGGGTGTATTTTGTACAGCTCCAATACTCTCCGCAACCAGGAGTGCGGGACCGAATCAAATGCCTTTTTATAATCAATAAACGCTGTGTACAGGTTACGTTTTCTCCCTTTCGCTTGTTCCAGTACTACGGAGTCAATCAGAAGCTGCTCTTTGCAGCCTTGTGACCTCTTTCGACATCCCTTTTGTTCTTCTGTCAGTATGGTGTTAATCTGACAATGCTCATTGATCTTTTCTGCCAGACAGGACGTCAAAATCTTATACACTGTAGGCAAGCAGGTGATAGGCCTATAATTCGCAGGATTTTTTGTATCACTGTTTTTAGATTTCATGTATGTGATACCCTGCGTTAGGAACTTCGGTGTCAGGTTTGGTGTTCTTATAAATAGTGTAAAGTGTTCAGCGAGATACTTGTGTGTTGATGTAAAGTGTTTGAGCCAGTAGTTTTGTATGTTGTCGATGCCAGGTGCTTTCCAGTTATGCGATCTCTGTAAAGCTCTGGAGACGTCCTCTGTAGTAATGTCCGTATAGGGCATCTCCGGAAGATGTTCGTTATTCCTGCACTCTGTATCGATCCAGCTGGCTTTGTCATTATGGTCAATGGTGTTGGACCATATATTCGCCCAGAAACTATGGAGTGCGTTCTTCTCCGGTAGACCATTACTGTCAGTTACCGTGTTCGTTAAAGACTGATAAAACCGTCTCTCGTTTCTGCTGAACGCTTGGTTTTGTCGTCTGCGTTCAGTACTGGTCTTATATCTTCGTAAGCGCTTCGCTAGTGCTGTTAATTTTTGGTGAAGCGTATCTCTGATCTCTGTGAGTGTTTTATTGGGTTCCTCGTATTGTGTGTGTACTGTGTGTTTGCGTAATATGTCGTGTATGTGTTTGTTGAGCCGTTTGGACCTCGTACCCTGTTGGTATTGGGTGATCCTGCCGAGGTTGCATCGGATGTTGCTGATGCGTTTATTCAATCGTGTTTCCCAAGCAGTAGTTTTGTGTTCCTTCGAGTTGTGCGCTACAAGTGGTGTTACATCGGACCCGTTACAACGTATAGCTGCAACGGCTCCACAATAGATAGCTGTGTGTAACTCGATAAAATTGTCACAGGTTTCCACATGTTTAGGCAGTAGTATATTATTTAATATCTCAACGATCTCAGCCAGTCTACGTGAGGTGTGTTGTTTAGGCAACAAGTACCTATGTGTGGGGTCCGTCCCTTCAAATTCAGTAAGCGCTGTGTTAAATTCCAGTTCGATCTTTTGCAGTAGGGTGTCGTTTACTGCTGTTTCATGGAGGTCAGGCCCATTATCGACAAGTTGTTGAGTGTCGTTTTGTGTGGGGCTCCCCATTTCTGGTGGGCCGTCGTCAGCCTGACTTTCTTCACTTTGAGCAATTTGATGTGCGACTTGTGTTTTAATCGTGTTTATGAGGGAGGAAGGGATAAGGTTATTGGTAAAAATGACACGTTTTTGGTCTGCCAGTCTCTGTTCAGTGACGCGACTAAGGTGAGGGTAGGTGCGCGCGAACTCTTGATGTAATTTCGTACGGTAACCAGTTTTGTCCGTTTCAAGTCTAGTAACTTGGAAGTATGTGCGTACGATGAATTCATTCAGTTCATCTGTCCATTGCATACGCACACGCTTCTTACCAGCTTTAGTGGTCCCCAAAGAATGCTCCGAGGAAACACTTAAAGTCGGCTGAGCCAAAGGTGTTGGGGGCTCTGTAAGTAGGGCAGTAGTATTTTGGCTGAAGGTGTTATTACAGCTGACAGGTGGCTGCCTAGAACCCAGCCTGTCGTCACCGCGATCTAAACTGTCACATTCAGTGGTGACCCTGATGCGCCCGGTCGCTCCACCGACAGCGGCATTTTTCCGAGGCTTCTTTTTTGTATGCTCCATCCTAATGGGTTGTCCTTTTAGTCGCCTTTTACGACAAGCAGGACTTACTGTGGGGAAATTCTGCAGAGTGAAGCCCCCACCCACAGGGCGTTTATTATTATTATTATTATTTTTTTTTTTTTACTTAAAATTGGGGTACTGCAGCCGGTGGATGGCACGGTCAGCAGCACCCGGCGGCATCGCCTACAAAGGGCATGCGCCGCCAAAACGGGGAAAATGATAAAAACGACACATATAGACAGGAACACATAAATGCATTAGACAACGGACAAACATACACATGATAAAATTCACCGATGAGCCCTGCCATCCCAGGCCTTCATAACGAGCGGACATTCCTTGGTGGCGGTACGCTAAGTACTAGCCAGAACGTCCGGTCACCAAGGACTGAAAACCAACGATGAAACTCCGAGGTGTAAAGGGCCTCGGAGTGGAGAAATCTGAGTAAAAATATCACAATAAAACAACATCACAATAATATCACAAAAAAAGAAAATAAGAGGAAAATCTTATTACGTCACTGGGAAGCCACAGGCCGACCAGTGCCGCAATAAGTAGTCAAAAACAAAACCGCTGAGGGGCCACAACGGCAAGCCCACAGCGGCACAATAAAATATCACAGATAAGAATAGAAAGAAATGATGTACCACCTCGGGTGGAAAAGGCCCTCGGTGGTACATCGTTAAAACAAAACAAATTAAAATAATCTTATTAAAAAATAAAAACAACAATATCACAGATTTAAAAAAAAAATAAATTTCTTGCTCTGTGGCACGATTCCGTTCCCCATAGTCTCAACAATTCCGAAATGGCTTCGTCAACACCTAGGAACTCACACGTGTAGGGACAGTGACATCTGATTACTGAGCAACATGTACTGTTCTGTCAGATAACTGATTACTGGGTACATGTGCCGTTCTGTCAGATGTCGGGGTCAACCTACACGGGAGACCGGTACGATGACTAGGCCACGTTCGTCCGAGTCGAGGCTACAGAGAACGGGACAATGCCACAGAGTATCACAAAGTCAACATCTGACCTGTGTTCGTATCACTTCGACGGGGCGGAAGCCGCCATATCAACGCCCACGAACGCATCCGTACGAGGGACGACGACGTCTCCTTACTGGGCGAGCTCGCTCAAGCTGTTCGGGCAGACGTCGACTCGTACGTGTGGCCGATGAGAACGAGTGCGTCGGGAGCCGCATTCCTTCCCATCGAAATGACAAGAACAAGGCCAGGGAAATATCACAGACCGAGCAGCTAGACAATACCACGGCAGGCATGAAAATCCCAAGTGGCATAACAAGTATCACAGATATAAAAGTATCACAGATAGGTTAAACAAAATCACAGATGTAACATCACACATTTCAACTCGTCTGAACGGTCTCGTCGGACTCCGAAGATCACGCCCATGGAGTAGACAGCACTGACGACGCATTGAATTCCGGTCAAGGTACCAATTTAACCAAATCAAACTGACGCAGGCACAACACTCACTCGGGGGATACAACATCGTCCCCTCCACGCGATCATTCTTGTCGAAACACAGTACCAGAGCCTCGTCAGCCTGCTAGCCGAAGCTAACAGTTGCCCGCCGGGCACGAACGGGGACGTGAAGGATGGATGTTAGCCCAGCATTATTATTATTATTATTATTATTATTATTATTATTATTATTATTATTATTATTATTATTATTATTATTATTGCCATTAGTCTTCATATTTTATTGACGTTTCAAAAGGTCATTCAATCATTACAATTTTCTGTGGTTTTCATAATCTCCCTTTCATTTTACGAGAATAAATTTGCAGCCAAAAATAAAATGCTTCATCAATTTCATTATTCTCACTAATATTATTGTTTAACATACTATTTTCCTCAATTTTTTTAATAGAAAATTCAAAAAAAATATTCACGCCAAGTAAATATTGACGCTTAATTTTTTATTTACAAATATAGTTGTCAATTGTCATTACAAAGATTCGTATAAAATGCTATAAATATTTATAATATTTATTCATGGCATTCTATGTCATAACATAGAAATATAAATTTCACCTATATTATCCGAATTTTATTTTTTATTTAATATATTTTTATTCTTTAATTATTTTAAATCGATCGTGCAAAAATATTATACAATACACGATACGTTAAGTGCCTACGAAAATTGCAAAAACTCGACCCTGCGGGTCTAGTTTTCGCAACATTTTCTCGATCAGTAAAAGTAACTTATATTGTAAAACACTATTTCAGGTCGTTACCGTGAATATACTGTATACAATATTTTCATAATTATAAATTAATTCCGGATCATTATCACATTACTCTGTAGACAAAATCAGCTTGACATTTGCTGTTAGTTTGATGATTGTAAATTTAATTTGACGATTAATGTTCGATAAATCTGTTTCCACCCTGTATATTCGTAGTACATGCTTAAAAGGAATAAAAAATATATTTCTTTCTTTCTTAAAAAGATTACGAAATATGTTTCTTTCTTTTTCGCACGTGTATTATAAAACGAATCCTTCCTGTATATTATTGCTAATAATATTATACTGCTACCATTTCCAAAATATTTAACAAAACTGAACAAAATTCAAATTTTAAGGAGTGAATGCCACCCCGTTGCGTGGCGTGAACGAAATATGGCTCATGATTAGTTTTAATAACATCTACGATCCAATAAAGTTTCAAAATTTTTTGAAAGATACAGTTGAATAAGGCTCTTTGTTAGTTTAGATCATGAAATAAATAAATTACGTAATAATTATTTAAGTAATAAATGAATCTAGTGGTGTATGATAATATACTACTAAAATGAAATTCTGCTCGTACAAATTACAACTACGTCGGCTATACAAAGGCCAGATTTCTTTCTCGTAAGAGTAAATCATATTTTTCTAACATATTTACATATGGTATAATTATATGGTAATTTATTTTTTTGTAATTTTGTTTGGGTACTAGGCAGTTTAGTTATTTTTTAATTAAACTGGTCTCCTTCATGGAACTTCATATATATCTGAAAATTTAATACTAGGGTATTTAAAATTAATTCACAATACAATTTTTCAATATTTCTAGCTACAAGTAACTACAGTCAGCCACACTCGTATTCGAATGGATTCCCATAATTTCCCACAAATTTGAACTTTTTTGGTTATAGTATTAATATTTGGATCTTCTACTTCCTATATAAGCTAAAAAAATTTCATTAATAGTTTTTAAAAAAAATTCTCTAAGAAAAATGTTATGCATGCAATTTGTATCAACATGTCTAACGCCACATTCGTATTCGAACACCTTACAATTTGATATACATTTTTAGTCGAATTTTCTCCGAAAAATTAGACTTATACAGTCTATACGATAAGAGCTGCGAGAGGCGAGAGTAGGGGCGCTATCCGTTTTCGGACCCGTAGAACACGAATATGTAGAAAAAAATGTCTGATATATATATATATATATATATATATATATATATATATATATATATATATATATATATATTCCCGCCACCTTTTAATTTGTGTAGGGCCCCCCTATGGAAATTAAGAGATGAAATTTGGTAAATGGGGCTCATTTTCGAGGCACCTCATACTATCAAAGTGGGGTCAAATTTTGGGCAAATTTTTTTTCTGACCCGACCTTTAAGGGGGTCGTGGGGGGCGGAAAAGCAATAAAACTTTTCCAAACCGGTTTTAAATAATGTTTCGGTCAATTATCTACAACATATCTAAAATTCAGCTTCCTAGGATGATTTGGTGGGAGTAGAGGGGGAAAAACAATTTTCGCTGGATCTAACAGGCCCCCAGCCCCCGAGAATTAACGTAGAGGGTTGAAATTTGGTGTGTTGATAAAGTTCGTACCTAGGTTGTGCTTTTTGGAGGTTTTAATATTTTAGCCCCACCCCCCTCATTTTTAAGCTACAATTTCATGCATTTTCGACGTTTTCGAAGTTTGTACCACTCGCACAGGTCACCCAAATAAACCTAGAGGGCTGAAATTTTGTATTTGGATTGAGTTAGTATCAAGGGGGTGCCTTTTGGGAGTCTCGACTTTCAAACCCTACCGCCACCATTTTTATACCCAAAAAAACATGATTTTTCTTGTTTTTAACAGTTTCGTTCGGGTCAAAATCTCCCCAAATAAACCTAGAGGGCTGAAATTTTGTGTACAGGTTAAGCTAATAGCCAGACACTGTTTTTTGGGGATTTCAACTTTTAACCCTTACCCCCACGATTTTTACGCCAATATTTCCTTAATTTTTTTGCTTGTTTTCTAACACGTCTAGAGACTCTCTAAGGAAACCTAGAGGGCTGAAATTTTGTACGTGTATTCAGTTAGTATCCAGCTAGTACCTTTTAGGGAGTCCACATTACTTTTCCCCCCACTTCTTCCATTTTTACATCGGAACTGAATGGTATTGTTAAATGTGTTTTAAATGCATTACTTTTATTCTAAATACAAGTAGGCGAATAGTAATTTTAAAAAATTTAAAAAAAAGTGAATACAATTTTTTAACAAATGAAATACATACATATTAAGTAATTTGAAAATGTTATTCAAGTCACTGTTTATTTATAAATTAGGAATTTTGGATTTTTATTATTTATAAAATAGAAATTTTGGATTTTTTTGGAAAGAAAAAATATCTTCATAAAAGCCTTCCAGTTTACTATTTAAGTTCCTTCTTTAATATTTAAAAATAAAACACAAAGGCAATTAGCGGATAAGCATGGATAGAAATGCCCTCGTACGAATTGTGTTGGCTTTTTCCCTGTTAACTGCTATCGGCACAAAATTGTAATTTACTGAGATTCAGCCCTTAAAAACTTAAAACCTTTTTTTAAAGCCCCGATCAACCGGACACTCATCATCAGTTTTGAAACCACCAAAATTACAAATCGCTTGTGGACTTTCAATTATATTTCGCTTGTAGACACTCAATACCGAAGATGAAAGGAAAAAATTCGACTTCCGTGGTGGGGCTCCGCTGCTCACGGCGTTTTTATATGTTTGAAAAATGAATTACTTTATTTTCAAATTTAGAAGTATATTTACGTAGGTAAGTACCTTTATTTTAAATAAACATAAAATTTAATAATCCTTAAGGTCGGTATATATCGGTATATATCACGTCTTTCAATAACGCGAGAAATTCTTCCAGGACAAAAATACTTTGCTAAGTAATCCTTTCACTTAATCCTGACCATTTTATCACTTTTTCATGGATTTTTGTTAATTTTTTCATTAAAAAATTACAATTTAGAGTAAGACGTAATATTTTTTATCCATATTTCAAGAGTTATTTTCTAATTTATTATACTGTTTGCGGTCCTTTATGACATATTAAGTGTTAAATAGTCGCCTACTTACAATTTAAGCCCTTTCTGTAGAATTTATTTGGTAGCATAGATCAATAATCGATTTCTTGGACTCTATTGAAATTCCTTAAATTTTCCAGTAAATATATGAAAAAATTGACCTTAACCCTTTATGGGCCAAGAATATTTCTAACAATTGTACAAGTTTGATTTTTGGTACATAATTTAGAAATATCGTAAATATTGAAATTCTGTCATGTATTTACCAGGGAAATGCGTGGAAATTGGTTTTTGCTTTCGTATCCATATGGCTACATTGGCCTTTAACTGTAAATGTCGCTTATATGTAAAATGTTGCCATATGGTTACACTGGCTTTTGAATAAAAAAAAACGTTTCAAAAAAAAAAAAGATTATTTATCTATTTCTGCAAAACAGTTTTATTCATTTACAAGCAGAAATAATATTACGATTTATTACTGATGAAATGAAATAAAATATTTCTTTGTTTTGGTGAGACGAAGTCGTGTATCACATTTTACACATTTTAATCTCGTGAATGATTTTTTACAATGTTATCATCGACATTTGTTGGTCTAAACTAGCCAGTGATGTATAAAGTTATCTTTATATGGCAATAAGCTGGATTACGAACGTTTGTGACTCTTATTTAAATAAGGTTCTTCAAAATCTGATTCAGACGTCAGAATTTCTGTGTCCTCATTATCTAACTCGAATAATCCGATACATCGGATACATCTGGTGGTAAAATAGCCACATCACAGAGTTTACCATAAAATTTGCTATAGCGGACGTAACTACACGTTTCATATTCCAAAAATGAAACGTGTTATTAAAGGCCAGTGTATCCATATGGCTACGAATTGTTCATAATGGTTATATTTAAAAATTATTTATCTAGGCTAATGTATCCAATTGGCAATAGTAAGTTTTTAGCAAATTTATAAAGATTTCTGGCCACAAATAAAATAAAATAATGTTAGCATATTAAAATTAAGTATATAATTAAACAAGTAACATATATAAAAAAATTTTTTAAATGTACCTATTAATCACCAAAAAATGTAATTACTTTAAACACTTTGAAAAACCGGCCAAACAAGCAAATTCCATGACAGTTTTAGTGTATATTTTTGTTCAGTAGTGAACAGCACTGTCCAACACCATATTAAATAAGGACCATTTTATGTCTGTATGCTAGTTTAAATGTATAATTCTTAATAACACAAGAAAAAATGACAATTAAGGTTCACGTAGCCATTTGGCTACCATGGCTCATAGAGGGTTAACGATTATTAAATTTTATGTTTATTTAAACTAAAGGTACTTACCTACGTAAATATACTTCTAAATTTGAAAATAAAGTAATTCATTTTTAAAACATATAAAAATATGTATCAAATTGTAAGGTGTTCGAATACGAATGTGGCGTTGGACATGTTGATACAAATTGCATGCATAACATTTTTCTTATAGACTTTTTTTTAAAAACTATTAATGCAATTTTTTTAACTTATATAGGAAGTAGAAGATCCAAATATTAATATTATAAACAAAAAAGTTCAAATTTGTGGGAAATTATGGGAATTCATTCGGTTTAAATTTTGTCACATGAGTAAATATGCTGCTGTACAAATACGAGTGTGGCTGACTGTATATCAAAAAACTGAATAAATTACATACACGTTTGGAAATGTGTTGCATGCCTATATATTTCCCCCTATCTGAGCATTTTCTGTAAGTGAATTGTTATATTTAATTATATATATTTTTTTAGAAATATTATTAATTCAAATGGAAGCGTAGTGGATGCGGCGGTTGGTATACTCTTCTGCCAAGGTGTTGTAGAACCACATCGTAGTGGACTCGGTGGCGGATTTTTAATGTTATTAAAAATTAAAAACAAAGTTTACTCATTAAACGCTCTTGAAATGGTTCCCCAAGATACAGCAAATAATTCTGACGAAAATATGAAAGGTAAGAACTGTGCGTTTGTATTCATTGTAATGGCAAATTTAAAAAAAATTTATTGATTTATAATTGTCTTTCTCGCTTATTTATATAATGAGATTTTTCACTGTTTCCATACTTTTGACTAACCCTATATATACCATGTGTTTTTTGAGAGTTGCCATTTCTATTGCAACCAAATTTTTATGATAGAAATGATACTGGAAAAGGTTCTTTTCTTGGATGTAATGGAAATGTAACCAAGAAAAACACTATCGGTTGAAGTAGCCTCAAGTACATATGCATATTTTTACCGCCTAACTAATAAATTAAAGAAAAATTAAAAAATTAAACTTGAGTAAAAAATTTTTTTGCTCATTTATGTTGTTAATTGCCGCATTAGATCAGTTTTATCGAAAAATTAATAAATAGTCTCATTTAAAAATCTATAAGTTTGTATCATAGCTCGAAAACCATAAGAGCTATAAAGCTCCTGACTATAGCAATCGGTTGCCCCTGTCGATATCTACAACTCTTAGTTGAACAATTTTTCGATTAACTCAACGGTTTGGCTGTAATAAAAATGGCAACTCTCAAAAAACTCACACAGTATATATATATATATATATATATATATATATATATATATATATATATAAATATATATATATATATATATGTATATATATATACATATATATATATATATATATATATATATATATATATATATATATATATATATAGTGTATAATGACAAAAGATAAGATAAATGATAATGACAAAAGACCTTGAAGTCAACGATCAAGGTCAAATGCTGGCTTTTACTGTAATTTTCAATTAAAATTTGTACTGTAATTTTTTTAATTTTGACGTTCCACAGTAGGTGCAGACAGAATGTAGACCTGCACAGTAGATGTAGCCAAGATGTAGACGTGTGCACTAGGTGCCGGTAGGATGCAGAATTTTCCTCTCTATCCATTTCCGGGGTCGAAAACTGGGATTGCTATTTAAAAAATGGACTTGACCATGATACAGTCCCAGCTCACTCAATATCTAGTAGGTTTCATAAACGTAAAACCAAATAAACGTTCACTGTCTTTTGTTTTGAATTGTAATCACATCGAAACGACTGAACCAACTTCGATAAAATTTGGTACACAGATATTATTTACCCGGAATAAACACATAAAATAATTTTATCCCGATTGACGTTTCCTGTGGGATTCAAAACTAGTTACATAATAACACCGAAATAACTAAATCGAATTAGATAAAATTTAGGATACAGACACTAATTACCGTCAACACATACAACAATAATTTTAATATCACATGGGATAGTTTTATCTAGATTAAAAGCTCCTGGGGAATACAATACCGATTACATGATCACGTCTAAATAGCTAAACCGAACGCGATGAAATTTAGTACACAGATATGATTTATCTTGAATCAACACATAGGTTAATATTATCCCAGGTGGGGGTCCTGTGGGATACAGAACTAGTTAGTTAATTACAGCGAAATGTCTGAACTAAATTCCATGAAATTTGATATATCTACAGCAGCCACTAGTAGTACGAATATAGGCATTCGAGAACCACCTCCCCTCCTCACGACTTTTTGACTGACCTCGGGAGGTGGTAGGTAACCTATGTGAGTTATCGCGCCCAACCTAACGGAACCCTGGCGAACTTAGCTTAACATAAGAATTATACTTTTTACTAATAAACAGCGTTGCTAGTCTGGATACTAGCGAACTCTGTGCGTAAATTTGAAAAATTGTCAATTGATGGAACTGTAGATCCTGGGGTAGTTATACTTTTTCACTACTAGATGGAGCTGAACACTAGCGAACTCAGTACGTAATTTTGAAAAATTGTCATACCTTTTTATCAAAAATTCTCAAAAATTTGAAAATCCTTTGATAGTTATAATTTTCACTAATAGATGGTGCTGCTAGTCTGAACACTAGCGAACTCTGCACCTAGATTCAGATTTCCGCCTGAAACAGGTTTAAACTTGTCTGTGCTTAATGCTGACGTCATTAGAAGGCATACTGATATCAATAGCGCAAGCGAAAAATTTTTTGTATGTTGCTGCAGGTTTTAATTGTACATCTTTATTTAAAAACAGGTTTACGCAAGCTTAAACTTGTCTGTGCATGCTAACTGACGTTATTAGAAAATAATGTTAGTGCCTAAAATAATTATATACGGTAGCGAGTTTTGAGATGCATATGATAAAAATACTATTATACTTTTATTAATAAAGACCATCAAAAAATAAAAAATATACGTTAACATACTTTTGAATACAGCTGCAAAATGATAAATTCTCTTATCGTTGAGACGTGTGTACGGCTTTCTCCAAGGCCAATATGTAATTATGTGTTGACGATGAAATTTTTATTCTCACATGAATTTAACACGTGGATTGATAGTGGTACCAGGTTGTACCACTCAATGAAATGTTTATAAATACAGTAGAACCTGTTCTGATTTTTACTCCTTTTACATAATACAGTAGAACCTGTCTTAGCAGTAAAATATATCTTAATGTTTAAGACAATTTAAAAATTCTCGAGTTAAATGCAACAATACAGTTTCCAACAATGGAAACGTCAACATAAATGAAAAAAAAACATATTTTTTTAGAATGAATTGGAAAAATCGACAAGAATTCGCAGGATTTTGATAGCATTGGAAAAAAATTATGTGTTTTTATAAATTTTAGTACTATATTTATTTTGTAACTATAATTTTGGTGAGAAAATCCATCTTTTTTATCTATATCCCAATCTTTTTTATGTAATTTTGGAGAGAAAATCAATCTTCTTTATATCCCATTCTTAAAAGTCTAAAATAATTATATTTGCTAGCAAGTTTTAAAACGCATATGATAAAAATACTATTACACTTTTATTAATAAAGACCATCAGAAATAATCTATAATTCCGTTAAATCGTAGAAAATTTCACGTATTTTAACGGCAAAGAGTCGCCGATAGAGTAATATGATATCTCTGCGGACATAAAAATTTTTAGTCACACAGGTTTAAACTTGTATTAATTGTAATTGTTAAGTATAGTTACAAAATAAATACAGTATTAAAATTTATTAAAACACATAAATTTTATCCAATGCTATCAAAATCCCGTGAATTCTTGTCGATTTTTCCAATTCATTCTCAAAATATTTTTTCATTGTTGTTAACGTTCCCATCGTTGGAAACTGTATTGTTGCTTTTATCTCGAGAATTTTTAAATTGTTTTAAACATTAAGATATACTTTACCGCAAAGACAGGTTCTACTATATTATGTAAAAAAAGTAAAAATCAGAACAGCTATCAATCCACGTGTTAAATACATGTGAGAATAAAAATTTCATCGTCACCACATAATTACATATTGGTCTTGGAGAAAGCACGTACAGACGTCTCAACGATAAGAGAATTTATAATTTTGCAGTTGTATTCAAAAGTATGTTGACGTATATTTTTTATTTTTTGATGGTCTTTATTAATAAACGTATAATAGTGTTTTTATCATATGCATCTCAAAACTCGCTATCGTATATAATTATTTTAGACTAACAAATTACCTTCTAATGACGTCAGTTAGTAAGCACAGACAAGTTTAAGCCAGCTTTAAAATAAAAATGTACAATTCGTACAATTCGTACAATTTTAAACCTGCAGAAACATGCAAAATATTTTTCGCTTGCGCTATTGATATCAGTATGCCATCTAATGACGTCAGCATTAAGCACAGACAAGTTTAAACCTATTTGAGGCGGAATTCTGAATCTGGGCGCAGAGTTCGCTAGTGTTCAGACTAGCAACGCCATCTAGTAGTGAAAAATATACGAGCAGTGTCATTTAGTAGTGAAATATATAAGTATCAAAGGATTTGCAGCGCCATCTATTGACAATTTTTCAAATTTACTGCAGGGTACGCTAGTGTTCAGACTAGCAACACCATCTACTAGTGAAAAGTATACGAGCAGCGCCATCTATTGACCATTTTTCAAATTTACGCACAGAGTTCGCTAGTGTTCACACCAGCAGCGCCATTTAGTAGTGAAAAATATAATTCTTAGGTTCGCTTACGTTCCGGTAACTTGGTTACGAGAACCCGCATAGGACAGCTGCCTACGCAGGGTCACTCGAAAAATCGGCAGGTGGGTAGGTGGGTTTAGAACCGCTATATTTCTACTACTGCCATTTACTACGAGTGCATATAGCAATAATTTTAATATTAGTAATGCATAGGATAATTTTATCTCGATCCCACAGGAAACTTCAATCGGGATAAAATAATTCTGTGTTAATTCCGGGTAAATAGTATCATTGTACCAAGTTGCATTGAATTTGGTTCAGTCATTTCGAGGTGATTATATAACTGGTTTTGCATCCCACACGAAACGTCAATCGGGATAAAATAATTTTATGTGTTTATTCCGGGTAAATAGTATCTTGTACCAAATTTCATCGAATTCATTTTCATTATTTGGGAGTGATTGTGTAGGTAGTTTTGCAATCCTCAGGAACTTGGAGCCGGAATAAAGTTTATCCTGTGTGTTAATTCAGTGTATAAAGAGTCTGTATGTAATATTTTATCAAAATCGGGTCAACTGTTTTGGCGTGATTGATTAACAAACATCCAAGCATACAAACTTTCACATTGTACTAAGACCAAGATTTCTATACCAGATTTTTCCAATTCATTCTCAAAATATTTTTTCATTGTTGTTGACGTTCCCATTGTTGGAAACTGTATTGTTGCTTTTAACTCGAGAATTTTTAAATTGTTTTAAACATTAAGATATATTTTACCGCAAAGACAGGTTCTACTATATTATGTAAAAAAAGTAAAAATCAGAACAGCTATCAATCCACGTGTTAAATGCATGTGAGAATAAAAATTTCATCGTCACCACATAATTACATATTGGCCTTGGAGAAAGCACGTACAGAGGTCTCAACGAAAGAGAATTTATCATTTTGCAGTTGTATTCAAAAGTATGTTGACGTATATTTTTTATTTTTTGATGGTCTTTATTAATAAAAGTATAATAGTGTTTTTATCATATGCATCTCAAAACTCGCTATCGTATATAATTATTTTAGACACTAACTTAATTAAGCAACTTATTTGCATGAGAAATCATGAAATATTAATTTTGTGTCACCTGTTTAATAACTAATGTGAGCATTTTTCAGTGTGAGCATTTATCACTGTGCGCATTTTTCCATGTGAGAAATTTTCTGTGTGAGCATTTCAACACATTTTTATAATATATTATTAACATATAAATTACAGTTAAGTTTCATACAGTTAAGTTTAAATTCATACAGAACTAAAATTATTTTTAACTCAATTCAAAAATATTTACAAATTTCAGACAATACAAGAATTTTTTCCAAAATAAGTCATAAAATTAATTACGGTCTCTAAAAATGTGAATTTTTTTTATAGCACTTTTATAATGCGGGTTCACCAGAAACTTTCAAACCATATTATCTAGCTAGATTGAAAATATCGATAATAATTATGCTTCTAGTCTTTTTATTCTAGTTGGTACGTGCTTAAGCCAGCTAAACAATATTAAGAAAAAAATAAATTTGACATATATAATATGTTAACAAAACGTGAGAACGTGGTTATCGAAATATTACGTTAACAGCAGTTAAAATAGTTAGGTATTACGTGATCTATAAGATATTATAATAGTTCTACAGTTAGACAAAATACTGTATGGACAAAAACAAGCTATCGTCACATACGTTCGATGTATATTATGTTACAATAAAAATAATATTTAAATATAAACATATGAATATGATGTGTTAAAGTTTTAGGGTGGATGTGTCTATTACATTATTATACATATATACTAGGAATGTTATGGATATCCGTAACCGTAACGGAAACTATCCGATATACGAATTAATTAAATATCCGAAACCGAACTCGTATCTGAAAATAAAAGTTTCGGATTTGTTTCGGATAATAAAAGACAACTGCCGTTGGAAAACTGAGCTTAAATCCAAGCAAGTTTTTGCTACATGTATCTTTTAATAGATCTACGTTGATTTGTGTCTAAAGTTCACTTCTTGGAGTAAAATTTCTGATTTTTACCAAAAAAAATTTTCACTATAAGCAATTACCTGTAACCGTGACCGTATCCGAAACATTATCCGATATTATTACATATCCGTAACCGAAACCAAAACCGAAAAAAATGTTTTGAAATATCCGTATCCGTATCCGTATCCGAAATTTCATATCCATCACATCCCTAATATATACTTAAAGCTATGTGTGAACGGGAAACTTTGATATGTTTTTTTATTTATAGTGTATGTATATAGTAATAAGTAGTGTCCGGAATGTATAGTGCAAGTAATAGATTAACCTGTCAAAATTAAATTGTCTCCAGGAACGTAAAAACAGGTATAGGGATCAAAAATGATGGTAAATTGTAACTTCAAAATTTATAGTAATTTCATTACTTAAATTATTATTAGGTTTACGCAAGATAAAAACTTTTTTGACATAATAATACAAACAGATGCTGTATCCTACAAATTCTTATACTATTTTACAACAATAAGAAATTGTTAATTAAGAAGTTCACAATTAGTATTTTTTAATATTGATACAGCCACATACGACGTAATGTCTACGATTGCTACTGATAATGTAAATGACTAATGAGTAAGTTACTATATATGGGTCCATATTCTACGTATATGGATACGTACGTATGCAGAACCTATTCTGACACTTCTGACTACCTATATTACCTATATGCATCCATACTCACAATCAATTTATCAATTCAATGCGACGCACGATCCACACGTACCACATACATATATAAGTAATTTTTAACAAGTTTATTCAGCAATCTATCTAGAATATTAATTAAACTAATTTAAAATAATTTTAAGTACACATATTATCTTAGTGCGTAACTTTTTTCGTTTACGAATATCTTTACTTCTTAAATGTCTCCTCATAAAAATTTACAAAACTACGCTCCTCTCAGCTATGTTTTTTAAATTTCTTAGTATGCGAAAAATTTTGTTCTTTAGGTAATTGTTTACATAAGACACATGCAGTTGATCAAATTAAACTGTGTTCGTCCGTCGCGTGAGCTCAACTCTAATTGAGCGACTGTGTTGTTTATATCAAATTTTATTGTTTTCAAAACAAAATATATCTTCAAAGTACCTTTTTAACTCTTGTCACACAAACTATAGAGCGCATTTAGAAAAAAAATTATAAATCTATTTATGAAAAATAGATAAATTATGTGCTGCTTCTAACAAATGATGATACGTTTTTTCGGCAATTTTGACAGGATAATTTATGACTTGCACTATACATTCCGGACTTAAGTAATAAGCGGACTTGGGAAAACAGTGGTCCCTAACAGAATCGCCATATAAAATATTTTGGATTGGGGGGCTGTAAATTTCATTACAAGGCTTAGGATTTTCCTCTGGATTTGAATACTAACCAAAGGAAACTTTTGAGAACAAATCAGTAAAAAGTAAAAATTACCTATTTTTAATAATTTAATATATAATTTTAACTTTAAAAATAATTTTAAAAAATTAATGTTGAATAAATAAATGGTCAACTACAATAGAAATTAATTAAGTCGAATTGAAAATATTTATAATGTAAACATATCTCTATTTCCTTTGTGATTATTTAAATAGCATGTATATCTCACCTTCTTTATAAAAACAATACCTGCTTAATATAAATAAAATGTATATATCAGGTACTTCAGTTGTTGTTCACTTACAAGTTTGAGCATGGTTTAGTTTTTGCGTTAGAAAAATATAAACATATGTATGTATTGATAACAGACACAAAGATTTATAAATATTGGGAATTAAAAAACATAAACAGACACACACATAAAATGATGTAGTATTAACAGTAAAACATCGTAAAACTGATTTTTAAAGAGATTGATAAAATTTTTACGTTTTATGACAGCCCTCCAGTTCCATTCGTAGCCCCCAATATAAAATATTTTATATGGCGATTCTGTTAGGGACCATTTTTTTCCCATGTCTGGTAATAAGTAATAGAATTTATAGCGTTATATTATAATATATATACACTGAGGATCCGATTAAGAGAAAGAAAAATGCGTATGTATTGGTTACACGGATATAAAAAAAAAACAAATTTTTTTTAACGTACACAACTCATTATATATATATATATATATATATATATATATATATATATATATATATATATATATATATATATATATATATTATATATATATATATATATATATATATATATATATATATATATATATATAGTGTAATTTTAATAACTCTTATACCTCATAACATAGCTATATTGTTTCCAACAAATTCCGTTCTAAATCATCGTAAAATTTTATTGAAATTCACCAAGAGGTATAAGAGTTGATAAGATTGCACCCTGTATATATGTATATATATATATATATATATATATATATATATATATATATATATATATATATATATATATATATATATATATAATGAGTTGTTTACGTTAACAAAAATTATGTTTTTTTATATCCGTGTAACCAATACATACGGATTTTTCTTTCTCTTATTCGGAACCTCAGTGTATATATATATATTTATAGATAGATAGATAGATAGATAGATAGATAAATATATATTTATTTATTTGCAATAGATCTTATACAGATTTTTGCATTCGTCATAACAAAAATTTAAACATTAAAAGTTTCTAAGAATTAAAAAATTCTTCTAAGCTATAAAACGATTTATCAATTAAAAACTTAAGTAACTGATTTTTAAAAGTACGATCGGAACAATTTCTAATAGTTTCTGGAATTTTATTAAATATTTTTAAACCAAAAATGCGTGGTGATTTATCCGTGGCAGCTAGCTTACATGAAGGAGGTAATATAATCCTTATTACGTGTATTGTATGAGTGTCGATCTGTATTTGATACAATTTCTGGTAATTTTTTGTAGTTTTGGTAGTTTTTTTATATATAAAGCTGTGCATAGAATATAAATACACGGTAGCGTTAAAAGTTCTAAATTAGTGAAATGATTTCTAAGCGATTCGAAAGTACTTACTCCTAGCATACACCTTAATATCATTTTCTGTTTAAGGAAAACTTTTTTAGATGATGGAGAAATTCCCCAGCAAATAATACCGTATTTTAAAATTGAATACACATACGAATAGTATACTGCTTTTAATAATGGCAGGTGATTACAAGTTAAACGAAGGTGTCGAATCGCATAGGCTAATTTTGAAAGTTTACTGCACAATAAATTACAGTGTGTTTCCCAACTTAAATTCCGATCAATATGGACGCCAAGCAGCTTTATAGAATCAACTACATTAATAACATTATTATCTAAAGAAATGTCACAACAAGATACTGGTTTACGCAGTGATATGTACATTAAATGAGTTTTCTTTAAATTTAGCTGGAGACCATTAGCATTGAAATAATTATTAGTCACATTCAGAACATTTTCAACATTTTCACCAAGATTTTGAGAACTAGTACCTGTTATAATAATTGTTGTATCATCAGCATATGATACAATGTCAACATAATTATCGTAAATATATGGCAAGTCATTGACATATAGCAAAAACAATATTGGTCCTAATACAGAGCCCTGGGGCACACCATAATGAATCATTCTTGTGTCAGATCGCTTATTGTTAACAGATACCAGTTGCTGTCTACCACTTAAGTATGACTCAATCCACAGTAGTGGAAGTCCTCTAATTCCCAAGTATTCTAACTTATACAGCAAGACATCGTGTCTAACAGTATCAAAAGCTTTGCTTAGATCACAGCAAGCACAGCATACTAACTTCCCCTTATCTAACGCTTCTAAGACAGTATTCTGTAGATAGATCAAAGCACTTTCAGTTGACTTATTTTTAAGAAAACTATGTTGTTTATTAGATAATATACGAAAATTCGATAAAAAAGCATTTAACTTGTCAAGAAAGGCGTATTCGAATACTTTAGACAAAACGGGTAAAACTGACACAGGACGAAAGTCACTAACATTATTTAAATTACTATTTTTAGAAATTGGTATGACTTTAGACGTTTTTAGAAGGTTTGGGAAAGTACCACTTTCAAAAGATGCATTAATTAAGTGCGCAACTGGTTTTACTAGACACTTAGCTTGCTTTAATAAAAAGTTGGGTATTTCGTCTACACCAGAAGATTTTAAGTTTTTTCGTCGGTCTAAGATCGATGTTATATCATCTTCATTAACAGGAGTTAAATAGAACGTATTAATGACACGTGGTGAATAATTGTTAAAAGTTACGTTGAAAAGCCCCGCTAGGTCACCAATTGCTTCGCTAAAATATGTGTTAAACGCGTTAGGTAAATCAGTATCAACGTTCAGCTTATCATACGTACCATTCGTTTTATTTTTTCCAATAATGGATTTACTTTTAATGATAATCCACAAAGCTTCAGTTTTATTTTGTGACTTACTAATAACATTGCTGATCTGTAACTCTTTTGCTTCCTTTAAAAATTCTTGATAAGTTTTCCTACTGCGTTTATATTCATCATTCAATGCGAGAAAGCACTTACTTATCAAATACAAATCGAACACTTCATTTTTTTTTCATTTTAATCTCCTCCGTTATCCATTCACTACATTTTGGCGAACTTTTATTTTGATGTTTCGATCGTTCCACCAAAGGAAAAACTGCATTAAAACGATCTATTAAAATTTGATAAAAAACATTAAAATTTGAATTAAAATCATTATTAGTTAAAATATCAGTCCAAAAAATATTATTCATATACGTGAAAAAATTATTAATTTGATACTCACTAAAATTTCTGTGCAAATAAATTGATTTTTGACTTTTATTTATATTATTGTTATTATGGTTATTATTATTAAGTCACGGTGATAACAAAAATTCAATTATGCATGCACAATGATCTGACAAGCCGGTATCAACAACATAACTATTTTTAAAATCAAAATTTACTATAATATTATCTAATAAAGAACTATTACTACTAGTAATTGGAGTTGGTTCTGAAACGGTACAAATCATACAGAAAGACTGCAGCACATCATTAAATTCGCGAACCCGGTAGTCATATTTTTTATTAAAATTAATATTGAAATCACCGCATACAATGATTTTACAGTGATGTTGTGATAACAAATTTAATAAATCTTCAAATTTTTTGATAAATATTTGAAAGTCACTATCTGGAGTTCAATATATGCATGCTATTATGATTTTGGATTTCAAACATTTTATTACACAACATTCAAAGACCTTTTCTAGCGGAAAATCACTTGATTTCAAAATATTTTTACAACTCATTGGATCTTTACTGTATATAAATACACCTCCATGTAAAAAAGTACTTCTTGCAAAGTTAGAAACTAATTCATACTCTCCTATTCTTTTATAAAATTCAATTTCATCGGCTTTAAGCCAGTGTTCGGTGAAACAAATAAAATCCGTACACATGTCCTTTGTCATTACTTCCACTTCTATTAGCTTATTTCGTAAACATTGAATATTTATACACATTAATGCCTTTTTGACATTTAGTCGATCATTTTCACTCCGTTTGGATGCTACGTCATTAATGAAGAGAGTTTTCTCTTTTCTATTTTTGAAATGACCCAGCTGTGTTTCTGGGAAAAAAATATTTTTTGACAATCATTCCCACAGGCCAAAAGTTTTCATCATATAATGTTTTCTCCAGATGTAACCCAGCACCTATTCGAAAACAGGCATTTATGCCTCTGGTAGGCAATTTTTCAACGTCGAATTCTTCGTCCGGAAGTTTACTCTTTAAGTGTTCAATAACACTTTCTTTTTCCGTTCCAGAAAGAACACGACCAAGGAAAATCCATAATTTTCTGTTAGCAGCCGCAAATAAACCTGATGGGGGGGATGTTCCGATTATAATTTTTCTTTCATCAATTTTTTCATTTGAGGTTTCCGCGTGGTCATTTTTATTTAAGCCGCCACTGGTAGATCCATTACTTGATTGAGTAACATTTACTTTATTACTTGTTTTTATTTTATTTTTATTTTTAGACACACTATTTTGATTAAATTGATTTACAATATTTTCAACCAAATTAGAGACTTCTTTTTTTTCACAATTTTTTACAAGTGCTAATTCATTATTAATTTTTATACTGTCACTGAGTGCTGTTATTTTTTCTTCCAGGTAATTTATATATATATATATATATATATATATATATATATATATATATATATATATATATATATATAAATTATATAGTATATATATATATATATATATATATATATATATATATATATATATATATATATACACTGAGGTTCCGATTAAGAGAAAGAAAAATCCGTATGTACTGGTTACACGGATATAAAAAAAACATAATTTTTGTTAACGTAAACAACTCATTATACATATATACATACAGGGTGCAATCTTAACAACTCTTATACCTCTTGGTTGGTCTAGCCAAACCGTTGATTTAATCGAAAAATTGTTCAAATAAGAGTTGTAGATATCGACGGGGGTAACCGGTTCCTATCACCAGGAGCTTTATAGCTATTATGGTTTTCGAGCTATGACACAAACTTATAGATTTTTGAATGAGACTATATGTTAATTTTTCGATAAAACTGATCTAATGCATCAATTAAAAACATAAATGAAGAAAGAAATTTTTTTTACCCAAGTTTATTTTTTGAAATTTTCTTTAATTTAGCTATTAGGGGGTAAAAACACGCATATGAATTTGAAGCTACTTCAACCCACAGGGTTTTAGTCGATTAAGATTTCTATTACATCTAAGAAAAGAACCTTATTTAGTATCATTCCCTGTAATACAAGTAATAGTAATTCAGATTTTGCAGTATAGATGCCGGGCTCTATTTCAAGTTTTTAACATTTCTGCATAATAGACGGCCATTTCCATAATAATTGTCTTAAAGTGACTTTTGTTAAAGCGACTTTAAAGTTTTAATTTAACCTTAAAGTTTTTCATTTTCATAAAAAATTATAGTGCAACTTTAGTTAAAGTCAAGGAACTAAAAAATAACTATAGCAACCTATGGTTTATTTAGTTGCTAGGTATCGTTGTTATATAAAAATAATGTATTCCAAATTTCCCTAATATATTCCAAAATATGGATTGTCACTACTTAGCTTAATCTAAATCTTTGAAAAAATTCTTGGTCTGTCCAATCATCAAAATTTGTTATACGCTGCTTATATATTTTTTTTTTGTTTTCTAATAATTAAGAAATCATTTTCAGAGTCACTACTACTTGATAATGAGGACGACGTACTCATTTTAAAAATATTTTCTGTTTGAAATAAAAATTATCTCTTTATTAATTAAACTATTTATTCGGTTTTATTTTGACAGTTAGATACGTTAAAGTCAGTAAAGTTCACTAAAGTAACTGATAAACTGACTTTAATTTAAAGTACCTTTAAAGTAGTAAAATATGATTATGAAACAAAATTTTTATTTTAAAGTATTCTTAAAGTTGATTATGAAAATGGCCGAAAATCAAATTACTTTAAAAAGTTAGTATTTAAAGTAACTTAGTTTAAAAAGAATTTGAAGTTATTCATTAATTTACTGAAGAATATATTTAGTTTTTATTTATTTATAGAACGGCAGGTGGCAGTAAAATAAATATACACATCCAGTACAAACCAAAGTGACATTGGCGTTTCTTAATAATAGCAAAGTGAGGTTAACTGGAAATGAAAATATTATTAATGAATGTACTCAAATAGTGTAAAAATATTTGAAATTCGATAGTATTTTCTTTTTATTAAAAACCAAATTAAAAAGGAAAAGTTTTTTCACAAAAAATTTTTCATTTCATTTCACAAAAATACTTGCTACAAAAATGTGTTTAGACGCCTATGTATCTGTCAAACAGTGACTTTTTACAGAATTTATTTTTTTATTTTTCAGTGTATTAAAACTGAAATTTTATTTCTTTATTGTATTTAGATATCATTTTTATATGATAATTTAGTCTATTTAATAATTTTAATTTCCAATGAAGAACGTAATAATCGTTTAATATTTCGTTACTACATTGACTAAAATGGCAGCCATACTGAGCTAATATCTTTTTAAATTACGTAAAATGCTAATGGTTTGCAAGCACTTGAGTACGAAATTTAAAAGTGTCGTTCTTAATACGTAATTACTCAAAAATATGAGATAAAACAATGAAAATTTGCGTGTTATTGGTAGTTTTGAATCGTAAACTGGGCCTTGGCGCATAAGGGGGGGGGGTAATCGGCCTTTTCACTTTTTGGAATCTCACCCAACTAGGTTTGTTGAGAATAAAAAGACGTGCTCTTTCCCATAATTTTATTTAGGTAGGTGCTCCAGAAATTGTTTTATCGAATCACGAAGATTTTTCGTTTTTCTAGCATATCTCAGCCGTATTAAAAGATATTTTAGATTTTCTGGCACCAAATTGTAGGTCTTCGAAGCGCGCATAAAGTACAATTTTTTTCAAAATTTTTTGGCGGGATATTCAAATTTTCCGAGGCTTGAAAAATTTTAAATATTTTTAGAACAAAACCTATTGACCCACGTCATGACGAAAAAAATATATGTGATGTGTCTTGACCAGATCTATCTTCATGAATTTTTTCATAATTTTTGAGAAGGTGCTAGGGGGTCAAAAAAATTCAAAATCTATTTTTTTCGCCATTTTTTAACATTTTTTCATAAAAAGCTTTGAGTTTTGTCATATCTTTTTAATTTTTTTTGAGGAATAGAGGTTCCGAATAATTTTTTGATTGAAAAGATTTAAAATAAACCAGTAAAAACAGATTTTTTTTTAAAATTAACCTCTATTTTTTTAGTAATATTTCGATTATTATTTTGTAATTTTTTTTTTTTTTATTATTTTTCTTGTTTATTTTTTTTTTTTTTTTATTATTTTCATAATTATAATGAAAAACACATTTTAGGAATATAAAATATTTTTATTTAAAAAAAATAAATTCATGTACCTATTATAAAATGAAAATACTCCTATTATACATATACATATATTTCAATCCTCATCGCTGTCTTCATTTATTACTGGAATTTCCTGCATACTGAAAATCTTTGATAGTATATCTGCTGGCTTTACTATTTTAGAAAGGTATCGAGCGTAGGATAGGTAATATATTACAGTGGCAACATGAGAGCAACACCCCAGAGTTCTAGCACCATTGGGACAATCGCAATACCAACGTTTTATGGCATCTATATTATTAACGTTAGGTTGGTACTGAATGTATACATTGTACATTTTTGATTTGATATGTCTTGAGCGGATTTGAATTCTTAATATTTCCGGAGTTTCTTTGCAATACTGCAGATTTATATTTTCAGAATCACCAATTAATTCCGCAAGGTAACATGTTGATTGTTTGAACTGGTAAGAACCGTTGAAAAATATCTGCAATTCTTCAACCGTCAACTCCGGAAAATCCAAAATATCCTCCGATGTAAAATTCTCAAAACAACTCTTTTTTCTATTCCACTGCTTAATTTCGACCTCGGTAGCTAGGGTATTGTCCAAATGTTTAGATTTTTCAATTCGTTTCAATACTTCAGCATTCATGTGAATGCTGGAGACATGTCGTTTTCCAAACGTATTAACTAAAAATCCTGCTATCTTACAGTATAGAGCAGCATGAGGAAGCATTTTGTTGTCGAACTGATTGTGCAAAAGCTTATATTTTTGGCTTATAACACCATGTACAGCTTCGACAACCCAGCGAACAATGGTTACAGTCCGGGATTCATTTGACTCAAGAGCAGTCAACTGCTTTCTCTTATCTTTAAAAGCTGGCATGCGTACCTCATACTTGAGAGTCTTTAATTTTTCGACCACGTCACGAAAACCTCTGTCAAGAAAAAACATATCTCCTTCTTGTAATAGTGTTTTGAGGCCATTAGGATCTTCTAAAATCTTCTCAAGTATGCTTGCATCATTTTCTACAGCATAAAAAGGGCCAAGAATATCGACGATGTAACCATTAGTTGTGCATATTGTAAAAGGCTTGCACAATGGAAGTTTCTTCTGGCCTGAAAAAGACTTTTTTTGGTAATCGTTATTGGTGCTCTTTTCATGACGAAGATATGTTCCATCACATATCAAGGCCAGTTGATCAGCACTAATGTTGTGAAGCGATTTTGTCACTGACGATACTTCATTAATCAATTGATCACGAGTAGCAGCTTGGATTCCAAACCGAGTTGGTAGGACATCTTTTTCAAATGAATTTAAAATCTGTGTGCAAAATCGTGATACTTGCCGCTGATCATCAATGCCCAAAATAGAAGCAATTAAAGGGTTGGAATTTCCTGAGCGTAGTTTTAATAAAAAAGTTACAAGTGCTTGAGTTGTAGTTCTACATTCTGTATTTCTTAAAGTTATCAACATTTCTTTCAAAAAAATTAATTGCTCCCATGTTAGACCAGTAAAAGTAATTAAGTTTTCTTCTGGTAATGAAAAATCTGCTACCTTGTCTATGATTCGTTTATCAATATCAAGTCGTAAGTTTTCTAAAAGATTAGTAACTTCTGCAGCTGTTACTAAACTAAATTGTGATTGCACTGTTATCTTATTTAATTCATCCTCATAAAATCGTTCTTTTATCAAATGTCGAGCACAACAACGATTGCCAAGTGGAATATATATGTTTACCAATAGAAAAACTTGTTTTCGAGCACTTAATGGAACTACGACAAGATTTTTTTTTTTCTACACAAAAAACAATAAGCATGTGTCGACACACATCTAGCAATTGGCAATTCAATGTATTCTTCTTCTCTTTTTGCTTCACTATTACTTCTCAATTTATACTCCACAGTTGGATCTTCATGGTAATTATCATCATGCGATACAGAAAAATCTGCATTCGACGTACCTGCGACCACTGATGCAGAAGTACTACCTTCTGGGCTTATCCGAGTATAGAATGTCAATGTTTTATAACAATTTTTACACAAAAAATCTCCAACTTCAGCACTTACATTAAAACAGTTATTTACTTTGTTGGCCAAAGCTTGAGTGTCAATAATTTTTTTAAATCCCGTCAACTTCTTTTTGTATTTACCACATTTAATGCATTTATCTTTCACAGATTGACTGCAGTTGGAAGACATTACTATAACTATAAGCTATTAACAAACTGAATTTGTGATAATTAGATTTGTAATAAAACCAGATGAAATAATTCTTTGCAAACTGAGAACTATGAAAATGAACTACATAAAATATGATATAATAATAAAGAAGACTAACTTCTATCAATAAGAATAACTAACAAATAATTCACTTATAAAACTACATCACTTTTTATAACACAATATCTATTCGACACAATATTTTAGTCATTAAAATAAATAAACAACTTAACTGTACATCATGATTTCCCATTAGTCATCTCATTACATTAGAATCTCCTTTATTAATTGTTGTTTTAAAAAAAAAAAAAAAAAAAACAAAAAAAAAAACAAACACAGTTTTAAAGTAAGCAAGAAGTTTTTATTATAGTCAAAAGAAGTCTCTCATGCAAAATATGCCGTTAAAACAGTTGATGGTTGAAGAATTGCAGATACTTTTCAACGGTTCTTACCAATCCATACAATCAATATGTATTTCGTCGAATTAATTGGTGATTCTGAAAATATAGATCTCCAGTATTGTAAAGAAACTCCGGAAATATTTTATATTCTTGAAATGTGTTTTTCATTATCATTCTGTTTAAAAAAAAAAAAGTTAAAAATACCCTTAAAAAGAAAAATAAATAAAAATTAATTTACAAAATAACAATATAAATATTACTAAAAAATAGAAGTTAATTTTTAAAAAATATGTTTTTACCGGTTTATTTTAAATCTTTTCAATCAAAAAATTATTCAAAACCTCTATTCCTAAAAAAAAAATTAAAAAAAAATATGACAAAACTCAAAGCTTTTTATGAAAAAATGTTAAAAAATGGCGAAAAAAATAGATTTTGAGTTTTTTTGACCCCCTAGCACCTTTTCAAAAATTATGAAAAAATTCATGAAGATAGATCTGGTCAAGACACATCACATATATTTTTTTCGTCATGACGTGGGTCAATAGGTTTTGTTCTAAAAATATTTAAAATTTTTCAAGCCTCGAAAAATTTGAATTTCCCGCCAAAAAATTTTGAAAAAAATTGTACTTTATGCGCGCTTTGAAGACCTACAATTTGGTGCCAGAAAATCTGAAATATCTTTTAATACCGCTGAGATATGCTAGAAAAACGAAAAATCTTCGTGATTCGATAAAACAGTTTCTGGAGCACCTACCTAAATAAAATTATGGGAAAGAGCACGTCTTTTTATTCTCAACAAACCTAGTTGGGTGAGATTCCAAAAAGTGAAAAGGCCGATTACCCCCCCTTATGCGCCAAGGCCTTTTTGAAAAACTTTTAAACATACGTTTCCATTTAAAAAACTATAAATTTGTATCATAGCTCGAAAACTATCAGAGGTATAAAGCTCCCTATAGCAATTGATTGCCCCCGTCGATATCTACAACTATTATTTGAAAAAATTTTCGATTAAGTCAACGCTGCAAGCAAAATGGCAATTGTTGAAAAACTCACGCTATATATATATATATATATATATATATATATATATATATATATATATATATATATATATATATATATATATACATATATATACGAAGCACCACTTGCATTAGTTTGCGGACGAATGCACCACTTGTGATAGAGTGCTTGGATTTGAATGTGTGACCTGGTGCATCGGTTCCGTGGATGTATACACCTCTATGTGCCACTATGTATACTTAAATACGATATGTATCTCCTCGGGCGAATGCACTCGTTGTTGTAAATGATGTTCACGCAACACTGCTGGTCGAAAGGTGTAATTCCTAGTACATCGGATGGGATAGGTTCAGTGGTAGGAATGCTTAACAATGGATTCAATAAAGTTATGAGGCGAAGGTGGTAAAAGTACTGAGGTTAGGAATAAAAATATTCATAAGGATAATATCATTTTAATACAGGAATAATTTTAAGGGAAAGGTTACATTCAATAGTTTTTGTTGCGTTTCCAAATTAACTTAATATTTTTCTTCAAGTAACTTTTCACTTGAAATAATATTTTAATACGACGCTTGAACATTTATTTCATTGAATAACTTTCATATAAAATGGCAGAGCTAATACTGATCAAATTCATCAAACATGTTTTCTTAAAAAATCTTATGCATCAACATATATAATATTCAACCACATTATTTTCCATAAATATCTTCTTCACAGGATAAAGAAATAAAATTCCAATTTATACTGAATAATGTATCTTCTTTAATATTCAATTTAAGATTTCCTTCAATACAAACATGTCGTTCACAAAAATACAAAATAATACTTTTTTAACAATTTTCTTCACTTAATACACTTTATAAATACATTTTTATTTAACATACATTTCTTTTAATATTTTGTTTCACTTTTTATTTCATTTATTTTAATATTTATTCATTTTAAATAATTTACTGTTGAGAGGTTTACTTTGTGAAATTTCATTTTAAATATTAAAAATATTTAAAGTTTCAATTACTTTGTCAATTTCACTAGAATTGAGTAGAATTTACTAAACGCGTTTTCAATCTCGCGACCATCATCAGAGTAATTGAAGAAATGTATGTGGGAGTGTAATAAATACTCTTAAAAATGAATTTGGGAAAAACCCGTCATTATACTATTTCATATGAAATAGGCTGTACAATAACGTACCTGAAAGACGATGTTGATAAACCAGTTTTGAATAATAGAGATAATTATTTTTATCTGTGTAAGGTAAAAATTTTTAACCAATATGTTTAAGAATAAAGGAGGGGTGTCCAAAATGTTAAAGTTGCTGAAATTATATTATTTTTTCGTTTAGAAGTTCAGTTTTAATAAAGGTGAATTATTTAGGTCGTTTTGATCATTTAAAACCTCCACTTGTGGGTCACTGTTCAATCTATTAATTTCAAGAGCCTCCAAGAGATTCAGTTTTGTACCCTTCTGACAAATATGTAGAACTTTTGGTTTGTGATTTATATTGGGGAAATGACCTGTTTCTAAGACGTGTAAACCAAAATTTGAGCTATGAATTTGAGATCCAACATGTTCCTTATACCTTGTCTCGAAGCTGCGACCCGTCTGTCCCACGTATTTAGCATTACACTGCGAACAATCTAAGCGGTAAACTCCACTCTTTTTTAGCGGATCAGTTTTTTCTTTTGCGTTAAAAAGTGAACGGCCGAGGTTTGCAAATGAACAGAAGGCGGGTGATATATTATAATTTGAAAATAAATTGCCTATTTTTTGTGAGATGACACCTAGGAAAGGGAGTGATACATAATGTTTTGGATCTGGACCAGCAGTAATAGATGGATATATTTGTTCAATGGTGATTTTGTGTTGTTTTTTACGAATGAGTTCATTTATTAAATGGGTTGAAAAACCGTTGTTGAGGGCGATTTGTTTTATTGTGTTAAGTTCAGTTTCTCGGTCTTTTGGTAGAAGAGGAATAGCGAATGCTCTGTGGATCATTGAACGATACGCAGCTAGTTTGTGGGACCTGGAGCTAAAGGAGTCAGCAGGTATAGTTAAATCTGAAAATGATGGTTTACGGTAGATATTTATAATATCTACCGTAAATGGTAGATATTTATAATATCTACCGTAAACGGTAGATATTATAAATATCTACCGTAAACCATCATTTTCAGATTTAACTATACCTGCTGACTCCTTTAGCTCCAGGTCCCACAAACTAGCTGCGTATCGTTCAATGATCCACAGAGCATTCGCTATTCCTCTTCTACCAAAAGACCGAGAAACTGAACTTAACACAATAAAACAAATCGCCCTCAACAACGGTTTTTCAACCCATTTAATAAATGAACTCATTCGTAAAAAACAACACAAAATCACCATTGAACAAATATATCCATCTATTACTGCTGGTCCAGATCCAAAACATTATGTATCACTCCCTTTCCTAGGTGTCATCTCACAAAAAATAGGCAATTTATTTTCAAATTATAATATATCACCCGCCTTCTGTTCATTTGCAAACCTCGGCCGTTCACTTTTTAACGCAAAAGAAAAAACTGATCCGCTAAAAAAGAGTGGAATTTACCGCTTAGATTGTTCGCAGTGTAATGCTAAATACGTGGGACAGACGGGTCGCAGCTTCGAGACAAGGTATAAGGAACATGTTGGATCTCAAATTCATAGCTCAAATTTTGGTTTACACGTCTTAGAAACAGGTCATTTCCCCAATATAAATCACAAACCAAAAGTTCTACATATTTGTCAGAAGGGCACAAAACTGAATCTCTTGGAGGCTCTTGAAATTAATAGATTGAACAGTGACCCACAAGTGGAGGTTTTAAATGATCAAAACGACCTAAATAATTCACCTTTATTAAAACTGAACTTCTAAACGAAAAAATAATATAATTTCAGCAACTTTAACATTTTGGACACCCCTCCTTTATTCTTAAACATATTGGTTAAAAATTTTTACCTTACACAGATAAAAATAATTATCTCTATTATTCAAAACTGGTTTATCAACATCGTCTTTCAGGTACGTTATTGTACAGCCTATTTCATATGAAATAGTATAATGACGGGTTTTTCCCAAATTCATTTTTAAGAGTATTTATTACACTCCCACATACATTTCTTCAATTACTCTGATGATGGTCGCGAGATTGAAAACGCGTTTAGTAAATTCTACTCAATTCTAGTGAAATTGACAAAGTAATTGAAACTTTAAATATTTTTAATATTCATTTTAAACTTATTTTAATAATTTGTATATCTTTTCAAATAATAAATGTCTGCCTTTTTCATCATGAGAATTGCTTCTAAATTTGGAGTGGCTTGCAGTACGCACTCCTTGTAAACATACATACAAAACAGGATATTGAAATATAATAATATGATTGGCTAATTAGTATTAGCGTCTCTTCAAAGGATCTCTATTGGATAATTTCACAGCGTTACTTATATTCATACATGCGCAATATAAAGCGTTACTAACTTTACTTCCTGGTTGTGTAGAGTCCATATATGTATTATAACTATATGGCCAATCCCTATAAGAGGCAGTGGTTCCGATGAAGTGAGACGGATAGACATCGGGTAGAGGCACTTCAGTTATTTTGCGCAGATGCATCAATTAGTGTTTACCGTGTTTACTGTTCAGATTGGTTCATATTACCACCAAAAAAGTCGCGTTTGCGCAAAACGAACAAAATACTTCCAAATCTGCACCGTGATGTTGGGACGTTTTTTTCATATCCATTTGGCTATATATGTATACTACATATATGGTAGAGTCACAATTCTAATAACAGTACAATTCTAAGAAAGGAATACACTTTTGATATAACTCATTTATTCTTTTTGTAATACACGTCATCAATTTTCTTTCTCTGTTTTGTTGTCTTCTTTTCTTATCTTCTTTAGTTTTTTTGATTTATGGCAATAATAGCCTTTTTGAAATAGGTAAGTTTGGTCTGTATTGTTAAATATTTCAATCTGTTATCGTATGATGTCATAAATGTAGTTATTCACGACAAACGATTTTTAACTACTTTTAAATTAGTTGAAAAAAAAATGCATACAATTTTTATTGCGATAACTAAAAAAAAAAAAGCTTAATGAACAGTACGCCCACTTTTATGCTAATTTAATAATAATAGCAGCTAAGCCATAAGCAATAAACTTTGTTTAGAATTACGGATTTATTTTTCTCCCCCATGCTTACCTTCAAATGATTTATTGTGTATATAGGAAAAAAATATAAATGAAGAGCACAGGAAAAGAACTTTTATTATTTGTAATTTTATTAAGGAATTTAATAATACGAGTATAAAAATTGTTAATTGTATAAGTATAATTTGTTGAAAACTTGTTAAAGACTTCCATTATTCATTTCTCTTACCATTTTATACTTTAATATCTCATATAGCTTTGGTATAAATAAAAATCTCTACATATATTTCATTATTTACAACTGTGAAACATGTTAACTATAGAGCAACCGTGAACGTGAGAACTGTTTAAGTACTTTCATCAGAAGAAACAAATCTTTAATTTAAATCCAAATTACAAATTGAGTTATATACCTAATATATACCTAATTTAAACCATAAAAATCTTAAAGAAACTTTAAGAGTAGACTCGGAACTCGCGTTAAAATTCTGATTACTAAGATAACATATATATATATATATATATATATATATATATATATATATATATATATATATATATATATATATATATATATATATATATATATAATAAATATATATATATATATATAATATACATATAATATATAATAATATATATAATAAACAAAAATACTATTAAATCTTTAAAAAATAAAATTAATGACAACAATTTAATACTTACTAAAGCAGATAAAAGTAATTCTACCGTAATCCTTAACAAACAAGATTATTCAAATAAAATAAGCGATTTTATTAAAAAAGAAAAAAATGATACGCCTAAAAACAGACCCTACTAACAAATATAACAAAGAAATTAAAAAATTAATTAATAATAATAAAAGTATTTTTACTGAAAAGGATAGACATTATTTGGTGGAGATGAACCCGAGAGCTCCTAGATTGTATGGATTGGTGAAAATGCACAAACCCGACAACCCAATAAGACCAGTAGTTTCCCATATTGGATGTCCATCACATAAATTATCACAACACCTAGATTCCCTTTTTAAAACCGAAACCCAATTCACCTCCAAACATAGCATCAAAAATTCCTTCCAACTTGTAAATCAGTTAAATAACACATCCTTTCCCGGTCGGTACAAATTGGCGTCCCTGGACGTACGTAGTATGTTCACCAATATTTCTACCAAGGAGTGTCTAAACTTGATTAGCGAAATAATAAACAATAAGGTAAAAAATCCAGTAAAACAATCCGAGTTAATAAATACCTTTAATACAATTCTAAAACAAAATTACTTTGAGTTCGGCAATAAATTCTTCCGACAGACAAGTGGCCTTTCAATGGGGTCACCTCTGAGCCCTCTGTTGGCAGAAATTTATGTGTCGAACTTAGAAGAAATAATGAATAATACACTAACCAAACAACATGTAAAATTTTGGTATAGATACGTGGATGACATAATTATAGGCTTTGATGGATCGATCCGCCAGCTAGAAAAATTTGTAGAGTCATTAAATTCATTAAATCCAAAAATTCAATTTGACTTACAAGGAAAGGGCAAGAAGTCGAAAATTCAAAAAAATCTGAAACTTTGTCAGTGTATAGAGGGTGGCTACCTAATAACATAAATAAAAAAAAATATCAGCTGCTGCTAGAAAACGTTTTTAAGGGGTGAAACATCCCCTCAAAGTTGGAACTCAAAAATTTAAAAATCTATGAAATTTTGTTTATACGTACCTTAAAAAGTTCTAGTAACAAATATAACATTATTTTTTTCATTTACACATTTTTAAGGGTTGAAACCACCCCTCAACTGTGTACTTAAAAATTTAAAAATTGACGATATTTTGTTTATATTTATTATACAGAGCTCGAATAATAAATATAACACTATTGTTTGCATCTACAGATTTTTAGGGGTTGAAACCACCCCTTCATATGTGTACTTAAAAATTTATTAATTGATGATATTTTGTTTATATATACTATATAGTGCTCTAGTAACAAATATAACATTAGTTTTTGCATCTATAAATTTTTAGGGCTTGAAACTACCCCTTCATATGTGTATATATACTATACAGAGCTCTAGTAGGTAATTGTATAAACAAAATATTAATTTTTAAATACACAGTTGAGGAGTGGTTTCAACCCTTAAAAATGTGTAAATGCAAAAAATAATGTTATATTTGTTACTAGAACTTTTTAAGGTACGTATAAACAAAATCTGATAGATTTTAAAATTTTTGAGTTCCAACTTTGAGGGGATGTTTCACCCCTTAAAAACGTTTTTTAGCAGCAACTGATATTTTTTATGTTATTAGATAGCCACTCTCTACATACTGACAAAGTTTCAGATTTTTTTGAATTTTCGACTTCTTGCCCTTTCCTTGTTAGAGGTAGAAAAAGATAATATTATAAACTTTTTAGATTTGACTATAACCAAAATTAACAATAAGCTTGATTTCAATATATATAGAAAACCATCTTACTTAAGTATTACAATTCCAAATGATTCAATAAGTCCGTATCAACATAAAGTCGCAGCCTACAATTCAATGATCCACCGCGCGTTTAATATACTTTTGTCGGAAGGAAATTTTAAAAAATAAATAAATAATATTAAAATAATAGCGAATAATAACGGATATAATTCAAACCTAATCGATAAATAGCTAAGAAAGAATTTAAACAAATCTTAAATTTACCCCTCCGTTAAACTGGAACCAAAAACTAACTTTAAAACTATAACATATTTTGGTAAAATATCAGATAAAAGTTAAAAAAGCTCTAGCAAAATCAAACATAAATATAGCATTTAAATCAGGCTTTAATCTAGGAAATTTAACATATAACAATAAAACAAAAATTGATAAACTTAAAAAAAATGGGTATCTACAAATTAAACTGCCAAGATTGTAATGGTTTTTACATCGGTCAAACTGGCAGAAACTTTGAAACCTGGAGAGCAGAGCATTTTGGGTCATATAGAAATAAGAAATCCGACTCTGCTTTTGCGAGGCACTTAAAAAACACCGGACACACATCAGAATGGGAAATTACTGTGTTACACGAGGCAAGCAAAGGACAGAAGTTAACAATCCTAGAAGCAATAGAAATAAATAAACATAGCTCCGATCACCTTTTAAATGATTACAGCGATATGTATTTACGGTTCAACTTTATTTTCAATATTATAACTTATTTAAATTTTAATTTCTGTAAAATTTAAAACTGTATTCACTGTAATATTGTATTTTTGTCATTTTCAAGTTCAATCTTTTGCCATGTGTTTGTTTGCCTCTTGTCACATGTAATGTAATCTTGTTTTTCTTGATTTTTAGATTCTCCTATCACTCCCACCCTTTCCAATTCCACATCACAGACCACTCCCCCTTAATAAGTATAAGTAGATAAAATTAGTATATAAGGCATATAACGAATGTAATATTTATTCTGTTTGAAAATGAACTGAGGGTTCCAAACAATATTGTCAGTTTTAAAATGAAAGTGGTATTTTTGCGAAGTAAAATATTTGTTTATTATTTACAAATATAGAATATCATAAAGTAACGCTCAAATCTATTAATGAAATAAAAATGTTGAAATATTATCTTCACCTAAAAATCTGTAAATTTCTCCTCGTCACAGAATTTTTAATATTCTTTTTTTACATTTTTCGGATCTACAATTTTCATGAAAATTCCTGTTCATTGTTTTGTTTTCCCTCGGTAATGAGATATTTTGTCGTGATAAAAAGTGGTTGTATCTTTCTACGCAACCTCAATTATCGCTACACAACGTTTCGAGTCAGCTGGTTACGCGGTTGAGGTCTGAAGACAAATCACACAACGTTTCAAATACATTTTCCCTCGGGAATCAGATAGTTCTCTAAAATAGAAGGTAGCCTGTATCCTTTTATGTCTTTCCAGATATTACTGTGCAAAATTTCAAATTGATTGGTTAAACTGTTGAGACGCATAAATTAGATAAATATTCTCGCATAAATATAAATATTAGTATGATTGTATTAACTAAGTATACAGCCATTCTTTTGTTACGGACATGACATTTACATGCACTTTACACGCCTTCTCATAAGAAAAAAAATAGAAGTTATTTTTTCTTATAAATTTTCAATGCTAAGCAGATAGACAAATGTGTACACAATATTTGTACTGAATATAAAATACATAACTTTATTAGCTCTAGCATTAAAACTAATAATGTTATGTATTAGCGAATTTCCAAAAGTGAAACTGGAAATACGCTATTACAGCAGGTGTCATGGCGGGACTTAAGCCCGGGATCATAACAGAAATGTGTTTTGAGGTCCCTAGAATACGAAAATGATATTCACTAAAATTTATATATATATATATATATATATATATATATATATATATATATATATATATATATATATATATATATATATATATATATATATGTCGCCACGATAACTCTCGAACGAAACGTCTAATGCTTATGAAATTTTGTGTGCGGACTGGATTCTGAATTGGCTCGGCTAAGTTCGTTAGCCAGACACGTCGAATGCCCAGAAGTAGGTTTTCTGGCCATTTTTTATCATTCGATCCTATCATAAGACAGTTCAATTTTTACATCGTTGAAAAGGAAAAAAAAAATTATGAAGAAAATATTCTTATAATTTTCTTTCTATTTTAAGTATTTTTCGTGAAAATGTAAATTTCCACTTTTATATTAGTTTTCTTTCTTTGTTAGTCTAATAAGTAATTTATATTTATATCTCAGTTCTTTATGAAGTATAAAAATATTTCACCTTTTTATTAAAGAATTTTGTGAGAACAAGTGAAGTCTATTCACATACATGTGTTATAACACACATACATGTATAGAGTTTTGTTTCTCATTTATTGCATTATAATTAGCATGGTTCTATCTCAAGTTGAAAAATGAAAATTAAACAGATTTTCTAAGCTAATGTAATGAAGAATTTTTTTTTTTTATTGAATTTTTAAGTAAACAAGAAATTGAAGATTATGTTATGATATAATATTATTAAATATGAAACAAAACAAAATATGTACAATGTACATATGTATGCACGGAAAAATATTTTGATTCGATTTTGAAAATTTTTTCACTAATAATTAATAATGTTAAAAAATTAAACCATTTCAAATGGATTTAAGGTATTTTATGTGAGGTCAAGGTTTTCGGGACCTAAAAAGGCCAGAAATTAATTAACCAATCGATTTTAAAAATTTTTTCACAGTTAGTAAGTTAAAGTATTTGAATTAATTAATTAAATGATGTCCACAAGAAGCTTACGGACTGCCATAAGTTATATGAGATCCTTAGAACCCTTTCTTACTGTTAGAGTACTAGACTTGTATGAGTTTCGCCAGGATTTACTGATCCCATAATTGTAAAAAATAAACTAAACGACCAATTTTAAAAATTTCTTCACTGTTACAAAGCTAAACTATTTTAGATAGATTTAGAATACATTATGTAAGGTCCGCCAGGGTCCACAGGACCCAAAAGTGTTAAAAATAAACTAACTGACCGATTTTGAAAATTTTTTCACTGTTACAGAGCTAAACTATTTTAGATAAATATCGATTACGTTATGTAAGGTCCGCCTGGGTCCATAGGACCCAAAAGTGTCAAAAATAAACTGCCTGATCGATTTTGAAAATTTTTTCACTGTTACAGAACTAAACTGTTTTAGATAAATATAGATTCCGTTATGTAAGGTCTGTCAGGGTCCATAGGATCCAGAAGTGTCAAAAATAAACTAACTGACCGATTTTGAAAATTTTTTCACTGTTGGAGAACTAAGCTATTTTAGATAGACATACATTACGTTATTTAGGGTCCGCCAGGGTCCATGGGACCCAAAAGTGGTAAAAATAAACTAACCGACCGATTTTGAAAATTTTTTCACTGTTACAGAGCTAAACTATTTTAGATAAATATAGATTACGTTATGTAAAGTCTGCCAGGGTCCATCGGATCCAAAAGTGTCAAAAATAAACTAACCGACCGATTTTGAAAATTTTTTCACTGTTGGGGAGCTAAGCTATTTTAGATACATATAGATTACGTTATGTAAGGTCTGACAGTGTCAGTGGGACCTAAAAGTGTCAAAAATAAAATAACTGACCGATTTTGAAACTTTTTTACTATTACCGAGGTAAACTATTTTAGATAGGTACAGGTTGTGTTATCTGAGATCCACAACTGTCCTGCGGATGCAAATGCGGCGTAGAATGCTACACAACGGGTTTTGAATATATATATATATATATATATATATATATATATATATATATATATATATATATATATATATATATATATATATATATATATATATATATATATTACATAAAGTCCGCCTAGAATATACGGTCGAGCTGATTTTTTAATGAGGTCCACCGGGATCTTGCAGATTCGAAAACGCCAGTAATAAGCTATCGAACCGATGCTAAAAAATTTCTCACTGCTAGAGAACTAAATTATTTTAGATGGATACAACTATGCTGCACAAAATCCGTTCGGGTTCTTGGGTCCCCAAAAATACCAAAACTAATTACCCAGCCGATTTTAAAAATTCTTTTACTCTTAGAAAGCTAAACTATTTTAAATAGGTACAGGTCTTAGATGAGATCCGCCAGTGCCCAAGATTTGGAAATTCGCTATGTTATGCAGATGCTGCGACAGGGGTATTTTATATTCAGTACAAATATTGTGTACACTGTACATATTTGTCTATCTGCTTAGTATTGAAAGTTTATAAGAAAAAAATAACTTCTGTGGTTCATTTTAGTTAAATTTAACCAAGCTTCGTCACTTTGAATTTAAATAATTTCCGTTTTCTTGGCTTTGTCTCTTTTATTATTGCATTTATGTAAATTTTAAATTTGCAGTTTATTTTTAGAAAAGAATAGAAGATTGATTTGTTTCGAATATAAGAAATATTTAATTTTTTAACGAAAACTCATGATCAATTTTATCTGAAATGAGGTATATTTTTTTTTTTTATAAGAAGGCGTGTAAAGTGCGTGTAAATGTCATATCCGTAACAAAAGAATGGCTGTATACAAATGCAAAAAACAAAATGCTAACATTACTAAAAACTCCTGGTTAAGGTTTTCCCAATACCCTAACAGTAATCGTTTATCTACAGCTTCATTGTGATTTAACACCTGCTTTTTCTAATAAAAATTAAAAGGCCAAGAGCGCAACGTAAAAAATAAAGTTCATTTTAAAATAATGCAAAAGTAGTTGTTTGAAACATTCTCGAGGAATCTGATCTAACAGGGGAGTCCCATTTTCAACATAAGCAGGTTGTTGGCTGTTCGGGTCAATATGAGATGTACCCTCATAAAATCGATATAAATTACAAGGAAACCGCAATAAGTCGAAAATTCAAAAAATTCTTAAGCTTCATCAATATGTAGAAGGTGGCTACCTAATAACACAAAAAATACCAGATGCTGCTAGAACACGATTTCAGAGGGTGAAACACCCCCTGAAAATCAAAACTGAGAAATTTATAATTTGTTTGAACATACCTTACAAAGTTAAGGACGCCACACCCTGCCGGAACTCTCGAAAAAGTGGATTTTTGAGTGCGCGTTTGGAGCGTTGTATCTTTTCACCTGTACAAGATAGACAGGTGCTCTTGCGGAATTTTTTGTAGAGAATTCGATTCTCTACAAAAAGGCCTTAACATTTTTTAATGTATCTATCACCGTTTTTGCTACGTAAACGGTGAAAGGTCAAAAAACGTTATTTATGAATGTTTAAATATAAAAAAAAAAAAAAAAAACATTTCCGGAAGTTCACATTTTGCACAAATGTTCTCCTCGGCAATCCCTACAAGAATCTCTTTTTAAAAAAAAATTTATGTCTATTCTAAAATTAATGTATAGATAAAATTTAGTACTATTGGACTATTAAAAAGAAAAAAAAATAAGAATTAAGAAATCTTGCCCGTTGTAATTATAAAAATTCATATGATTCTAGTTTTGATTATACAGTTAACGCTCGAAAAAGTGGATTTTTGAATGCGCGTCACTCAAAATTTATTGTTATCAATTTGTTGATTTTCAATTTCTAATTCAAGCTTCAGTTTTAAATAAATTTTACAAATTTTTAAAAGTAGTAGATGAATAGGCTCTTTTAACACTTATCTGATTAGCTAGCACACTAAATAGATCTAGAATTAAAAAAGGTGCGGTTAAAACTTTTTATTTAATCACTAAGGATATTTTCACGTTTGCCTATTGTAGGAACACGTTAAAAGGTGAATTAATCAATATGTAGATATTCATTATACCTATTAAGAGGAAAGGCTACTTGCCCGTCTTGGATGTGATAAGCTTGAGTCACATACTCTATGAAATTCTTGATAGTTAAATTAAAGAGCCAAAAAGCGATCATAACATAAAAACCGTACAACTTTAATAAATATTAACGAATTCCTGAAATTTTTAGGCGATTTTATGACGAAACACGGGAGGAGGTGTTGTCTTATCTCTTTTCCACTATGCTGCAGCGCTTCCTCAATTAAGAGTTCGAACCGAAATTCTGAAATTTGCAAAATTTGCATGCTTGGGGTCGTCGACTTAATATTTACCTCGCAAAAAACCTCATGATGATGAATGGGGTCATGAATGAAAAAAGTTTAGGAAGCGTTGTTTCCTATTACTCTTTAGGTAGTTCGATCAAAAACATAAAACACCCGTAATTAATTCTGACAAAATATATAAAGATATTATTCAAATATCAAATTTATAATCATCATTATATTTGAAGTGGTTCTGTAGGTATATATCAAAGTATTACCTGATTCTGACCTTGTTTGTAATGCGATTTCTTTTAAGTATCAGTTATTTTGTTTTAACTCTAATGTAAATATTAGATATTCCAGCTTATAACGAAATTTAATGATTTTCTTTCTCTTATAGACAGACATATTGCACAATTTATGATGCTGTATTGTCATAATTTTTGTTCAGAATTATTACTAGATTATTTATCTTTTTATTTTAGTTTAAATTCCATACAAATTTCAGCCCACTGTCTTTAGAAATTCTTCAGTTTTCTATTTCATTATGTAAATAAATAATAGTTTTATAAAGTTCTAAGGCGTATAAACAGATTTTTACTGAAACAAAATATAGGAAGATCAATTTATTTAAATTATTTAATTATTCACCCATACTTTATTTTTCTATAAGTGTATTCCATTGAGTAGATGGATATAGGCCACCTGTTCATTAGAATTTTAAATTCCTAGTAGTATTCTAAACTTTTTGATATGTTAGTATGAAACTACATACAAAAACAACATAAATATGTACAAGTATTTTGCGATTATTTCACCGAGAAAGAAAATAGTATTACACTTTAGGGGAATTTATATCGGTACATCATCTTTTATTAATGAGATATTTTGATTTTTTAGAATTTATTTAGGGGTGTGTCATTAACAGTATATTAGGACAAACACTGGGCGTTTACTTTAATAAATACTTTTTTTAGCTACTTCATTAAAAATATTAGATATCTCTTTTCAGCTAACTACATAGTAATTTCTCAAACGTATGTCGTGGATAATAAAAACATGCAGGGATTATGATGTCATATAAAACAGAATATAAATATTTAGCTGTATAGATCTTATGTTTTTTTTATTTAAGGGTCATTATTGCAAAAATGTTCAGAAAGTAGAGGAAAATGGAAAATAGACAAGGAAAGTGATGACGTATATTCCAAAGACGCTAAACAAGTTTTATGTACGTATTTTTTGTTCTATACTTAAATATTAGCAAAGATTATTCTTAAAACGGTCTAATTCGAGACATGCAAACGTATTTTAATATTATATTGTTATCAATTTATTGTATTTATTGTGTACAGTTGTTATTTTAAATAGAAAAAGTGAAGTACTTAATGTAGTTAAGTTAATTTTCCGTTTTTAGAAATTAAATGTATCAAGACATAAGAAGTTCCCACTATTGATTATATATTAAGACATAAATTATGTTAAGACAAATATCTTGACATCAATTATGTCTAATGGAGACCCCGTGTTAGACAATTGAGGGGCTCAGAACTATAGTGTTGTAAGTCAATTTTTTTAAGATTGAAAATATTGTGAAATTATTGTTATTTAACCCGATCTTTATTCAGTGCCAAAGCAACGTCATTACTTATGCAATAAAGCCGGTAGAGACCATTACTTTACTTTAGCTCCATATACTTACTATGCTTCACTCATACTTTAACGTTAAATCAACACCATCAAAATAACATATTTTGACTTACACCACCGTCACAGTTTAAATAATAGTGTATACTACGTATACCCAGTTGAATCACTCATTTTCGCTCTCTGTCCAAATATATTTAAATTGTATACCCATTTCTTTTCCTTACCATTTGCCCTTGAATACTTCCAACACATAAAAAATCTATGCTATGTACCTCTGAAACTCAAGCTTATGTGTAGGGTTATCCAAAAATAATTCAGTGTGATCGATTTTATTTTAATAATTAAATTGTAAATAAGTAAACTTAAGAATTTAAAAAAATATATATACCTATTTAAAAAAATATTATAATACAATTTTGTTTTATACACTGTATGACATGTTGACAATTATGTCAAATGTTAAATTATGTTGATGTTATGTTGTCATACTGATAATTATTTTTCGCCCATTATCAAGATCATTGTATATATGAGAACGTACATTGCTAGTAGAATTATAATTTTAATTTATTAAAAATAACAAACGACTTTAAAGAAAATTATTTTTAAAAAAAATATCACTTAACAACAAACGTTATCCTCGTTAATACAACTCAAAATATTCTAATCATGCATCTTTGGGCCTCACTGAGGGTTTCTGTGCGATATTTGTGTACGACCCAAAAGTGTTGATGGATCAACACTGTTTCAACGTCTTCTTTAGTTTCAACATTGTTAGTCAAGATGGTCAAGATGTTAATGTGTACATATATACGTATTTTTTTAATCTATATATTAGGCCAGTCAAAATAAACAAAAAAAAAGTTCAAATCTTGGAAAAATTTGCATAGAACTGAAAATTGGTTCAGACACCTTAACTGTCCCCAGAAAGTCCCCATCAGTCCTACATGTGCTAAAAAATTTATTTAAGGTCAAAGGTCAAGGAAATTGGTTTTTCGTAAATATCTCGCAAATGGTAAAATTTGTGGTAAAAATAGTTTAAATAAATTTTGTAGATTATGCAATTCTCTACAAAAAAGGTTTGAATATTTTTTTCGTACTATCTATCCTTCATGAGATATCGCGAGTTCAAAAATTGGAAAAGTAATATTCTACATAATATACACCCTTTCCTACACCACCATCAAGATAGACTTGATGCATTTTATGTGGTTTCTCTTGTAGGTATGATCCACAATTTGTTTTAATGATTTGAAAAGTTATTTTATTTTATCCTACTTCATATCATGAGCTTTTATCGCGGAATTTTTTTCTGAAAGAATTTTTTTCGATAAAAAATAAATCAGTAACACCATAATATCGTAACCAGCACTCTTAAATATGTCACTAGGGGTACAAAGAGATAATTTTGAACAACGCAAACTACAAATTTCATGTTTCTAGCATTAAAATTATGATTTTGGGAGCTTCAAAAATTTTTTTATTTGTGATGACGTCGTCAAGTTAATTTTATTTTTATTTTTTTATTTTTTTTAAATATAGCTACATAAATGATACGAATAAAATCTGTAGCTGAAATTTCGGTAACTTGAGTGTCAAATTTTTGTTTTTTCTGTAAAAATGGCCCAGTTTGTTTAGAGAATTTGACTTATTTTACGGATGAAATTTTTCTGTCAGATTTCGCAGCATAAGTACATGTGCCAATATGATAGTGTAGCAAGATATAGTAAAATAATTTTTCAAAAAATCAAAATAGATCGTGGGTTATACCTACAATTGAAACAAAAAATGAGTTAAAAGCACCTTACTCCGACGGTTGTGTGGAAAAGAGGGTATATTATGCAAAATATTACTTTTCAAAATTTTGAAATCGCGATATGTCTTGAAGGATAGATCGTAAGAAGAAAATATTGAAACCTTTTTTGTTGCATAATCTACAAAATATATCTAAACTGTTTTACCACTAATTTTGCCATTTAAGAAATATTTACGAAAAACCAATTACCTTGACCTTTGACCTTGAATAAAATTTTTAAAACATGTGGGATTGATGGGGACTTTTGACATTTTATTTGTAATAACATAGTTGAAGTCTGTACCAATTTTCAGCTCTATGCGAATTTTTTCGAAGTTAAGTGTTTGTTTTGACTGGCCTATAAGCGTATACATAAATATAAGGTATAATTATACGGTAGATACCGTATACACTGTATATGTATACACACACCGGCATAATTAGTGGAACATACAAAATATCTCTAAAAATTAAACAAACCATTTAATTTTAAAAAACTATTAGTTTTATTTAATTATTCACTTAAAATTACATGTTCACAAGTCGATATACATCACAAATCCAATTTTACGTAGTGGTCAGTGCAAATTTAAGGGGAAGTACGTAAAATCGGAAGATCAGGTGCGTCGCTAAACTTTTGTTTCGGGGGTTGGTAAATATTATTTATCTGAATTTATTTAAAACAATATTATCTTAGGAGACAATTTAAACCTAAAATTCGGACAAATTCTAACAAAAAAATCGAATGTTATACTAATGAATATGAGTGACGACTTCTAGAAAACTGTCGAAAAATCAACTTCACTATCGCATTCATCAGCGTAAAAGACGCCAAATTGCGGAAGCTGACAAAAATTCTAGAATAGAACTAGCAAAGATACCAAAAAACAAACTTCACTATTGAATTGAGCACTAAAAATTAGATTAAACAGCACATTTTGACAAAAATTCTAGAATATTCTACTCGTCAACTAATAAAGATATCGAAAAATCGATTGCACCATTTAATTGGTCATCGAATAAAAGACGGAATAGCACATTTTGATAAATGTTCTAGAATATTCTATTCGTCAAATAACAAAAATTGTTTGTCAAAATCGGACATTTGGTTTACATTAGTTTAATTTCGGTTGGACAATTAAGTGGTGTAGTAGATTTTCCAATATCTTTGTTAGTTGACAAATAGAATATTCTAGAACATTTCTCAAAATATGTTATTTGGTCCCTTTTTTGGTAGCCAATTCAATGGCGACGTTTGTTTTTGAATATCTTTGCTAGCTGACGAATAGAATATTCCAGAACATTTGTCAAAATGTGTTATTTGACCTCTTTTTCAATGGACAATTAAATGGTACAATTGATTTTTCAATATCTTTGCTAGTTGACAAATAGAACATTCTAGAATTTTTGTCAAACTACACTGTTTAGTCTCAGTTTTAATAACCAATTCAACGGTGAAGTCTGTTTTTTGATATCTCTGCTAGTTGACGTTTATAATATTCTAGAATTTTACGTTACTTATTTTGCATTTGTATTTTGCATATTACGTATACACTTAAACAGAATATATGCATATATATCTGCAGTGAAATTTTAAAATTTTTAAAGGCTACGAGACCCTCAGACAATATTACCTACGGCGCTGACTCTAGCTTGGTACATAAATTTTCACCAACACAGACAAACAACAACATATCTGTGAAAGGAGAACCCCACTAAATCGCTGACGTCACTACGTAAAATCGGAGTACGTACCACTGGATGGCCACTGTACCTTTATTTTCGTTAGCAAAAGCAATTAACCATATGAAATACCAAATTTTTTGGAACCTTATGTCGTCTAAGAATCATTTTAGTTAAAGATTATTTAACAAATAGAAAATGAAACACAACGTTTTAATACCGCGTGCTACCTCCCGTGCTCTTGTCAAAGCTTCTATTCGTCTTGCTATACTCAGAATGATGTTATCTACAGTCTCCTGAGGCAATCTTTGCCCTTCTTTAATTACGGCATGGCAGTCTGAAGCTCCACCACATTGAGAAGAAGCGGCATTTGAGTTAAAAAATGACAGACCTCTTAAAAAGATTTGCATCAATAATAAATAAGAACAATTCTATGGAAAGTCAATTGATCCATTATTTCAATATTAATTTAAGTGAAAATGAAAAACAACAGCCAACTTTGTTTAATAAATAGGTTTTTATATTTATTTTTTTTATGTTCCGCTCATTATGCCGGTGTATGTAGTATTATATATACGATACTATAAGAACTTCAAATACAATTTTTTGGTAATTAAAATATCTTTTTCGGTTGTTGTCTATCATGTGATAGAAAACTATGAATAGCTGAACCAGACAAGCAATAAAATAATATAATGAAATCGGAAGCGAATTATAAATTTTTGAAGATGTGTTTTCATTTTTACCAAAATTAGGCACGAAGTAACCGTAGAAGAAGAGGCTTGCTGTATCAGTCATATTTTTAAAGAGTTTCGTCATTTTGATTGCAAAAATAAAAAGTTTGTACCAAATTATTCAAATTCAAATCACATCCATAATTTTTCCTCTAATCAACCAGAAGGATTTTTTTTTAATTTGATGATGTTATCAAGTTTACTAAAAAAATAATGGTAGAATGATGAATTTTGTCAGTTTTGCTTATCATAAATTACAAATTGAAATCATTTTTCCATTTCTGACTACATATAATTCTAGGGTTAACGTAAAAAGTTAAATATTATTAGAATTATAAAAGAAAGAAACTACTAAAACTATAATTACCAATTAATAGAAAAACAATTATTTAAACACATATCAATAAAATCTAACAATATCAAAAATTAAAATTTAAAAACAATATTTGAACTACTACAGCTCTGAACAAAATCGAAAAGAATAAATCATTTTATAAATTTATATATACACCCCTCGTTTCTAATCAGCAAAAGCCTACTATATATGTACAACTTCCAACACATACTTCCAGAACAAATCAGAGTGAGAATACTGTATGTAATATACGTAGTATATTACTATTATTTATACTGTGCCACCGTAGTTCTGAGACCTCAATTGATACACACCACAGAATATAGAAACAAAATTGCTATTTCTGTACTAGCGATTTCAGCATGGATAAAAAGTGAGTGACGTGAATCTCCTAGGATTGCCACCCGTACTTTCTTAAAAGTATTGTACTTTTTTTAGACAAACGTACTTTGTACTTTATAAAGGAATAAAAGTACGCTAAAATACTTTTTTTTATGTATGTTAATTTTCATCCATTCTTCTCATTTTTGGCACTTATTTTAAATTATAATGTTTAGGTACTTTGTTGTCGTTTGTCGAAAAATGCCGCCCCTAATTTTTCTTAAAACAGAAATTTCGAAAAAGTTTCTTAGTAAACATAAAGTGACGAGCCAAAAAAAAGCCGTTAAATTCCGAATTTTTCCACCCTGTTTAAAATTTGCCGCTCGAGGTTAGTGCCCCGCGTGGCCTTAGTGTAAATCCAGGACTGAATATAGTTAAGAGCAATAAAAAATACTTATAGAAAAATAAATAATATAAAAATTTAATGCGTACTTTTTTTTTACTAACTATACTTTTTATTTTTGCTAAAAAACCGAAAAATACTTTTTTTGCCTTAAAAAAAGGTGACAACCCTAGTGAATCCCCACTCACATGTTATGTACATACATTGATCTTGCGTTTGTGAATGTATGATACGTGTATATGTGTGTTGCGTACGTGCTCAGGTGCACATACAATACACCATGCACGCAACATACCGCTTTCCACGGTGCACAGTGGTTCCAAATCCTAAAAAGCTGGCAACAAGTCCAAAAAAAGTTACTATATTTGGGACTTTTAACTATTGGAATATATGTACTAGTATATCTAGTATGTGTAACTAGCATTTGAGCAGGCTATGCTTTCATACTTGTCTGTAGGATCAATTCATTTGTAACCATCGGGAGCGTCATAATTGGTCTCGTGAAGTACGTGTAAAATAACTTTTTTCAAACAGGCATAAAAATCGTATAAGTTAACATTTTTCAATTCTGTAAAATGGATTGTTCTTCTGAAAGTCAGTACAATAGTAATCTGTTGATCAAAAATAATATTCGCAACATGCCAATGAGTCAACTGCCCCGAAACCAACTTTAGGCTGTTAATTGTATATTTTTTTAAAACATATTAAAAAATTGGCTGCCGATAGCTGGTTTTTAGGTTAAGTTAGGTTAGATGATACGATATTATGTTAAATATTACATTACGTAACATATGATAAAATAAGCAATATGAATATGTGCAATAACATTTAAACTTAAAACTAATAGCTTATCGGCCGCGGACCGGATATTGAACATTCAGCCAAGGTGCTGGTCGAAGAGGCGAATATTCGGCGAATACTATTCCGTATTTTATATTTCTCATATTCCTTATAACAAGACCCTTTAAAAGTTGCCCCACACGAAATATGAAACTAAAAAATTGGAATACTTAATTTTCATCAAAATTTAAAATTCGGACATCGGTTCGCACAAACGGGTTGACCAATTTTTTATAGTTTATGTATATAATATATATGTGTGCATATGCGTATGTATTTTATAAGATTATAGCATCCAAATAGTTTTAAGCATGTTTGGGAGGTACAATCGGAGATAAAAATACATGAAATTAGAAATTCGTGAATAATTGCCTTGTATAACAAACTATGAGGTAAATAAATAGTTATCTTTGTTAAATAATAGCTATCACTACAACTGATTGTACAATACATCAAACTATAGCTCTCAGCTGACTACAAGAGCTGAGTACATTCTGAGGATTTTTCGGAGGAATTTCAAAATGCTACAAGACGATTGAAAATTTAGTAGAATGTTCCTCATTAAATACTAAGGCCCCTGTGAAAATTTCAAACCGATTCACTAAGCCGTTAAAAAGTTATTTAATCTGTTCTGTTTTCAAATTTCCATAAGCGTACGTGTAGAATTAGTTTTTTTTTTTTTAATAACTTTTTAACGGCTTAGTGAATCGGTTTGAAATTTTCATAGGGGCCTTAGTATTTAATGAGGAACATTCTACTAAATTTTCAATCGTCTCGTAGCATTTTGAAATTCCTCCGAAAAATCCTCAGAATGTACTCAGCTCTTGTAGTCAGCTGAGAGCTATAGTTTGATGTATTGTACAATCAGTTGTAGTGATAGCTATTATTTAACAAAGATAACTATTTATTTACCTTATAGTTTGTTATACAACGCAATTATTCACGAATTTCTAATTTCATGTACTTTTATCTCCGATTGTACCTCCCAAACATCCTTAAAAGAATAATTACATAATTATACATACTAGCATTTACCCGCGGCTTTGTCCGCGTGGCAGTAGTAGTGCTGAGTAGGTTAGCGGGTTCTAGCACACACTACGTCATCAAAAGTATGGAGACACCTTGATCCAGCAGAGTGCCCACACTTTTGACGCGGTACTGTACTTAATATTGTGGTACACTGCCGTGTCAAAAGTAATAGTGGTGTGAAAATAGTGGTAATAGTTTTTAACTACTATAAGCAGACTTTTTTGATCTCGAACATGAAATTTGTGAATGAACAAATGTGATTTTTCAAATTATTGTAATAAATATTCTACTGCAATATACATTACTTATTATTTCACTAAGTGTTTAGCCTCTTAAAATCGCAAAATTTTCCTTTTTTTAGAATGAAACTTAATATTCGTAATCATCAATCTCATAAATCCCGATATACCAATTTTTTTGGAAATGATTCGCCATTTTGTTTTTCGAAAAATAGAAATGGAATTTATATTTATAGTTAGCGACCTAAAAAAACGCCATATACTGAATTTTGTGAGAATAGATGCAATTTTATATTAAATGGTCTGCCATTTTTGTGCCCCCCATTTTGTTTTTCCAGAAATGAATTTATATTTGTAATCAGCAACCTCACAAACTCCCATATACCGACTTTCGTGGGAATACATATAGTTTTATACTAAGCGACCTGCCATTTTGGGTCCGCCATTTTGTTTTTCCAAAAATGGAGTTTATATTCCTAATCAGTGACCACAAAGCCTCCCATATACTGAATTTTGCTAAAATCAAACAATGTCTTCATATTTTTGCCAGCTTTTCGGAGATTGGGACCATTGTGCGGTGGTCTAATAGTCGCAAGCAATGTGTAAACAATTCATCTTATAGGTTGACTGGTTGTGGAACGACTGAATGTAAAGTAGTATAAAATCCCACCACATCCCAATCCATCCACAGAATTTTGTATTTAGCCTGAATCCACTGATCCGTGACACTTATCAATTTATTATGTATAATTGGTTTTTTGAATAAAAAATAAATTTTTTTTTTTTTTTTGTTTAATTTCAAATCTAAGGTAAAGTACCGTATACTCGGACAAATTTTATGATAATTTTTATATTACCATTAATATAAAATTAACCAATGTACTTCGAGGATTTTTTTTAATTTGCAATAGAAAATTTATGTTTTTTGAAGCAAATAGTTATTTAAAAAAATTCTAATATCCTCTTTTATATCTAAAACTGATATTTAAAAAAAAAAGATGCATATATGAACATAAGATGGGACACATTTACATGGGTTGGAACGTATACTTGGACATAGAGCAGATCTAAAGTGGGACAAATTGAAATAACATTTTTTTTTCTACAGCACTGTTATTTGTTTTATTATTTGCAACATTTCTATCTATTATTTAGTTTTGTTTATTTTTAACATAATTTAGGATTATTGGGCGTTCTATTTATTCTGGTTCCAAATTGACCTGTCTATGTATGCGTAACACAGACATTGTTATAAAGCGACCCTCTCGGTAGGGAGTCTCAAACCTTTTTATTTTGAAATATCTTTTTTTATTTTATTTTTGAGTTCTATAGAAAGCTAAATGCATGTTTATTGGAAATAGTGTATAATTATAATAATTTATTGTCAGCTTGATATTTAAAAAAAAGTAAATTGTTTTAATTTCACAAAATGAACTAAATAGTACATTTAGGAAGTTAAATGTATCCTAATTGAAAACAGTATGTAAATATAATTTTATTGTCAGATATTTTAAATAAAAAAGTTGAAAAAGATTCACAATATGAATTAAATGCTATAGTTTTATATAATCTTTTAATTTAATAATTAGATACTCATTTTTAGGGTTCCTAGACACTAGAGTTCACAAAATAACTATCCCATTTACCAAAGGCGGCTTTTAAAAGCCCTTGTCAAATATAAAAATTTGCCGTATGTGAAAAGTGTTCCTGTAAAGAAACATTTTTGTTAGTTGATAACTTGGGTTGATAATTTTAGGAATAACATAGTTATAATATTTATTTTTAATTTATGTATTATTTGAATCCAAAATATAAGTATTATCTGTATCGATTAAAAATCTTAAAAAATTCTATATTTATGTAGGTATTAAAGTATAATTTCCTATCAAATTATCAGGTGTCAATGGCGTATTTACAGCTGATTAAGTAGGCTACAGCCCAAAGTGGTAAGTTTAAAGGGCGGCAAACATTTCTAAAAGGAAACTGACAAAAGCCTAAATCCGTCTCTGTGAAACAGGTTTAAATTTGGCAAATGAAGTAAATTTAATTAAATATGAACTAATATTGATTTGTTAGTATTGTCGACGCAGTAGGTGACACTGATTATGTCACAATAACTTTAAGATGCATTCAAGAAGCGAAAAAATTGGGAAAAAATCAATTTTTTTCAAAGTCGTAAACCAGAATTTTCCCTTAAGGGGTAATTCTAGTCTAGAGGCTCGATTTTGAGGTGATTTTGCGGGCGACGTGATTTATAATTATAATTAATAATTCATATTAAAAATTTGAATTTAACACTGCAAAGATACACAGTACACAGGGAAAAATAACATTCATACATATGTAAAGAAACTGAATGATGCAATAATTTATATCAGTGATTCCCAAAGTGGGAGTCGCGACCACTAGAGGGGTCGCAAAAATTATTTAGAGAGTCACAGAAACAATTGATGATAGATCACATATTCATTTTCTACACATTTTCTACCAATTATATTTTGGTTCCAAATAATACATAAAAAAATAAATATTATAAATATATTATTCCTAAAGTTATCAACCCAAGTTATCAACTAACAAAAATGTTTCTTTACAGGAACACTTTTCACATATGGCAAATTTTTACATTTGACAAGGGCTTTTGAAAGCCGCCTTTGGTAAATGGGATAGTTATTTTGTGAACTCTAGGGGTCTAGGAAAATATAATTGGTAGAAAATATGTAGAAAATGAATATGTGATCTATCATCAATTGTTTCTGTGACTCTCTAAATAATTTTTGCGACCCCTCTAGTGCTCGCGATTCCCACTTTGGGAATCACTGATATAAATTATTGCATCATTCAGTTTCTTTACATATGTATGAATGTTATTTTTCCCTGTGTGCTGTGTATCTTTGCAGTGTTAAATTCAAATTTTTAATATGAATTATTAATTATAATTATAAATCACGTCGCCCGCAAAATCACCTCAAAATCGAGCCTCTAGACTAGAATTACCCCTTAAGGGAAAATTCTGGTTTACGACTTTGAAAAAAATTGATTTTTTTCCCAATTTTTTCGCTTCTTGAATGCATCTTAAAGTTATTGTGACATAATCAGTGTCACCTACTGCGTCGACAATACTAACAAATCAATATTAGTTCATATTTAATTAAATTTACTTCATTTGCCAAATTTAAACCTGTTTCACAGAGACGGATTTAGGCTTTTGTCAGTTTCCTTTTAGAAATGTTTGCCGCCCTTTAAACTTACCACTTTGGGCTGTAGCCTACTTAATCAGCTGTAAATACGCCATTGACACCTGATAATTTGGTAGGAAATTATACTTTATTACCTACATAAATATAGAATTTTTTAAGATTTTTAATCGATACAGATAATACTTATATTTTGGATTCAAATAATACATAAATTAAAAATAAATATTATAACTATGTTATTCCTACAGTTATCAACCCAAGTTATCAACTAACAAAAATGTTTCTTTACAGGAACAGTTTTCACATACGGCAAATTTTTATTTTTGACAAGGGCTTTTGAAAGCCGCCTTTGGTAAATGGGATAGTTATTTTGTGAACTCTAGTGTCTAGGAACCCTAAAAATGAGTACCTAATTATTAAATTAAAAGACTATATAAAACTATACCATTTAATTCATATTGTGAATCTCTTTCAACTTTTTTTAGCGAATTTCCAAAACTGGAAATTCAGCTTTACGCCAGGTGTCATGTGCGACCTAAGCCCGGGACCATATCAGAAATATGTTTTGAGGTCCCTAGAATACGAAAATGATATTCACTAAAATTATATATATATATATATATATATATATATATATATATATATATATATATATATATATATATATATATATATATATATATATATATATATGTATCCGCGCGATAACTCTCGAACGAAACGTTTAATGCTTATGAAATTTTGTGTGCGAATTCGATTTTCCAAATCGTTGGATGAGTTCGTTAGCCAGACACGTCGGATGCCCAGAAGTAGGTTTTCCGGGCGTTTTTTGTCAACAAAATGAGTTTTTTGCCAGAATTAAGTAATTTTTCAAATTTTTTTTTACACCAAGCCCTAGTAAAAGGTAAAATGCATAAAAAATGTTTTTATACCGTTGCTCTAAATTACTTACGTTTCGAGAAAAACTAGGAAATATGTCGTTCTCCATTTCACTCGCACTCGCATTCTTTTCTTTTCTGTCTCATTTTTTACGAGCTAAATTCGAAAAAAACCGCTTTTTAAGTAGCATGTCATGATTTTTTTAATCCAATTTAACGATTCGGCTATATTCTTTTTCTTTGTCAGTTAAATGTTTTTATAATGTATCTCTATTCCATTTTTTTTTTAGATAAAAAATCACGGCGCAGTTTTTTATGTGATATGATCAGAATTTAGATGATGTTTACACCTTCCTAAAATTAATAAGAGCTTGCTACAATCGCATAAAAATTACGTTAAATCATATTCAAACAATAATATTTTTACGTAATTTTCTATCCAAATGACAATACTACGTTATAATTATATGTATAAACCCATCATTTTAGTGGTAAATAAATTTGCACATTCAGTTTTTTTTTTCTTTTGACAACAAAACAAATAATTTTAAATTTTGACAAGTTGTATCATACATTTTTGAAAATATTAAATATTTATTTTTTTAAGGCAAAAATGTATTAAAGATCTGAAATTTGTTTAACAAAAACCATACATCTGCTCGTTTTACCTTAAAAATCTCGGAAAATAGAATATTTTTCAATAATTAACTCAGAAAAAGCATATATGAGGTAATTTTCATGATATTTTTTTGAAAATTTCAAAATAGTAGGGTTACAATGTTTTTTTTTTTAATTATTTTGTAGAATTTGGTAAACACACATCGTAAAAAGTACTCGCCTTGAAAAAATCAAACAAGTATTTAAAAAAAAGATACTATTTATTAAAGAAAATATTAAAATTATGTACAAATGCCGTCCTGACCAACTGATATATTGGAACCGATTTTTAGCAGCTGGATTTATTACAGGCAAAAGCTCATAGCGAATACACACATTTTTTAACATCCTTTTGAATTTTGTAATTCAATCATTACAAATAAAATCTAAATAAAAAAAAATCTATATGACCTGTTTTTTCTCAATTTTCTAGCATCAAATCTAGCGATAATTAACTAGCGGGTGATTGTTTGAAATTATCTATCCATTTGAAAATTGGGATCCAGTGATGTACATTGGCACTACAAAAGTGTGGGTGAAAAATTTCATTTTCACTTTTACTGAAATTATGTCATAAATTCATATTTTCAGAATTTATTCATTTGACAGAAAAATTCTAAATTATTAAAAAAGCCAAATAATTAATAACAATTAAAATAAAAAAAAAAAAAAAAAACAGAAAACATTTATTTATATTTGCATTTTTATAAAAACATGTAGGTATTATATTTTATACGCACTTTAACTAAAATGTCAAATTTCACACGTTGTTAATTTTCAATTTCACTCATAATATGCTTAAAAATCAAAACTTAAAGTTTATAACATTCACAATCCGTGTAGAGTGTCCATACGTCTTGGTTTTCCCGGATTTGTCACGGTTCTAGCTCCGGTGTCCCGACAGACTTTTGACTTCGATTTGTTCCGGTTTTTCAAACTACTAATTTTTTATTTTCATCATCTAATAAGTACACAATTTTTCATTTTAAATAATGAATAGTTCAGTATCATATTAAAAGATCAACAGTAGATTCATTTACAACCAAACCTAAAAATATTTTAAAAAAATTAATTACTAATTAAATTTTCCAAGTTTTTTCGATTTTACCTTAAACACGAACTTCCAAAAAAACATTTTCTTTTCTTAACTTTCCATCATATATGTATCTACATAAATAAATTGTAATATTATTTTGCTTGCTTCTATGATACTGAAGTTCCTGAACAATTAAAAATTAAAATGACTGGAATTTTATTCGAACTTTTAAATAAAGTAGTTAACTAACGCGAACAACTGATAGCGCCACAATACAGAAATTGCCAACATTTAAATGTTCATGTTTTAATACATTTTCTTGAAAATAAAATTGTCTAAGAAGCTCACTTTCATAAGAAATTTTATAAAAATTTAAAAAATATATATTTCCTAGAACAGGGGGCGATTTATTTTGAAAAAAAAATTAATATTTTATATAAAGGGCCATTAATAGGTAATCTATAGATATAATACAAATGTAACGAGACCGTTTCTGTATAGGGAATATTTTTTTAAAAATTGTGTAGATACTGTAAATAGTTATCGATGTAGATATCAAAACAGCGATTTTTAAAATTTTTGTCTGTCTGTCTGTCTGTCTGTTCGTCTGTTCACGCATCAAACAAAAACTACTGGATGGATTTTAATGAAATTTGGTGTGCTGACAACTTATTACCCGGACCAACATCTAAGATACTTTCTACTTTCTACTTCGAGAAAAGGTCTCATTCCCACGGGAAAATGGAAAAACCATGTTGAGCATGTGCATACAGTACGCAAAAACTATTGAACGGATTTTGATGCAATTTGGTGTGGTGATAACTTATTACCTGAGTCAGCATCTCAGATACTTTTTATTTCGGGAAAATGGCTCATTCCCACAGGAAAATAAAAAAACTTTTTGAGCATGTGCACATATTACGCGAAAACTATTGAACGGATTTTTATGAAATCTGGTGTAGTGATAACTTATTACCTGCGTCAACATTTAGGATACTTTTTATTACGGGAAAATATTTCCTTCCTTCAGGAAAATTCAAAAATTATTTTGCTATGTGCATGTATACTTAAAACTATTGTTCTATGCGAATGCTTTATAATTACTATACTTATATACTTGTCATTTATTAAATTAAATTTACCATAATACAAAATTTCTGGAGACTAACTCTATTTTAAATTAATTTAGAAATTTCGAAAATTTAAGTGCCTATATTTCCGAGAAATTCATTTTGGATGAAACTTGTTATATTTATAGGATAGATACTAGTTTGGGATGCAAATATAATAAAACAATAAAACGTTGGAAGTCCAAAAATTTTGTATGAGTTCTCTAGTCAGACACGTCCAATTCCAAAAACCTCAAAAAAATGAGTTTTTTGCAAACAATTTGCCAAAATTTAAAAGTTTTTCCAATTTTTTTTACATTGTGGTAAAGAACCAAGAAAATCACAGAAAATACATTTTGAACCATTATTCTAGGTAAGCGGGTTTTCGAAAAAAAGTAACTTTTATGATTGGAAATTCGCTATGTTATGCAGATGCTGCGACAGGGGTATATTTAAAATATCTGACAGTAAAATTATATTTACATACTGTTTTCAATTAAGATACATTTAACTTCCTAAATGTACTATTTATTTAATTTGTGAAATTAAAACAATTTACTCTTTTTTAAATATCAAGTTGAGGAAATCAATTAGGAAAATCCAAAATATTGTAATTCGTAATATAAAGGATCAACCAATTATCAATTTCATAACATTTGGGTTTTTTTTATCTAAATTCAACAATTTTGTCTGTTTTCAATAAATCTGATGTCCTGCTGATTAACAAGCAAGTAAGCCGACAATTGATTGATCCTTTATATTACGAATTACAATATTTCAAATTTAGGCAATAATCTCTGAATTTATAAATGTTATATAGGTAAATCCAAAATCACTGTTCTTCTGGCTGTACGAGCTAATTTGAAAATTAGACGGTAAAATACAACTAAGATTTACGTGGTCAGTATGAAGCTATTAAATATAAGTAAATTATTACTTATTCAGTTAGTAAAATAACAAACTAGAATTTTCATTCAAGATTTAAATTTTGTTAACAAATTGAAAGTTACAGAATGACAATATCATTTTTGGCGCGGCACTGTATAGTACCTGATTCCATACAGTACCATATAGTACCTGGTCAGTTTATTTTATTGTGTATAGTTTTATGACTCTTATGCGCTCTTAAAACACCGTATTTACTTGCGCTGTGTCGACACGCGCTCTCAAACACGTAATCATTTTAAAAGGTACTTTTCATGTGCAATAAACTTAATTACGGCCTTTCCAGACGAAAGTGTATATGCCCGGAGAAATAATTCTAATTGTTAATAAGAAGAGAAATAATAATTATAATTGTTAAAAGAATTGAAAAAACTCTTATATCGTACGAAGAGACATTACAACATTATTAAGAACCATTTCATTTATACAAAAACTAGACTAACCTAGATTTAGTAAAAATAATTTGATGACCGTTGTAAAATGTGACTATTCGACTCATTTTCGACAAGAAAAAAGTTTTCTATAAATATATGATTGTAAATATTTATGACGAAGCCTTAGAAGCTGATTCTAAACACGTTAAAATAATAATAGCTATTATCATTTTGCCAGTCCGAAGCCTGGATAAAGTGTGATCGAAATCAGTTTGGTGATAAGAAAATGGCGCACCGTCATAAATGTTTACAGCAAGTCACGATATTAGTAAATAAACAAGAAAATTTAGCTTTTCCACATTACTTTAATCTTTAATATCTTACCAATTAATCATGCGTAAAATCTTATTATTTTTTTATAATAAAATTTCGTGTACACATGAGAACATTTGATTTCATTTTTATAAAATTATGAAAATTCTGAATATTGCATCTGTAAACAAACCTAATGATGCAATACCTTATATTCTTATACAATGTACATACTGATTAAATGTCGAACTTGTCGATTTTTAGCGAATTTCGAAAACTCGAAATTCAGGTATTACAGCAGGTGTCATGACGCAACCTCCGGCGGAGACCATAACAGAAATATGTTTTGAGGTCCCTAGAATACGAAGATGATATTCACTAAAATATATATATATATATATATATATATATATATATATATATATATATATATATATATATATATGTCGTGCCGTAGATGACGTAGTAGCCAAAAAACTTCTTACTGACTTAACCGTCTGCTAATTTTTCCAGCTCGCACAATTTGTGATGGTTCGTTTGCTTTTTAATAATAGCAATTACGATTGTTGGGAATGTACCCGATGATTAACAGGATCGCCAGTTATTTTTGTACGTAAAATAACAAAACCGAAATTAATTACTTCACTTTAAAAGATTTCAAGTTGCAATGAAATTAAAGACCGTGTTTAAATTTTAACAATAAATTTTATTTTAAAATATAAGTATCAAAATTACATAGTAACGGTGCACCGTTACTTGTGAATTATTACAAAAACTGAATTATTGAATGAATGTGTTTTATTTAAAATTGTAATGTCTTATATACAAAATTGGGTCAGAGGAATTTTTGGTGAAATCGTTGTCGTCACAAAGAACTTTCCATTTTTGACTGGATACAACTGGTGAAGGTTGACAACGTTTGTCCTAATTCAATGATGTTGTGGAATGCGGCTTGGCTCCGTGTTGTCGTTGACGTCATGAACTAGCTTTCTATTTTATTATAAACTGGAAACAACTGGTGAAGACGATTGTCCTAATGATTTAAATTGTGTTATGGAATATTTCCTGGCACCACACTCCCCCAGTTTTATTCGAGACTATGTCGTAGAAGATTAGAGAAATGATTCGCAGTACTTGGATCGAGTCGTTCTCGTGATTCGACGCATAGGCGAGGTTATGGGTTTTTCAGCTACGTCCTTATATTCAGGTGGAGCGATTGGTATGAGCTGATTGTTCTCTATAGGTGTGAAGTGTACCGTGGGTTCGTTACGAATATCTGAGCCGTGGACGCAATTGTAGATATTGATACATCCTTTTGAACAGCTTTTCCCAATTGAATTTTTCAGGAATGAGAAACAGGAACATTTATATAACATGTAAAAAATGCCTAGAACAGAAAGCAAAAATGTTGTGTTTTATATATGTCCAAGTAGTGGTAGAAACTCGTTGTCCCATAAATTGAATCGTGTTTTCTAATTTCTGTTCCACTTGCTTGTTGAGGTTTTCTATGCGATGCTGGTTTTCGTTTAATTCATCCAGATTTATGTGCGTAAGTTTTATTGGATTAATGGTCGCTAGTTTTATTTCTGATTCGTTGATTTTCTTTATGCAGTCATCTTCTTCTTGTAGATTGATGTTGGGGACATAATCACGTAGCGTATAGTTTGTGATTATTGGGTAAGTTTCGATGGTACGAGTTGTCGTATAAGCTTTACATTTTTCTTCGAGTCGAATTTTTTGAGTACCTCGTAGTTCGACTGATTCTGTTTCTTCTGGGCAGACTATGTTGAGAGCAGTTGGTTCGCTGTTTGAACTGATCCATGTATTACCATTGATTTCTTGCCAGATTTCCTGATTTGCATAATACGTTTTGGTTTCGCAATCTTTTGGTAGTTTCTTCGTGATTGGATTTAACATTAATATTTCGCAGCTTTGTTGTGTTAAACTTGAAGTAATGTGTATATTTTCGCAGATGAAATTTCCTTTTATATATTCTTGGCATTTCAGTCTATCTTTCATTAAAATATGAGTTGTTCGACTTAGGTTTATTATTAAATAAGGAAAATTTATAAGGATGATAGAAATTTGTTTCATGTCTCTAGGATTGTGATTGGGAAGTGGGAACAAATGGTATAGGATGAAGTTGTCAATTTTTACGATTGGTATTTTGATTTCTATAATTAATGTGTGCTCTAAGTTAATTGCTCTAGCTTTTAGGATTTTATAGTATTTCTCTAAATTTTCCCATTTTGGTTCAAATGGAAGGTTAAATCGTAAACTATTTTGTAGTTCTGATAAAAGAGTTCTAGGAGGTAAGATTTTAAAGTCGACTAGATTGTGTCGCGCTAATGTAACTGCATTTTCAAATTTTTCTATTTCATTCATGACCTTATTTATAAGATTTCTTAAAAGTAAAATATGCTCGTTAATATTAATATGATGTATTTCCCTATTAATTAATAATGAAGTTTGATTAGTATTAATATTATAAATTTTTAAATATGAATTTAATTTTTCTTCAATTGTATTTATTTCGAGTTGCGTTTTGTTCATCTTACTGAGTGAATCACCTATAAGTCGAATCTGTGCTTGCACCATTGAGTGAATTTTGTCTTGGTTATTTACAAGATTATTGATGGCATCGATAAAATATTGGGCATCTTCGGCACTGGGATTACCAGTTATTTTGTGCCATATAGAACCAATAGCATCAAACCATCCATGCTCATATTCGACTTGAATAGATCTTTTATTTCTGTATGATTTTTGTGTTTGTATGTTGTAAAGATGTGTTATATCATCAAATTTGATTTTTAGATCAGCTAACTCATTATTTAACAATTGAAAGTTTAATTTGCAATTGACATTATCTTCTAGCAAATTACACATGTGTGTACTTTTAGAATAAATACTACTTATGGAATATAAAATCTTATCTAAGTAACTTATAGTAATGCAATAGACTAATGTAACTAGATGCTATTTTAACGTTTCCTTCTACATTATAATAAATTCCTGGGTTATTGTTCAAATCAGTAATTTCATAATTGCGTGCTTGTACTTGGAATAGGGTTGTCAGCAGTGTCCATATCAGGATTATTGACATTGTAGTTATCATTTTCTTGCTGTTCTCCATTTTTTTTCAGCATCTGAAACATAGAGTTTCAAATGCTTAAAATGATAGCTTTGATTTTTATTTCCTATTCTTAATGTCGCAGTATTATTGTTATGAATTTTAGTGATTTCGAACGGACCTTTATATCTAGGGTTAATTCCCTTTTTTAATAGTTTTACTTCTACTAGGACTTTATCACCTACTCTAAAGTTGTAAATTTTTGAAGTTTTATCGTAATATTTTTTGTTAGTTTCTTTTGAAACTTGTAAATTTTGTTTAGCTAGTTCCCTCAATGTTTTTAGTTTATTTGATATATCTTCAGTATACTGGAAGTAAGTAGGAACTGAAGAGTTATTAGAAATCAATTTAGGTTGATTTCCATAAACAAGTTTGTAGGGGGTTTCTCCGGTACTTCTGTTTATGTGTGTATTATAAGTGAAACAAGCTAAGTTAATATACTGATCCCAATCATTAGCGTTTTCGTTTGTATAAATTCTCAAATAATCTTTTAAGGGACCGTGAGCGCATTTTAAACTGCCGTTGGTTGCAGGATTATAAGGAGTGGTTTGCTTGTGACGAATATTTAATATTTTATTTATTTCTTTCAGGAGTTCTGAGGTAAAGCTTCCACCTTTATCAGTGAGTATGCTGTTTGGAAAGCCAAATCTAGTGCAGTACTCTATAAAGGGTATAGCTACGCTAATTGAATCCTGGTTAATTAAAGGATATGCTTGTAAGAATTTAGTCAATTCATCCTGAATTGTTAAAACGTAACGGTTATTATTTTCAGTTATGTTAAAGGGGCCTATTATGTCTAATGCAACACTCTCATTAAAGGTCGATGCTGTGGTAGTGATCAGCATTGGGGGTTTATTGTTTTTCGTGTTTTTTTTTGTTTTTCTGACAAGGTTCGCATTTACTTATGTATTCCTCTATGTCTTTACTCATATTTTTCCAAAAGTACCTTAATTTTATGTTTTGCATTGTTCGTTTAACACCCTGATGCCCACTAGTTACGTCGTCGTGATAATGTTTTATGATTTTTAACTTTTCGTTTTTGTCGGTTACGATTTTAGTTTCGGTTTTTAGAATATTTATTTTATACTGGTTATCAGTATTAAAATAATACAATAATTTTTTAAAGATTTCCTCTGTTATGCTTAATGTTAATGATGGTATATCGTAAATTGTTATTTCCTTATTTTGACACATTTGTAAAATCATAAAAAGATTGTAAAGGCATTCAAAAAGATTACCGGGTTGTATAGGATCGAGAGCATTTTCTTTAGCAAAAAGTAAATAAACGATATTATTTTCTTTTGAAGTGAAACAATATACATCTTTAAAATTATTTATGCTTGGTAAATTTATATTACTTTTTACGAAATAAGAAAATTTGTTACCATCAGAGTTAACAGCACTATAAGGCAAAACTAAATTATTGATTGTTTCTAATGGAGTGGTAATGGTATTGAACTGTGGTGTTTCTATGTTATCTTTCCATAATAAGAAATTTTCATATGTTTTTTCGAGGGTCAAATTATCTATGACTAAAACTGGTCTACTTAATGAATCAGCGTTTGTATTTTTCTTACCAGCTTTATATTCTATACGATAATCGTATTCTTCCAGCTTTAGTCTCCAACGGACTAAGCGTGAAGCTGGGTCTTTACTGTTCATAAGCCATTCGAGGGCTTTATGATCAGTTCGAATAATGAATTTCTGCCCATAGAGGTATGGACGGAAGTTTTTCACTGATTCGACAATTGCCAATAATTCTTTTTCGGTTGTGGTATAATTCTGTTCGGCAGAATTTAGTGTACGGGAATAAAAGCAAACTGGTAAATCTAATGTATTATCATTATTCATTTGACTTAGGATTGATCCTATGCCAATATTTGAAGCGTCTGTTGTAACTATAAATGTTTTATTGAAATCTGGATACTGTAGTATGGGCTTTTCTATAAGTGCATTTTTTAGTATGTTAAATGCATTTTGGCATGTTTCATCCCATATAAATTTATTTTCCTTTTTTAGTAAATTTGTTAGGGGTTTGGCTTTTTCAGAGAAGTTTTTGATAAATTTCCTGTAATAGCCGACCAAACCCAAAAATGATTGGACATCTTTTACTGTTTTAGGTATTTTTAATTTTTGAATTGTATCAATCTTTTTTGGATTTGGTAACAAACCTCGATCAGAAATTATATGCCCTAAATATTCTATACTATTATGTAAAAATTCACATTTATCTATTTGAAGCTTAAGGTTGTGCTCACGTAGACAATTGAAAACTTTTTGAAGACGTTCGTTGTGTTGTTCGATAGTGGTACCGAATACAACGATATCGTCTAAATAGACAAAACAGTTTTCATAAAGAATATTTTTTAAGACTGTATTCATTAGCCGTTGAAAAGTTGCCGGGGCATTTTTTTAGTCCAAATGGCATCCTTATATATTCATAATGTCCTCCGGGAACACTAAACGCAGTTTTCGGTCGGTCTGTAGGATCTATTAAAATTTGATGGAACCCGAACGCGAGGTCAAGTGTACTAAAATAATTCGCGTTTCCTAAATGAGACAATATGTCATCAATATTTGGGAGTGGATACTTATCTTCTATCGTTATGTTATTAAGTCGACGATAGTCTGTGACAATGCGCCATTTTTGTTTTCCACTAGCGTCAATTTTTTTGGGTACGGCCCAAATAGGAGCGCTATATGGAGAATTTGATTCTTTGATGATACCGTTTTCTAACATTTCTTTTATCTGCCATTTTACTTCGATTTCATGTATTTTCGGAAATCGATAGTTTTTAACATGAATTGGTGTGGGGTCGGTTACTTTAATTTCATGATAAAGTGTATTAGTATGTGATAGTTTTTGACTATCTGTGTGAAATAAATCAATATTACTGTGACAAAGATCAATTAAACTATTTTTAACAGATTCGTTTTTTAGATGATCAATACGTATATTCTCTGAAATATAATTCTTATTCGAGCTATTTAAATTTATTTTGAGTGCTTTCTGTGGTGTTAGGGTAATCTGTGAATTGTTAGTATTTATTTTTGCGTTATAATGGGTTAAAAAATCTATGCCTAAAACGCCATCGTGAGGAGTAATGCGATAATAAACATGGGATCGTTGCTTTGTATATATATATATATATATATATATATATATATATATATATATATATATATATATATATATATATATATACAAAGCAACGATCCCATGTTTATATTTATATATATATATATATATATATATATATATATATATATATATATATATATATATATATATATATATATATATATATGTGTGTCGCCACGATAACTTTCGAACGAAACGTTTTATGCTTATGAAATTTCGTATGGAGAATAGAGTGTGATCTGGCTTGGCTAAGTTCTTTAGCCAGACACATCGGATGCCCAGAAGTAGATTTTCTGACCATTTTTTATCATTTTTTATCATTCGATTCTATCATTAGACAGACATCGTTAAAAAGCCAAAAAAAAAAATTATGAAGAAAATATTCTTATAATTTTCTTTCTATTTTAAGTATTTTTCGAGTAAATGTAAATTTTCACCTTTGTATTAGTTTTTTTTCTTTGTTAGTCTAATAAGTAATTTATATTTATGTCTCAGTTCTTTATGAAATATAAAAATATTTCATTTTTTTTTTTTAAAGAATTTTGTGAGAACAAGTGAAATCTATTCACATACATGTATTATCATACACATACATTTACATAGTTTTGTTTCACATTTATTACATTATAATTAGCATAGTGCTGTCTCAAGTTGAAAAATGGAAATTAAGCAGAGCTTAGAAATTAGAAAAGCTTATGTAATTAAAGATTTTTTTTATTGAATTTTTAAATAAACAAGAAACTGAACATTATGTTATGATATAATATTATTAAATATGAAACAAAGCAACATAATATATGTATGTATGCACGGAAAAAAATTTTGAATCGATTTTTGAAAATTTTTTCACTAATAATTATTAATGTTAAAAAATTAAACAATTTTAAATGGATTTAAGGTATTTTATGTGAGGTCAAGGTTTTCGGGACCTAAAAAGGCCAAAAATTAATTAACCAATTGATTTTAAAATTTTTTTCGCAGTTAGTAAGTTAAAGTGTTTGAATTAATTAATTAAATGATGTCCGCAAGAACCCTACGGACTGCCATAAGTTATATCAGATCCCTAGAACCCTTTTCTTACTGTTAGAGGACTAGAGTTGTATGAGTTTCGCCAGGGTTTACTGATCCCATAATTGTAAAAAATAAACTAAACGACCAATTTTGAAAATTTTTTCACTGTTACAGAGCTAAACTCTTTTAGATAGATATAGAATACATTATGTAAGGTCTGCCAAGGTCCATAGGATCCAAAAGTGTCAAAAATAAACTAACTGACCGATTTTGAAAATTTTTTCACTGTTACAGAGCTAAACTATTTTAGATAAATATAGATTACGATATGTAAGGTCTGCCAGGATCCATAGGATCCATAATTGTAAAAAATAAACTAAACGACCAATTTTGAAAATTTTTTCACTGTTACAGAGCTAAACTATTTTAGATAGATATAGAATACATTATGTATGGTCTGCCAGGGTCCATAGGACCCAAAAGTGTCAAAAATAAACTAACTGACCGATTTTGAAAATTTTTTCACTGTTACAGAGCTAAACTATCTTAGATAAATATAGATTACGTTATGTAAGGTCCGCCAGGGTCCATAGAACCCAAAAGTGTCAAAAATAAACTAACTGACCGATTTTGAAAATTTTTTCACTGTTACAGAGCTAAACTATTTTTGATAAATATAGATTACGTTATGTAAGGTCTGCCAGGGTCCATAGGATCCAAAAGTGTCAAAAATAAACTAACCGACCAATTTGAAAATTTTTTCACTGTTAGGGAGCTAAGCTATTTTAGGTATACATTACGTTATTTAGGGTCCGCCAGGGTCCATGGGACCCAAAACTGGTAAAAATAAACTAACTGACCGATTTTGAAAATTTTTTCACTGTTACAGAGCTAAACTATTTTAGATAAATATAGATTACGTTATGTAAGATCCGACAGTGTCAGTGGGACCTAAAAGTGTCAAAAATAAAAAACTGACCGATTTTAAAAATTTTTTTACTATTACCGAGGTCCTGTGGATGCAAATGCGGCATAGAATGCTACACAACGGGTTTTGAATATATATATATATATATATATATATATATATATATATATATATATATATATATATATATATATATATATATATATATATATATATATATTACATAAAGTCCGCCTAGAATATACGGTCGAGCTGATTTTTTAATGAGGTCCATCGGGATCTTGCAGATCCGAAAACGCCAGTAATAAGCTACCGAACAGATTCTAAAGAATTTCTCACTGCTAGAGAACTAAATTATTTTAGATGGGTACAACTATGCTGCACAAAATCCGTTCGGGTTCTTGGGTCCCCAAAAATACCAAAACTAATTACCCAGCCGATTTTAAAAATTCTTTTACTCTCAGAAAGCTAAACTATTTTAAATAGGTACAGGTCTTAGATGAGATCCGCCAGTGCCCAATATTTGGAAATTCGCTATATTATGTAGATGCTACGACAGGGGTATTTTTTCTTTTATAATGGGTTATAACACATTTACTTGGACATTTTCTACAAAAATAATATTAAAGACATTTTGTTTAAATACATAAAAAAGGGGCGTTCACCTTATTTTGCTATATTCCAAGTGGAAGTGTAAATAAAAAACTAAAAGTGTTCGCAAATTTCCGCTATTTAAATATGTAGGTAATCTTATCCGGTCAGTCTCAGGTAATAAAAATCATAACTGTTCGCAAAATTCCGCTGTTCGCAAATTTCCGTGGTCGCAAAATTCCGGAATTCAAATAGAACTATACAAATGCTTTAGGGTACATTCCCACTGCGCGCTATGCCGTGCGAGGCTTTGCTATGCGATGCTAGGCTATGCTATTAACTTTTTCTATGTTTTAAGATGTGTTCACACTGCTTGCTCAATCTAGCATTGTATTTCATAGCGAGTGATCATGAGAATTAAAGATGTCGGTAAAAAACATCAACATCGAACTATCGATTCTTTTAATTTTTCGCCATCGAACCATCGATGTTCTTATAAAAATATCGAAACATCGATTGTTGACATCAATGTTGAAAACGACCACGAAAATTTGAAAAAGTTATCTATTATATAAACGAGAAATACCACTCATTCACTCACTCATCTATATAGAAATCTCCAAAACTACAATAGCTACAAACTTGAAATTTGGCATGTAGGTCCCTATTGGGTCGTAGGCGCTCGCTAAGAACGGGTTTTGCAAAATTTTCTGTCTAACCGTCGAAATTTACGAAAAACCGTAAGATATTAATTTTTATTACTGTAATACAGCAGTCTGTGGCCAATTTATCAAAAAATCGTAAAAATTTTAGATAGTTGCTAAGTAATTGTAATTTGAGATTTTTGATATAAGTATTAATAAATATTCCTAGAGATACTATCAATAATATTTTTACCTGTGACTACTATGAAATTACTTATTTACTGTGCAAAATACTATTTGTATCCAATATGGTTTTATTGGGATATTGTAATAATCTGAAATTTTGTAACCAAATATTTTACTAATTTATCATAGAAGATGAAGGATTAAAAATAATAATTCAACATTCTTCCGTAGAAGAAATTGTTTCTTTATTTTCTCTATAAAAGATACCGAAAAATTTTTGGAAAAAAGAGAAAATAAAGAAACAGTTTATTCTACGGAAGAATGTTGAATTATTATTTTTAAACCTTCATCTCCTATGATAAATTAGTAAAATATTTAGGAATCTTAGGTTAAAAAATTTCAAACTGTTTGTATCCTTTAAAGAAAATAGACAACTGGACTGTCCAGTTATCATCAATTGGCATGTGTGTCTGCTCTCCTCAGCAAATTCCATAAAGATGAAATTTCCATCGGGCCGGGCTCGATCATCCTGATATTAAAAATGAAATATGGACTTTACTTATCTGTCTTCAGTAGTTTCGAGAAAACGGTAGCAAGTATCAAAAAAATGATATAACAAAACTATAGGTAAAATTGGTATAAGAATCCAAAAAAAAGACGATCAAAGTTGAAGTTATCCTGTAGGACCTGAGAACCCCCAAGAAAGCCTAAAGTAAGCAACTGGACGTATCGTTACCAAATTTTTGGCTCTCCAAAGAAACCCAAAATAAATGGCTGAACGAATCTTGACAAAATTTTTCTCAAATAGTACTGAGTTTCTGAAAAACGACATGAGGATAACCCGCCCCCCCCCGTGAGCTTTGCGGACCCAAAAAACCCTCCAAATAAACGACCAAACGGATCTTATCCAAATTTTTCTCAAATATTACAGAGATTCCGAAATAAATTAATGTGAATTGTGAAATATTCTCCAGACCCTGGGATCTCAAAATGTCTCACAAATTACAGTTCTCTTGAAATTGTCACTATGCATATCTAACTACCTACGATAAGATCTCAAGGTATGGAAATTAGACATGTTATTGAAATATGAATATAGCCAATTCAGAATATTTGATTTGAAATTAAGGTGAAGTTAAGAATCATCCAGCGCTATCGAATTAAACAACTCTATACTCTAATTAAACCACTTGACTCATTTTGATAAAATTTTATGAAAATTAGACGTACTATAAAAATATGAATATGACTTGAAAATATGAATAATATTTTTGTGTCGTCGAGCGAGCGAAGCGAAGCACATAAGGAACTGATTTTGTACAAAATTTCAAAATATCAAATTTAAATGGACGTGTGACATTGTCCGTCAGTTACATCAAACAGAGAGCGAATTAAAAAACTGAAGAAATTTGACAATTTTTACTCAAGTACTGTTGAGATCTCTGTGAAAGATGAAACTGACGTTAAAATGATTTCCTGGGGCCTTGGTGCCTTGAAGAGCCTAAAATAGAAGCAATTCTAAGACTGTTGGTATAGTAACTATACTAAGTTCTTACGGTGCGGAAATTAGCCATGCTAATAAAATATGAAGATAGTCATTTTAGAGTCATTGGGCGAGCAGGGTCAAGTGCTATAAATAATTGATTTTGCACAGAATTTTGGAATACATGATTGAATTGACCTATATAAATTTTACCTATAATTCAGATAATTTTATGCAAGTGAAACCGCGGGTCTCAGCTATATGCATATATATCTATTTTAAGATCATTGGACGAACGGAGCGAAACACTAGAAGAAACTGATTTTATAAAGAAATTTAGAATATTTAATTTAAATGTAAAGTGACATCAAAATTAACCCCCCAGCACTATCTAATAGAATTAAGATTAAACGGTTGGATTTTGAAAATATTTTATGAAAATTAAATATGCTATGGAAATATGAATACGGTTAATTTAGGGTTATTAGGCGAAAATTATGCTCAGAATTTTAGAATATCAAATTTGAATGAACCTCGAGGTCAGAATTGTCCGTCAAGGCCATCAAATAAGCCCCAAATTAATTGTGATATTAAAATTGTCCCCTGCTATCTTGGTGCCCCAAGCAAGGCTTAAAATGGAAATACTCCTAAAACTACCTATTGATACGGGTATCTACATAAGGGTGCGGAATTTAGCCATGCTATTGAAATATGCAGATTGCTACTTTAGAATCGTTTGACGAGCGGAGCCAGGTATTATTTCCGAATATCTAATTTAAAATTGATCATTTGACCAATAGTTAAGATAATTTTACGTGGGTGAAACCACGGGTCACAGCTGGTAAAGTTATATTTAAAATAGATATACAATAGCAGTAATTCAAAAATTTCAATTTTTCTTTTCAATTTTATGAATAATAAATTTAATTTAGTATCAAAATTTTTAATGTCGATTAAAAATTTATAAATAGTATATAAAAAATATATTTTCATGTTTTCTGTTTTATTGGTTTGTCTAGTTTTGACCGTTGACCCCATATTGGCGAACGACATCGAATAACTTCATAAGTTTTACCACACCCATCACTGATGACTGAATAGCACAATACTGGCGAGTTCAGGCGATAAAATCAAACATACTGAATTGTTGCGTATAAAAGCTGCTACTAGCATAGCATCGCATCACTGTCTATAGCACGCAATGTGCACATTCAAATATGTTCTTAAATGTTTGTTTTCATAGCATTGCGTCGCATAGCAAAGCCTCGCATCGCATAGCGCGCAGTGTAAATGCACCTTTATAGTTACACAAAAGGTACCTACAACTTGTCTATGAGACGATGATCTCTGACGCCGTCGTTGCCATCGTTGTGATCTGTCTCTTTTTAGCATAATATGTATTCTGTCTGTCTCTTTTTAGCATAACAGTTCGTACCAATTCTCCTCTTCCCTTCGTCCTGCTATTAAAGATCGTCGTCTCATAGACAAATAGTACTGTTATAACTTTTAAACTGTTTAACTGCAGTTGAAAGCAAAGTTGCTACAAGCAACTATAAACAATTCCAAGATTCCACTTTTTAAAAAACTATACAGTTATGAGTTGAACTAAAACGAAAGTATTGTTATTATAGACAACCTCATACACAATACATTTATCATTTTGTGTATTAAGCAGTGGCGACGCGTGAAATTATTAGCTGGGGAGACAGTCTTTTTTACCATATTTTTAAATAGACTTATTTTGTGTCTATTTTTATTTCGAAATCTGTAGTCTTTCTAATCCTTCCTATAATTTTTTTTGTATAACAGACCTTCTGACTCAGTACTTTGATTGTAAAATAAAAATGTTGAAATTTTTGACCAGCTATTTGTACCTACTCCACCAAGGGTAAAAGATATTGAAATTTTAGTTTTGTTTTGCGGTTAGTCTGAATTTAAAGTCTTAAAAAAATTTAGAATTTTAAAATAATTAATTTTGAAATTAGTTCTTTAGATATATTGTAGTTTTTAAATTAGATTGGTATTTTATTATTATATTTCTAAAGAAAAAAGGAAAAAATTTAAAACTTCTGATGTTAAAAACTTAAACAGATAGTAGAGAAAAACAAATTGAAAATAAATACCTACAAATTTTATTAAAAGGTTCCAATATTTAAATAATAAATATCAAAATCGAAAATTAATTAAAAAATATTTAAAAAATTGAACTGAACTAAAAGCAAACAAGCAGTTAACTAATAACAAAAATATTTGAATTTTGTGTAACAATAAAATACATAAAATAGACTGTTGGTATGTGTACGTATATCGTACGTATACTCGGTATACTACGTATTTAGGCTAAATAGAATATCAAATGCATACGTTTAGTACAGAAAGACAATTTAATCTGTGCCTTCCTTGTAGGCCTGGGTATGTACACTGCGCTACGCCGCGCAATTGCTTTAACTCACTATACTGTGTTAAATGCGTCAACTCACGTTTTTTAAAACTTGTAACGCATAACTCAGTAGTTAACTCAAATTAAATATTATAGTTTTAGACTTTATATGTATTTCATTAAAGGCTCACATTAAAAGTTTAACTCAAATTAGCGCACTTTTCATGACATGACATTAAAAATGAGGTTAGAAAATGTACATAAGTTTAAATTATAATAATTATTATATTCTTTGATTTATACCATACGTAAACGTAATAACACCAGTAATACCAGCATTTCATTTAGTTTATAATATTATTACATACATAGGTATTATGATGGAGGTGATATAGGAATTGGAATTTTTGATATAAAATAAATAAAAAACTTTTACATATTTCATTGTTATTTATTTCATTTATTTTCAGGAATTATTAATTTTGGAATACACGAAATACAATAACACACTGAAATCTGGAAATCTTGATACGACTTTTTGGTAGTTTCATTTGTTTTACGCATGCTGAAAAAAAATTATAAAAAAGCTGACGTTTAAAAAATGTGCTAATGGCGTTACTGCGTAAATAATAAGCCGCCTATATAGGTACACGATCCGTAATACTGTCAGTATTTCGAAATACTGGCATTATTACTGAAGTATCCATATATAGATTTTATATTATAAAAATAATAATTCATTATTTTTCTCAGTAAATACTGACAGTATTATTAATCGTGTGCAGGCCGCCACAAAATAGCAAAAAATAGGGAATAGACAGGAAATGTTAATGGTGTCATGACAAAATGCCTCAAAGCGCGTGCGCCGCATGCGCTTGATATCTTCTGTATGTATATTTGCTTTCTACAATACCTACTGCGTTAAATAGCGCAATGAGTTACAACACTGCGCTAACACAGTAAGGTGCGCTTGAGTTATTGCGTCAACTCAAGAGTTTTTGCTGAGTTACCCAGGCCTACTTCCTTGGCGTTGAATAGATATGATATTGCATTATTGTTTCAGCTTTTTTATTATTATTCAAAAAAATACTGAATATAATTTGATAATTTTTGTACTATTAGAAAGATTACTACATTTTACATATACATAGATAAGCAAAATTATTGCAAAATCTTTCTTATTTTTTGAGTAATAATGATGTAAAAAATTGGAGAATATTACATACATGCAGATTGTGTGTGCAAATGTTTAAAATAGGCAGTTTGTGTCACACATACACACAGAGCAAAGAGAAACATTTTTAAGATGGTCTTTTTGCGTTTATATAGACTTGTATGAGTTGTGTGTATGTATGCATGTATGTAACCATACACAGAGATTCATATTCATGTATGTATCATGTTATGTATACATATACCATGTCTTTCAGAATGATTGAAGTGCCAAGGTCACAAAAAATGTATACAAATAAAAATATTGCCGCTCTCCAGAAAAATGATCAAAATTATATATACGTATAACATTGGATAGGTTGGATAGCGTGGCATGTTGCTTGGAAAAGGGAATGTAGTTTTATAGAAAATATGTACTATGTAGTTACCGTAAAATAAGTTTTGTGTTCAGCAATGACCTTGGCAATTCAATCATTTTGAAAGGCGCCGTATATTGTATGGTGTATATTATTGTATAATATGTTTGTAAACGCATATAATATATTGTGTATTCATGTACATACGTTTTATTTGAAAATGTGAATGCATTGGAAATGGCTAATATTAAGTGTAAAAATTAGACAGTTATTTTAAATTTTATAAAAGATTTTAAATTTTATGAAATTTAATTTTTTGGGCGAGACACTGTCTCCCTTGTCTACTCCCACGCGTCGCCACTGGTATTAAGAATTTAATTTTGTAAAAGTGGGGTGCCAGTTTCCCATAGAATTTTATTTTTTGTTATCAAAAATTAAAATAATTATTTGAACACCCTAAACTGAAAAAATTTATTATTTTTACAACTAAGGCATCTTTTATTAATAAGAAAAATTTAAATTTAGATAAAAGGGGCTGGAACAGAGTTGCTGTCCCTGGAGAACCATTAGGTATAATGGTAGCTCATAAAAGATTTGGAACAAAGTCATGGACTAGCTTAATTGAACCATCTATTAATTTATGTATCAACGGTTTCAAAGTATCAAGATCATTGGCAAATCATATTGAAAAACATTCAGAAACAATTAAGAAAATGAACGATTTGAGGTAATTATTTTCAGAATATTATAAGTAACTATACAATATTGTAAATACTTCAACTGCAGTCACCATTAGCCCGGCTGCGCACCTGGGAGATACGACATGTGTCGCCTTAAAACACGCATCTCTTGAGTACATTTAAATTGCATTAAAAAGACAAAATTAATGCACATCTAGGAGGATAATTGTTCTTATTTTGTAGTTAATAATCAGTATGAAAGTATAATAGACAGTTAGAAATATCTTTATCAAAAGTGCTTAGGATCCAGTAAAATTAAACGTGCATATCGCTGGCTCGGCCATGTCGGAAATTTGATACAAAAACTATACCACGATTTAGTAACTAATTTGTACTAATTTGTACTCCAGTTCCAGGATTTGTACTCAAGAGCTAATGGAGATATTAAGGGGCTCCCAAAACAAGGCCAGTACAATGCCAGTCCGGCCCTGTTGGAAATTTGATATAAAAATCATACCACGATTTAGTACCTAATTAGTACCAATTTGTACTCCAGTTTTAGAATTTGTGCTCTTCAGATAGCGAAGATATTAAGGGGGACCCAAAACCAGGCCAGTACAATGCCAGCCCGGCCTTGTCGGAAATTTGATATAAAAACCATACCACGATTTAGTACTTATTTTGTACTATTTTGTACCCCAGTTTCAGAATTTGTATCCGTAAGACGACAGAGGTCCGACAGGACCGGGCTGGCATTGTACTGGCGTGGTTTTGGGCGCCCTTAATATCTCCACTACTTGAAGAGAACGAATTCTAAAACTGGAGTTCAAATTAGTACCAATTAAGTACTAAACTGTGGTATGGTTTTTGTATTTAATTTGCCAACAGGGTTGGACTGGCATGGTAGTGGCCTTGTTTTGGACCCCCTTTAATATCTCCGTTAGCTTATGAGTACAAATTCTGAAACTGGAGTTCAAAATAGTACAAAATAGGTACTAAATCGTGGTATAGTTTTTATATCAAATTTCCAACATGGCCGGGCCAGCGACATGCACATTAAAAGTAAATAATTCTATGTTCTGAGAAGTGCTAGTAGATAAGTTGAAATTTAAGTTAAAAAGTAAATATGTAATTATGTTTAAATTATTGGGTGTACAATACAGCTAGGTATTTAACAAATATCAAATAAATGACGTGAGTTGCTGGGTTGTTTATTCAATTTTTTTTTTTTAATTACACGTGCTCTTATTAAGTACACTACAACTTCACGAGGCAAATCACTTTCAACTAAACTGACAATTTTAAAAAAAAAAAAAAAAACTTTATTTCTTTAGACACATAATTGGAAATTATTAAAAACTATTTCCACTTTTTGTGCTATATCTACCATTGATTGAGAGGGGCGAACTAAACTACCTTTATACAAAGTCTGTATCTAATCTGGCCCACCAATAACTTTCAACTTTTCTTTTTATTATCGGTAAGATCGTACTTATTTTTAAATTTACTATATATGCAACGAAACCGGCAATATATTTTTTGCAATTCCGGGACTAAAATATATGATTTAGTCCCTCATAAGAGCGAGTAAAGTGCTACTTTTAGTCCCAAAGGACTAAGAATATTTTTGCTCCCGCTTTTAAGCCAAATAGCAAGCACAATTTACAGAACCTCACTAATAATCAGTAAGGGAAATTTAATTTCACTTAAATAGCATTCCTAGGTAATTTAAAATAATAAACAAATTCAAACTTATAAATAAGACAGTTATGTTGTATTGTACAATTTGATTGATTTATCCAAAGTATACTTAATATAATATTACTTCATAATATTACTTCATATAATTTGAATGAAATTTAAATAAAATTTTTCTTGAATTTTATAATTTTAAGTTGTTACTCGGAGTTTCAAAATATATATATATATATATATATATATATATATATATATATATATATATATATATATACATATATATATATATATATATATATATATATATATATGTATATATATATATATATATATATATATATATATATATATATATATATATATATATATATATATATATATATATATTTAATCCGTCATGTGCCCCTCAGGCTTTCTGGCAATAAACTTCATACTCAAAATTAAAAGTTACACTTTAGTTCCTTGGTGTATAATATACATATAATTATTTTTTATTACTCATGCGGGAGAAGTACTAACTTGGCGCACACATTTCTGTACGCAAAATAGCTGTTTGCCCACTGTTTGCGTGTGGAAAGTAACTTTCCACACGCAAATTGATAATAAAACACGCAAAATTTAATCAAAACACGCAAAGCCGCCTCTTAATTTTTCATTTAATAAATATTTCGTAATTATTTCTATAGAAACCACCAGCAAAGTCATTCAAACAATAATTAATTCAGAAAAACAGACGAACACTTAAAAATATTATTTTAAAACGTGATAAAAATGTCAAAAATAGTAATAATAATAGAAAAAAGTATGCCAAATTCGTAATAAAATATAGTATGTGCAACTCGTGCGGGATTATCGATTGCCCACTCAACCGACTGAGCGCACGAACGTAGTCAGTGCGCTCAACTTCTCTTTCGTGGGCAATCGACAATTTCCTACACTTATTGCACAATATACTATATGACGGGTCCGAAAACGGATAGCGCCCCTACTCTCGCCTCTCGCCGTTCTTATCGTATAGGCTGTATATGTCGAATTTTTTCAAGGAAAAATTCGACTAAAAAGGAGCATAATTGAAACTCCTTTTTGAAAAGAAGTAGTTTTCGATAACAGCTTACTCTCATGTTAATCATAAAATTTGTCATGTTAATCATAAAGCACTCTCATGTTAATCATAAAGCATTAATTTTCGAGTTAATTTTGGACTTTGAATTGAATAAACCAAACCAATGATCAATTAATTTAATTATCCTGGCACTTGCTTGCCAATCAAGTCAATACTGTGACGAGTAAAAAACTTTCTTCCGGTCTCCTATCGACCGGTAAGGACACCCTCTCCAGTCCGTGCCCCGTGGCTGCAACCCCGGCTACCCCATTTTCTCGTCGAGCCTGCTTATTCACACAATAGTAAACTACTACCTAACCCAAGGGTGGCCAACCCAAATGATCTTGCGGGCCACTCTGGAAGCGCATTATAACTCCGCGGGCCGCATATAAAATTATGTGCTCCCATATATTATCTATTTTTTTAATTAATTGGTTTTCATTACCTTGGTCATTATAAAATAAATATATCTTGTATAAATGTGATGAATCTCGCGGGCCAAATAAAGTTCTAGGCGGGGGCTGCGGGTTGGCCACCCCTGAGTCCTAACCCATTACTAAAAATGACGATTGAATCATATATCGAAACTGCCACCAACTCTTTACCTTAAAAAATTAATGTTCAGCTACATAATTAGTGAATCTTATGAAAAAATAAGTACACTGTAAAAAATGTGACAATATACGTAAATTTTAAAATACAAAAAAAAATAAAAAAATTAAAAAATTAAAAAAAATTAATGTTATGTCACCATTTATTGTTAAACATTACCCAGTTTAAGCTTATTTTAGTATAAGTCGAAAAAATTAATGAATTTTTAGGCAATTTTTAGGCAATTTATGTATCTCTATTGTTTTTGCTTCATATTCAGCTACTGAAAATATAATTTTACACAACTGTATAAGGAATTCATGGATTTATAGCGTTCATATAAGACTCATATAAAACACATATTAAACTCTGTTTTAAGTTATAATCGTAAAATAAACACACATTATTATCAGACTTACTTTTCATAGAAAATATAGCGAAAACAAAAAACAAAATAAATAAAAATCCTAACGTGATGGAGCATTTTTATTATTTTTTTAAAATCAATATCCCAAAATCTATAAGAAAGTATGCTTAAACTTGATGGAGTAAACCTGATGTTGGCCTGTATTGTTACAATTAAATGCCGAAAATACTTATTTAAAAATTCTGTAAGTAATAAATTATGGGATTATGGCTTTAGTATACAAACGTAGTATTATACGAACACACACACACACACACCGCACGCATACATGCATACAAATAATATGGAAAGATAGATGGTAAATTAATATGCCATAATTTACCAATTTAATGTATTTAACGCCATCTAAATAGATAATCAGTAACTTTACGTGATTTTACTATATATTAGATATAGAAAGCTTTTACTAACTTTTGTTCGGGCTCCTTGAATCGAGGCCTCCTTTTCGAACCCGAGGCCCGAGATTATAGTCCCGGTTCCCCCCTTTAGTCGGGCCTGATTGTTTTGTTCATATAGCCTAATAATTATATTCAATTTAATTCTAAGCCCTTAACCATATGGAGAATTAACATTGCTTCCACACCTTCACCTTATGGCAAATTAACATTGCCTCCACTCTAAAACTGATTGTCTACATTCAGGAACAATCGAGTCATGTTAGTTGTCTATATTCACGGGTATAGTTTACACTTACACGTATGTGGCAACCTCTGTGTGACGTCTTCATCAGTCCAATCGATCATTCTTCAAAGTTATGGTCTGCGCAAATGTAGCAGCAGATCTGTCCGCGGAAGTGTCCGCGTTACCCATATTTTTCTTCTTCCTATAGATAGCGGTAATTTCGATCTTACGTTTATAGATGGCGACGCTAGTTGTGCGTTTATCTCTTGCCTAAGTTGAAATTTTAGTGTATTTAAATTAACAAAATAATCAGTGGTAAAATTTAAACTCGAAGATGTTTCTACGTGAAGCGGTGATGTTAGTCGTGGGACCAGCTCGGTTGTTGCTGTTTACATGTTAATATACGAATACTTGAAACAAAATGTTTGAGTTTATTAATTGAAAATACTATAATATGTTATAGTTTATTGTAAAGAAAGAAATGTGATAAAGATAACCTATGACCTCAAATTATAAATTGAGATATCCTTATTAGTCCGACCAAAACAGGATTTGCAGCTGAAACCGAAACCAAAACTTCGGCCTCGGTCTCAGTTTTCGCCGAAACCGAAGCTTATTTAGCCATGTTCAAATTTCAATTGTATGCTGAAATCTAGTGTACGTACAAGACACTGAAACCGAAGGTTCGGTCGGTCACTAATTCTTATCACTTTTATGTACAAAATTTCTTACATACAGAGTGTAAGTGAATAAGTGCGAAAGATTTTAATGGGTGATTGCTGAGGTATTCTAGTGTAAAAATGTTCATAATAAGCCCATGTCCGAAAAGCTTAGTTTCCAAGATACCGAGTGTACAGTTTCTCGTCTTTATTAAATATTTTTTTAAATATTTCAAAAACGTTTTGAGATATTCACACAAAATTTGGGACACGCTACGACAGGATAAATATCTCTATTCTGAAGCAGACAGAATATTTCCACTCAAACCAGTGGCGTCCGTACGGCCATATAATGACATGTTTTTGAAGAAAAAAAGATACGCCAATGATTTTTTCCAATTCAAAAATGTTTTTTCAAAGGTTCTGTAAATTCTTTACAAAATTGATCGCTTAGTATTTTGTCGTTTACGTATCCGTTTTAAAGATAAATACTCCTGTCGCAGCATTCTGCATAACATAGCGAATTTCCGTTTAAAAAAATTAGTTTTTCTTGGAAACTAGTTGACATAGAGTAATACGAGTAGTTTAAAGACATTTTTTCTTTGATTTTTTCTCCTTGTCTCAATGGTGTAAAAAATGTCGCAAAAAATTTTGAGTGAAGGGAAATTTTCGCAAAAAACTAATTTTTTCACGAAAATTGCCAGGAAAACCATGTTTCGGGCATCGGACGTGCCTGGTTAATGAATAATGAATTCGTCCAACGGTTTAAGACTTCCAATATTTTCACCAAATTTCGTAAAAGTAGGACGTTTCGTTCGAGAGTTATCGTGCGGACATATATATATATATATATATATATATATATATATATATATATATATATATATATATATATATATATATATATATATATATATATATATATATATTACCGGTAATTCGGTTGCAGAGTTAAGTGCGCTGACATCATTTTGTTCACTGTCACCGCTGCATTTGTAAGTAAACTACACGTCTGGGCCGCTAGTTGTAACAGTCCCCTGATAAACAATTTTTCTATTGTTTTAAGTGATTAAGTTACAACAAATTTATAAAATAATTACTTATCAAGTATACTGTCACGCCTACCCCTTAAAATTGAATAGATTTAAAATGATTTTATACTAGGAAACTTTCTATGTAAAATATCAGTCCCCTGACAAACAGTCCCCTGTCATTTCATAGCGAAATAAGTCAGTAGAAGATAGTATTTTTCTTGTTCTAATATTAATTTTATAATATATAATTTTATGACTTTAGAGTTATAAGTTCAGCTTTTTAAAAAGGCAATTTAACCAAAAATTTGATTTTAATGACAAACGTCCTATAGCATTAAGAATATTCATTATAATGTTTACTTAGAAATTTTTGATTTAATCGTACGTAATATAAATTCTAAGAGTTATAATAAATAAAAACAAAGATTTTGATTGCTTCTATTCAACAAAAATATGTTTTTTCTTCCCCTGAAACAGTCCCCTGTCGCGATTTTTCATAAAATCGTCCATAATTCACAAATAAAAGGATAATTAATAAGCTTTCTTAAGACACATATTTCTTTATTAACGCCTTCCATTGTATTTATATATTTTCTTAATATTTACGAAAAATATGCTTGGGACAGTTTTGTATCAAAATTTTCCAATTAGTAGAGAAATAGCCATATATATTAGGGATGTTATGGATATGAAATTTCGGATACGGATACGGATACGGATACGGATATTCAAAAACATTTTTTTCGGTTTCGGTTTCGGTTACGGATATGTAATAAAATCGGATAAAGTTTCGGATCCGGTTACGGTTACGGATAATTGCTTTAAGCGAACATTTTTTTTTAGAAAAAAAGGGGAAAATTTACCCCAAGAAGTGCACGCCAACCACAAATCACCGGCAATCTATCAAGACAAATACATGCATCAAAAATTTGCTTCGATTTAGCCTCAGTTTTTCAATGGAAGTTGTCTGTTACTATCCGAACCAAATCCGAAACTTTTATTTTCGGATACGGTTTCGGTTTCGGATATATAATTATTTCGGATATCCGGTAGTTTCGGTTACGGTTACGAATATGCATAACATCCCTGATATATATATATATATATATATATATATATATATATATATATATATATATATATATATATATATATATATATATGTATATATATATTTATTCAGGAAGTGTTGTAATTAAATAAAATTTGTGTAATTTTATAAAAAAGTTTTATTTAATAATACTGTAGTTCTCAAATATGAAGAACCGTTTTAACAGAGACTACGTTTTAAAGATTTGAAAATTGTAATAAAATCGGGATAAACGCACTTGTTTGTGTACACTTTGTAAATGTAAATGAGATAAATTTCCATCGTTTTAGATTTTTTTTTTCATCACTTTTTGAAATATTTTTTTTTGAGCTTTTACAGCTTTCTTTGTAGCTTTTTCATTTGCTTTTAAATGTAACTGCTTTAATTTTAAAGTAAACATAATAATAATAATTATAATAATAATAATAATAATAATAACGCCCTGTGGGTGTGGGGGCTTCACTTTGCAGAATTTGCCCACAGTAAGTCCTGCTTGTCGTAAAAGGCGACTAAAAGGACAACCCATTAGGATGGAGCAAATAAGAAAAAGGCCTCGAAAAACTGCCGCTGCCGGTGGAGCGACCGGGTGCATCAGGGTCACCACTGAATGTGACAGCTCAGATCACGGTGACGACAGGTTGGGTTCTAGGCAGCCACCTGTCAGCTGTAACAACACCTTCAGCCAAAATGCTACTGCCCTACTTACGGAGCCCCCAACACCTTTGGCTCAGCCGACTTTAAGTGTTTCCTCAGAGCATCCTTTGGGGACCACTAAAGCTGGTAAGAAGCGTGTGCGTATGCAATGGACAGATGAACTGAATGAATTCATCGTACGCACATACTTCAAAGTTACTAGACTTGAAACGGACAAAACTGGTTACCGTACAAAATTACATCAAGAGTTCGCGCGCAGCTACCCTCACCTAAGTCGCGTTACTGAACAGAGACTGGCAGACCAAAAACGTGTCGTTTTTACCAATAATCTTATCCCTTCCTCCCTCATAAACACCATTAAAACACAAGTCGCACATCAATTTGCTCAAAATGAAGAAAGTCAGGCCGACGGCCCACCAGAAATGGGAAGCCCCACACAAAACGACATTCAACAATTTGTCGAGAATGAGCCTAACCACCATGAGACAGCAGTAAATGACACCCTACTGCAAGAGATCGAACTGGAATTTAACACAGCACTTACTGAATTTGAAGGGACGGACCCCACACATAGGTACTTGTTGCTTAAACAACACACCTCACGTAGATTGGCTGAGATCGTTGAGATATTAAACAATACAATACTGCCTAAACACTTGGAAACATGTGACAATTTTATCGAGTTACACACAGCTATTTACTGTGGAGCCGTTGCCGCTATACATTGTAACGGTTCCGATGTAACACTACCTGTAGCGAACTCGAAGGAACACAAAACTCCTGCTTGGGAAACACGACTGAATAAACGCATCAACAACATCCGATGCAATCTCGGCAGGATCACCCAATACCAACAGGGTACGAGGTCCAAACGGCTCAACAAATACATACACGACATATTACACAAACACACAGTACACACACAATACGAGGAACCCAATAAAATACTCACAGAGATCAGAGATACGCTTCACCAAAAATTAACAGCACTAGCGAAGCGCTTACGAAGGTATAAGACCAGTACTGAACGCAAGCGACAAAACCAAGCGTTCAGCAGAAACGAGAGACGATTTTATCAGTCTCTAACGAACACGGTAACTGACAGTAATGGTCTACCGGAGAAGAACGCACTTCATAGTTTTTGGGCGAATATATGGTCCAACACCATTGACCATAATGACAAAGCTAGCTGGATCGATACAGAGTACAGGAATAACGAACATCTTCCGGAGATGCCCTATACGGACATTACTACAGAGGACGTCTCCAGAGCTTTACAGAGATCGCATAACTGCAAGGCACCTGGCATCGACAACATACAAAACTACTGGCTCAAACACTTTACATCACACAGAAATATACAGAAATATACATAATATACAGTAACAAGTATAATAATCTTATTAACAAACAAATCAACAACAGACCAGTAGCGTTAACAATAAAAAGAAGAAAGACTATCTACTGCTACATGATTGATCTAAATATAGTGAAAGCTTTGAACAGAGCATTATTAGCGGTTGTGACACATTAAGTGGTAAATACTAGCTCAGTGCTCAAGAACTCCTATCGCATATAAAAATACGTCGTCCAGCTGCTCCAGCCCTCTTATGGTTAATAACGCCGTCATGGGATCACCTCCAGCACTGATATGCTTATTCAAGTACATTTGCCTTTTCAAAGTATACTTTTTACATTTGAAAAGAAAATGCGTAAGATCGTTAACTTCGTTACACTGTTGACAAGTTTCTTCATGTTTCAGAGTCAGTTTACAGCCTTTTGAAGAAAATTTTTGTACATATTTTATTTGACATTCGTAACTGACTAACTAGTCTTATTTTGGAAAAATTAGCCTTGAGGTGAAGATAGTTATTCCCATTTTCTTCATGTATCAGGCGTCTGTACATTGGGGTATAAGTAGACTGCTGCAAGCGGTTTAGATCGGTGTCTTTTAATGAGTTTTCATATTTTTGAATAATTTCGGTCAGCATTCTTTTTGTTTTGAATATGTCCTGCGCTTCCCACAAATCCTCGTAACCAAGTTAAGTCAACTTTTGTTTTAAAGATACAACCCAGTTAGAGTTTTTGTAAGTTGGGTCATCAGATAGTTCCTTTAGTTTTGCATAGCATACTTTCGGGATCCTCTCGTCTGTCATATTCAGCAAATGACACCACCATAACAACATACGTTTTAAAACAAGTGTAGCCAAATGTGGACAGTTCACTCACTACATAATCAGGTGTCGTCATTGATAATTTCAGTAGATTTTTCCAGTACTTGTACATATTTTACCGCCCATATTTTACAAACATACAGCAATGTCGATCGAACTATGGAGTCGAAAAGGGTTTTCTTGGTTTCCCAACAGTTTGATTTTGAGATTGACAGTATCGATTTTGATTTTCCCGCTGCTATTCGTGCTTTTGAAATAAAATGGTCGCAAGAGTTTTTAAAACTACCCGATGCAAAAAATAACTTACCTAGATACGTGTACGTTTTAAATTTTTCAATTTCCACATTATTTAGCGTAAATTTTCCATGTTCTTTTAATTTTGGTGATCTATGAAAAATTACTATTTTCGACTTGCTTATATTTACTGTCAGGTGATTTTTTATGCAATATTCCGAGAGCACCTCAAGTTTATCCTGTACATCATTAAAATATGTTCCAAACATGATCAGATCGTCGGCATAAACATTGCCAGAAAATTTTAAACATATTCCATAAAATAAACTTTGCAAATTTTAGTTGATTATTACTGGAAAAGAAGTTAAGGTTATGAATATTGTTAAAATACATCTTTTTTAGACGTATTGTTAAAATACATACCGTAATATTGAAAATTTTTATATTAAAAATATTTTTTTGGACAATTTTTTTTACCTTTCTTAAAAAAAAAAGGGTTTAAAAAATTAACAATTTAAATTTAAAAAAGAGCTGTTATATTATTTATGACAGCTCTACTATACTATCCAGATATGCCATCTATAATTTGGTTTCAGAGATTTTTAATAATGACATTTTCACATGTACTAAATTTTGACTTCTTTAATATGGCGTACAATTAAATATTACAACAACAGTTGTAATTTGATAACCTGTTTAATAAATATTAAGTTGAATATTTGAGGAAAAACTACAAATTATTTTAATAAAATTAATGTATTTAATTAATAAATTTTCTGTTACTGTAAGAGGCTAATGTGAATATACCATAACAACTTATTTCGTATTTTTTTTTTAGTATAAATTGAAAATAAATCGTATTTTTTGCGTTCGTTTAAACAAACCTGACCACGGCTTTTGAAAATTAAAACTTAAAAATGCAATTTCTCAAAAATTTGAAATAAAGTAATGAAAATTTTAGCATAATTGGTAATTTGAAATAATAAACTAATTTTTAAGAAACTTCTCAACATATGTTCCCATTTGAAAAAAAAAATTTCTATTCCAAAAAAACCGTAAGTCCTAGAAGTCTGGAACAATTTTTCTTGAATGGCCCCCTCTATTTTGAATATTTTTTGTATAAACTTTTTTTCGATTAGATGCATATTTTAGGAATAAATCGAATGGCACCTCTCGGAAAACTCACACAGTATTAAATATGTAACAAATGTTATATGTTTATAGTTTGCTTTAAAGAAAGAAATGTGATAAAGATAACCTATGACCTCAAATTATAAATTTAGATATTCTTATCAATTTGTAGCAGTTTGTTATATCTTATACTTTACTATAGGAAAAAAAATGTAATAATCTATGAACTTAAATTATAAATTTAGATATTCTTATCAGTTTTATGTACAAAATACTTTCATATATTAATTATTTAAATAGATATAGGGCCATTTGGCAACGCAGTGTAATTGCCTATATTGAGGGGCAGTTTTGTGAGTGTGTGTGTGGGGGGGGGGGAATTGCATATATTCTAGAGAGTAATGTCTGATGTTGGTATGTGACGTGACCCATGGTGACTTTGCGAAGTCTTGAACCTGTCTCGACGTTATGTGACATTACCGATGTAGACATACGAGTATTTGTGACGTTATCCGTGCAGATTTTGAAGGGCCTTCGATGGTGAGTTCCTGTGTTGTGACGTAATTTTTCTTTTTTTAAGTTGTTTGTTGCATCTGAATTTTCTTCTCTGTCTGTGCGGAGCGGACGCTATACCAGTCGAGCTACAAACGAGGCCGTTTGTAGTGTGCTAAAACTTAAATACTTTTTTCCAAAGTACTCGATTAATTTGTAATTTTGGTGTATATGTGTTAATTTATAAGAAAATAAATGTGATAAAGATAACCTCTGACCTCAAGTTATAAATTTAGATATTCTCCCTAGAGCACAAAATATTGCTGGAATATTGCTGGAATGTTGCCAAGTTGCAGATAATTACCAATGTTGCAGGAATATTGCCTGAATATTACTAACCTGAGCATAATTGCCAATATTACAGGAATATTGCAGTAATATTTTTTTGTAATATTGCATTTGTAACATTGTTTCAATATTATTGTCATGTTACAAAAAATATATAAGAGCTGTTCAAAATTTTGGAATATGTAGTATATTATAGAAATGAAGGCAAATCAATAGATGAAATAAAACGGTACAACTTTTGTTATTATATCCAAAAAACATATCGTCAGTTCAAAGGTAAAACTCATTAAGTACAGTTTTCAGAGCAAACGATTCTAGTCACTAAGTTCAATTCACTTAGTAAATATAATTTAAAAAAAAAGTATTATTGCAATATTGCAAGGCCAATATTTTCTCAATGTTGCGGTGCAATATTCCTTCAATCTTGCTAGCAATATAACAGGGCGATTATAGGAATATTGCTAGAATACTGCAGGAATATTGCCTGCAATATTTCAAAATTTCCAGATAATATTGCTGCAATATTTCGTGCTCTATGGGTCTTATCAGTTTGTAGTGTGAAATTAATTCATATTTTAATTATTTATTAAAAAGTAATATTATACGTTATTTTATAAGAAGAATTGTACTGGTTGACTTTGATTTTCCTAACTGACGTAAATTATAATCACACGTGGTGTGCATGTGTGTCCATAAGGAAAAATAATGCAATATAATCTATGACCTCAAATGTCTCTAAAGAAGTTTTTGACTTTAACATCTTTTTCGATTGAGGCAAATCAAAATCACGTGTTTTTGCTTGTATATAAGGACCAATATAGCCAGGTTAAAAAGCGTAGTTTTAAAGTTGTTAAAAACGTTGTTGAAAGTGTTCCAGTTTTTTTTTAAATTGTGTTAATTTCTGGCACTTTAGTAATTAAAATAACTATTAATTTAATTATTAGATTTTAAAAGAATTTTTTTAATTTTCAACTTTTTGTGAAAACAACAAGTTTTTAGATTCTTTTTCTCTTTTTTTTTTCTAAATAATAAGTATTATTTAGTGATATAAAAAAATTATTTTAATAAAGGTATCGATATTTTGCTTAAAAATACTGTTACTTATTATCGAAATCGATGTGTATAGACTTCTTTTGCGGTTAAAATCACTTTGTCCGATCTTCATGGCTTATGGAACATTCCACATACTATACTCCCACCAAAAACTGTTATATAAACGGGTGGGCAATTAAAGAATTTATCAGTTTTATCAAACTTTTTTTAAAAGAAGCTCTTTAGTTAGTGATATTACTTAATTTTTATTTGCTGTGATGAAATTTTATTTGTTCTGGTAAGTTTTCAATTGCATGTTAGAAGCATTAACAGAAGCAGGAGTACCGTCAGTCTTTTTAAAAATAATTTACTGTTGTTATAATGGTAGCAAGGCATATATTCAAACAGAAAAACCTAGTCAGTTATTTCAACTTAAACGCGGAGTAAAACAAGGAGATCCCCTATCACCAGTTTTGTTTAATAGTATTTTAGAAAAAGTTTTTCGACAATTTGATTGGTCCAATTATGGTATCAACGTTAACGGTGTGAAGTTATATATATATATATATATATATATATATATATATATATATATATATATATATATATATATGTCTGCGCGATAACTCTCGAAGAAAACCTCCAATTGTTACGAAATTTGGAAAAAATCCCAATAACTTGGATGAGTTCGTCAGAAATACATCGGCTCCTATATTATTTACCGATTTGCTACAATTTTTACCAAAAAATTTAAAAGTTATGTCACAAATATCTCGAAGACTTAATGATGAAATTGTATTTATTGCAATTAATAGGGTATATAATAATAAATGATTATATACCCAAATATGCAAAAAGTAGACGGATATCCTAAAATTCTCTCTGAAGCTTTTCAGGTTATTTCAGATAGAACTGTAATAAATGGTCTAGTAAATACATATACCGGAAAAACATAAACATTTTTCATGACCATTCATATTTTTCTGTGGTAATTGAATGCAATTTCATAATAGTTAGGCAAGGATTTACTTTAGAGGTCTTCCTCGAAATATCGTCTAACATACATTCAGTGTTTAGATATAGTAACGGAAATTCTATTTTTTCAAGAGCAATAAATTTTATGAATTTAATCAATTTACTAGATCAACAGTATGTAGTGGTACATTTGACGTAGTTGTTTTTAACATTAGTAGTAGAAATATAAGAGAACGAAGCCCACCTTCCCACCTGCCGACTTTTTGAGTGACCTCGGCAGGTGGTAAAACTACCGAGGCGGTTCTAGAAGCCTCCGGCGGTGGGTGGAGCAAAACTTAGTCTCCAACCTAACGATATCTAGTGAAATTTTTTCTAACCTAACAGAACCCAATGGAACTTGACCTAACCTAACGAAACCTAAGTGAACTTAGCTTAACCTAACAAAATTTTTTCTAACCTAAGAACTGAAAAATTCCCTAACAGATGGCGCAGCCACCTTCGAGCCCTGTGAATTCGCTACTAGATGGCGCAGCCACCTTCGAGCCTGTGAATTCGCTACTAGATGGCGTTGCTAGTCTGGATTCCTGTGTGTAAGTTTGAAAAATTGTCAATAGATGGCATCGAAAACCTTTTCTTTTGATAGTTAAACTAGCCATTAAAAGATGGCCTTGCTTTCATAATTTTATAATATTTTTATCTGAAAACAGGCTTAAACTGTCAGCTGACGTCACTAAAGGTAAACTGATATCAAACAGCGAAGATTTCTCTCTAATATGCAAAAGTGAATTTTATCATATGATTGTATATTTTTATCTGAAAACAGGTTTAAACTTGTATAAATTGCCAGCTGACGTCACTAAAGGTAAACTGATATCAAATAGCGAAGATTTCTGTCTAATATGCGAAAATGAAGCAGCAGGTTTTAACCTGTATGGCTACATAAAGTGTGACAGCTGACGTCACCATACTATTCTTTCTGCTATAAAAAGGGCGTGACAGAATTTCATCAGTTACAATTTTGTTCGAAACTTTAGTGAAAAAAACATTAAACCTTATTGTTGTGAATTTTCAATTGTTGTGTGTTAAGAGTTAATTGTTGCCAACAATGGAATCCATTACTGCTGGTGCTTCATCTGAAAACAGAGACTTAATTCAAAAAATGGCTGGAAATTTTGTGGATGAATTGAATCATCTTGGCGCTGTTAAACGATGGATTAAACTTTCTGATATGAAAATTGGAAAAGTATATAAAATAATGGGAGCCAGTCAACTACCATCGAAATTCGATTCATCGAAAATGAAGACAATATTGGAATTGGAAATTGGATACATTTCGTTACCAGCGAGATTTGACAATTTGAACGAGCAGATGCTGGCATGGTTGCAAAGCAATCCAAAACTTGGTATTATGAATAATGGACCCATTGGACTAACTCATAAATTGCAATTCAAAACGTTGGATCTTCTTGAAATCGCAATTCAAAACGTTGGATCTTCTTGAAATTTGTAAATTTTCAATTGTTGTGTTAACAATTAATCATTGTCAACAATGGAATCCATGTATTGTGGAAATTGTTCGTATTCATCACATAGCATTTCAGAGTTGTCGATAATTTGTTTAATAATTTCCTCTCGACGCTTCGCTTTACTTAGTTCTCTTAATTCTGCATTGAAGAAAACTGCATTGAAGAACATTGAAGAAAATTGATGTAATGATCTGTAAATTCCATACAACAGAAATATTCCGATATCTCAATATTCCCAATATTTCGTCTATAATTGCGCTTGAAAAGTCTACAAACCACCTCTATAAATTCAATGGTGTTTGTTGGATAATTTTTCACTATTTTAATACACAAGTCGGTCAATTGGTGATCTTTGATTCCTCACAGAGCACTTTCTTGCATATGCACAAATTTTTAATATAATTATAAATTTTACAAGTTAAAAAAGTGATCATTGTGTACCTATTTTTGTTTAAAACTATACTTAATAAAATAAATTTAAAGAAAAAAAAACCGATCTTTTGATTTACACCGATCCCCTAAAAAGAAATCAAACTAATTTTTGATATTATACCTTAAACTTGATGTATATATAAAAATTCCATTTACAATTATGGTACACCATATATACTCGTAAATTTTACAAAAATGTATCACCCTGTACATTTTTTTTAAATCTGTGTGCATATTCTTTGATGTTATTTAATCAGCTAAATCTTTAATCAACTAAATCAGCTAAAATTGTTACATACTTACGTTATAAATATCTAAGTGTGTATTTTTCTTTTAAATATATAACTTATAAATACTCATGATTACTTTACTATAACTGTAATCACGCGATATCATGTTATAAAATACATAAGAATTTACTCATTTAATGTAAAAATATTTGGTCATCAACAATTAAATAAAAACGAATTTTTTTAAAATATATATAGTAATATAATATTTCGCATATATACAGTACTCTGTTAAAAGTACGGGTTTCTACACCGTTAAAAAACATATATTTTACAATATCAATATATTGCAAAAAATCATATTTCTTAATATTTTTAAAACTGAATATGTAATATCAAGAATTTAAAACAGTTTTGAAACATTAATTTCTCCTCATAATATTTTTTTAGTCTTAAATTAATAGCACAATGTTCCATATATTTTAAGAAAATTTTTCTTTTAATATTTTATAACTTATCTAAAAAATTTATAGCTATTTTTATCAAAAAATTTATTACTTGCTATTGTTAAAAAATTAGTTAAATATATCTATAGGTATTAAGTGACCTCTAGTTTTTGTAATAGACGGTGGTAATAGCAATTCATCTTAAATACGAAATTATTTTATCAATGCTAAATAAGCGTTTTTTTTCTCATATTATCATACTCCAATATATTGTATATTATTATAATTTATAAAAATGTGTTTTATTTATTAAAAAAATTTAGCAAAATTTTAAATAATATCGCGTCAAAATAATATTCAGAAGTCAATAAAAGACAATAGCAGTAAATTTATTAAGATAACTATAAATAAATATTAATCTAATGTTGAAATATTTATTAACAAATAGTACTGCTTAGTAGAAAATTAGGCACCTATTGTTTTGTTTTCAAATTTACCTTTTTGCAATTAAAGAAAATTTTAGTAACTATCGATACCTATATAAAACGATACCCATAAAAGACAAGCATGCTCTGATCTGTAAATTTGGTGTATTTTTGGTGTTTAAACTCAGCTTCCCAAGTAGTGTCAAGAGCTGGATTGATAGCAAAGACTTGGTATGATATCCCCACCAACATGGAGCAGCGAATACGTATGGTGGACCGGAGCAGTCGCAGTATCCCCCACCAACATGGAGCAGCGAATACGCATGATGAGCCGGAGCAGTTGCAGTATCCCCCACCAACATGGAGCAGCATATAATGATGATGATGACGGTGAGCCGGAGCAGTTTGAATTTTTTTTTTTTCGGCGAAGCAAGACCAAGTGAAAAAACAACAATGAGTGAAGATCTTCAACAGCTTATAACAATGGAGGAATCCACAGTCAAAAATCGATTGTTGAATAAGATGTTGGATAAAGCTATCCGATTATCTGATTTGGAGATGATCCAATCGATAGGATCAAGAGATCGTCAAATTTTTCATCCTAAAAAAATAAAATTAGCGGTTGAATGGGGCTCATCTGTGGAAACTTTCGATATTCTGTTCAACCTTACATTCGATGAATGGGACATTGGTGAAGACAGTCTAGATGGATTTGATATATTGTCGCATTATCTTACGAAGTGGATGCGAAAAGCGATAGAGTATGCTCGTCCGAAACTGCTGGAGCGTATATTGAAGCTTGTGGAAGAATATGGCGTTCCACGATTATATTTCAGTCCAAAGTGTGTAGAAGGAGATGCCGAATTGTTGAAGTAGATCACACACAACATTGAAAAAGGCGAAACCAATCAATCAGCACTCCTGGGCTGGGAAAGTGGCCCGGATACGGGAGCGTGGCCGTCGACAAACTTACAAGATTACTTAGATATATACAAAATTTTACAAACTAATTTTAATATTTAACATTTGAAGCAAGAAATGAAGAAAAGGAAGATAAAGCACCAGTATTTCAAAATCAGCAGGAAGATGATACAGATCTATCTACAAGAAACTTGAATACTTTTAATCAAAGTATGATGGCTGCAGCAGAAGCAATCAGACGTAAATTCCACGCTTTAAAAAACTCGCATAATATTCTACAATCGGCGAATGATGAAGATAATCGATCTGATGAACAAAAGCATTTACCATCGCCTGATAACTACAAAGAAACAAGTTTTACTCCAAAGATGGCTGGTCTCTGACAAACTGCTCTAGACATATTAATGGTCAAAGAGCTTCAGAACGCATGCGCAAAGGATGAAGAACAAGAAAATAAAAATTCAGGAGAAAAGGAACAACCTTCGACATCTAACTCAACAAATGGCGGAGCTAAACGTTTCAAATATGATGATGAAAATGCTAACCTTCATAATGGCCATTCGAAACCTGTTGATGAAGAAGAAGAATATTTTGATGACCCGAACCATTTAGTTGATGAACTAAGAAGTTTAGCGACTCAGACGCAAATTGGAGAAGAAATGGTTAATACTGTGTGCAATTTAATGGAAAGGAGTCATATTATAAATCCCAGCTTCGCGGATTATATCGAAAACGAGAAAAAACGAAGCCATTTTAATAATTAAAGGAAAGTGACATTGGAAAGCGGATTATCTCAATAACTAGGGAATTGGAAAAGCATGATATTATTGAACCAGTGTTAAAATATGTATCCAATGATGATGAAAAAACATCTGCTAGCGATAGCGAAGATACTGCGAGCGAAGGAGAAGCTGATGATGACGAGATTACAGTCGCCAACGATGGTGATGAAAAAATTTCGGGTGAAGGGTTATACTTAAGGCCCTATAGGAGATATTAAAATAAGCTATCAGCATTTAATAAGTTGTTAAAAAAAATCTTTGTAACTTTTCCAATAGCTATATGTTAATTATTTTAAAATTATGTGAGTGTGAGATAACTATAAATAAATATTAATCTAATGTTGAAATATTTATTAACAAATAGTACTGCTTAGTAGAAAATTAGGCACCTATTGTTTTGTTTTCAAATTTACCTTTTTGCAATTAAAGAAAATTTTAGTAACTATCGATACCTATATAAAACGATACCCATAAAAGACAAGCATGCTCTGATCTCAACAATTTTTTCCCATGTTAAATTTGTATGTTCTTACTTCGCTGAAACTTATTATGTTTATATATTCCCCCAATATTTTCTACCATAAACAATAGTTATAGCAAGCTAGGTAGGTATTGAATAAGTATTTTTTGTTTGTTAATTTATTGATGATAGAGAAAAAAAATTTATGTTTTTATAGACAGTGAAATACTTTTAAACTATTTTTGCAGTTTAATTTTGTAAAAGCACCTAAAAATTATCAGTCACAGACAAATATTTCTAAACAAACGAATTGAAAATGTAATTTTATACCATAAGAATAAATGCGTATATATAGGGTGGACAGTAAATAACTCTCATAATTTTTAAAGAGTGGATGAAAACTTTAATTTTGGATTACGAAATTTTATTTTTTTTCCGGAGTTAAGCTGCATTCAATTAATTATCCCTTTCCTGCTCAGCAGTTTTACATCATTACTGTTCAAACGATACTTCAAATTAGCAAATCATTAATAACATGGGTAAATACTTATTAGCAAGAATTACATAGTTTACACATATGTTCTATCGCACCAGAATGTTAATAGGACAATGCGATTTAATTGCCTATATTCAGGAGCAAGCAAAAACGTTACCTATTTTAATAGCTTAGAAAATACACATTACATAGTTCGTTGTAAGAACAATCATTTTGGTGATCTTTTTTAACGAATTACTAGAATTAAGGACTGTGGTATGTAAGAAATAACAACACTCACATAATTTTAAAATAATTAACATATAGCTATTGGAAAAGTTACAAAGATTTTTTTTAACAACTTATTAAATGCTGATAGCTTATTTTAATATCTCCTATAGGGCCTTAAGTATAACCCTTCACCCGAAATTTTTTCATCACCATCGTTGGCGACTGTAATCTCGTCATCATCAGCTTCTCCTTCGCTCGCAGTATCTTCGCTATCGCTAGCAGATGTTTTTTCATCATCATTGGATACATATTTTAACACTGGTTCAATAATATCATGCTTTTCCAATTCCCTAGTTATTGAGATAATCCGCTTTCCAATGTCACTTTCCTTTAATTATTAAAATGGCTTCGTTTTTTCTCGTTTTCGATATAATCCGCGAAGCTGGGATTTATAATATGACTCCTTTCCATTAAATTGCACACAGTATTAACCATTTCTTCTCCAATTTGCGTCTGAGTCGCTAAACTTCTTAGTTCATCAACTAAATGGTTCGGGTCATCAAAATATTCTTCTTCTTCATCAACAGGTTTCGAATGGCCATTATGAAGGTTAGCATTTTCATCATCATATTTGAAACGTTTAGCTCCGCCATTTGTTGAGTTAGATGTCGAAGGTTGTTCCTTTTCTCCTGAATTTTTATTTTCTTGTTCTTCATCCTTTGCGCATGCGTTCTGAAGCTCTTTGACCATTAATATGTCTAGAGCAGTTTGTCAGAGACCAGCCATCTTTGGAGTAAAACTTGTTTCTTTGTAGTTATCAGGCGATGGTAAATGCTTTTGTTCATCAGATCGATTATCTTCATCATTCGCCGATTTTAGAATATTATGCGAGTTTTTTAAAGCGTGGAATTTACGTCTGATTGCTTCTGCTGCAGCCATCATACTTTGATTAAAAGTATTCAAGTTTCTTGTAGATAGATCTGTATCATCTTCCTGCTGATTTTGAAATACTGGTGCTTTATCTTCCTTTTCTTCATTTCTTGCTTCAAATGTTAAATATTAAAATTAGTTTGTAAAATTTTGTATATATCTAAGTAATCTTGTAAGTTTGTCGACGGCCACGCTCCCGTATCCGGGCCACTTTCCCAGCCCAGGAGTGCTGATTGATTGGTTTCGCCTTTTTCAATGTTGTGTGTGATCTACTTCAACAATTCGGCATCTCCTTCTACACACTTTGGACTGAAATATAATCGTGGAACGCCATATTCTTCCACAAGCTTCAATATACGCTCCAGCAGTTTCGGACGAGCATACTCTATCGCTTTTCGCATCCACTTCGTAAGATAATGCGACAATATATCAAATCCATCTAGACTGTCTTCACCAATGTCCCATTCATCGAATGTAAGGTTGAACAGAATATCGAAAGTTTCCACAGATGAGCCCCATTCAACCGCTAATTTTATTTTTTTAGGATGAAAAATTTGACGATCTCTTGATCCTATCGATTGGATCATCTCCAAATCAGATAATCGGATAGCTTTATCCAACATCTTATTCAACAATCGATTTTTGACTGTGGATTCCTCCATTGTTATAAGCTGTTGAAGATCTTCACTCATTGTTGTTTTTTCACTTGGTCTTGCTTCGCCGAAAAAAAAAAATTCAAACTGCTCCGGCTCACCGTCATCATCATCATTATATGCTGCTCCATGTTGGTGGGGGATACTGCAACTGCTCCGGCTCATCATGCGTATTCGCTGCTCCATGTTGGTGGGGGATACTGCGACTGCTCCGGTCCACCATACGTATTCGCTGCTCCATGTTGGTGGGGATATCATACCAAGTCTTTGCTATCAATCCAGCTCTTGACACTACTTGGGAAGCTGAGTTTAAACACCAAAAATACACCAAATTTACAGATCAGAGCATGCTTGTCTTTTATGGGTATCGTTTTATATAGGTATCGATAGTTACTAAAATTTTCTTTAATTGCAAAAAGGTAAATTTGAAAACAAAACAATAGGTGCCTAATTTTCTACTAAGCAGTACTATTTGTTAATAAATATTTCAACATTAGATTAATATTTATTTATAGTTATCTTAATAAATTTACTGCTATTGTCTTTTATTGACTTCTGAATATTATTTTGACGCGATATTATTTAAAATTTTGCTAAATTTTTTTAATAAATAAAACACATTTTTATAAATTATAATAATATACAATATATTGGAGTATGATAATATGAGAAAAAAAACGCTTATTTAGCATTGATAAAATAATTTCGTATTTAAGATGAATTGCTATTACCACCGTCTATTACAAAAACTAGAGGTCACTTAATACCTATAGATATATTTAACTAATTTTTTAACAATAGCAAGTAATAAATTTTTTGATAAAAATAGCTATAAATTTTTTAGATAAGTTATAAAATATTAAAAGAAAAATTTTCTTAAAATATATGGAACATTGTGCTATTAATTTAAGACTAAAAAAATATTATGAGGAGAAATTAATGTTTCAAAACTGTTTTAAATTCTTGATATTACATATTCAGTTTTAAAAATATTAAGAAATATGATTTTTTGCAATATATTGATATTGTAAAATATATGTTTTTTAACGGTGTAGAAACCCGTACTTTTAACAGAGTACTGTATATATGCGAAATATTATATTACTATATATATTTTAAAAAAATTCGTTTTTATTTAATTGTTGATGACCAAATATTTTTACATTAAATGAGTAAATTCTTATGTATTTTATAACATGATATCGCGTGATTACAGTTATAGTAAAGTAATCATGAGTATTTATAAGTTATATATTTAAAAGAAAAATACACACTTAGATATTTATAACGTAAGTATGTAACAATTTTAGCTGATTTAGTTGATTAAAGATTTAGCTGATTAAATAACATCAAAGAATATGCACACAGATTTAAAAAAAATGTACAGGGTGATACATTTTTGTAAAATTTACGAGTATATATGGTGTACCATAATTGTAAATGGAATTTTTATATATACATCAAGTTTAAGGTATAATATCAAAAATTAGTTTGATTTCTTTTTAGGGGATCGGTGTAAATCAAAAGATCGGTTTTTTTTTCTTTAAATTTATTTTATTAAGTATAGTTTTAAACAAAAATAGGTACACAATGATCACTTTTTTAACTTGTAAAATTTATAATTATATTAAAAATTTGTGCATATGCAAGAAAGTGCTCTGTGAGGAATCAAAGATCACCAATTGACCGACTTGTGTATTAAAATAGTGAAAAATTATCCAACAAACACCATTGAATTTATAGAGGTGGTTTGTAGACTTTTCAAGCGCAATTATAGACGAAATATTGGGAATATTGAGATATCGGAATATTTCTGTTGTATGGAATTTACAGATCATTACATCAATTTTCTTCAATGTTCTTCAATGCAGTTTTCTTCAATGCAGAATTAAGAGAACTAAGTAAAGCGAAGCGTCGAGAGGAAATTATTAAACAAATTATCGACAACTCTGAAATGCTATGTGATGAATACGAACAATTTCCACAATACATGGATTCCATTGTTGACAATGATTAATTGTTAACACAACAATTGAAAATTTACAAATTTCAAGAAGATCCAACGTTTTGAATTGCGATTTCAAGAAGATCCAACGTTTTGAATTGCAATTTATGAGTTAGTCCAATGGGTCCATTATTCATAATACCAAGTTTTGGATTGCTTTGCAACCATGCCAGCATCTGCTCGTTCAAATTGTCAAATCTCGCTGGTAACGAAATGTATCCAATTTCCAATTCCAATATTGTCTTCATTTTCGATGAATCGAATTTCGATGGTAGTTGACTGGCTCCCATTATTTTATATACTTTTCCAATTTTCATATCAGAAAGTTTAATCCATCGTTTAACAGCGCCAAGATGATTCAATTCATCCACAAAATTTCCAGCCATTTTTTGAATTAAGTCTCTGTTTTCAGATGAAGCACCAGCAGTAATGGATTCCATTGTTGGCAACAATTAACTCTTAACACACAACAATTGAAAATTCACAACAATAAGGTTTAATGTTTTTTTCACTAAAGTTTCGAACAAAATTGTAACTGATGAAATTCTGTCACGCCCTTTTTATAGCAGAAAGAATAGTATGGTGACGTCAGCTGTCACACTTTATGTAGCCATACAGGTTAAAACCTGCTGCTTCATTTTCGCATATTAGACAGAAATCTTCGCTATTTGATATCAGTTTACCTTTAGTGACGTCAGCTGGCAATTTATACAAGTTTAAACCTGTTTTCAGATAAAAATATACAATCATATGATAAAATTCACTTTTGCATATTAGAGAGAAATCTTCGCTGTTTGATATCAGTTTACCTTTAGTGACGTCAGCTGACAGTTTAAGCCTGTTTTCAGATAAAAATATTATAAAATTATGAAAGCAAGGCCATCTTTTAATGGCTAGTTTAACTATCAAAAAAAAAGGTTTTCGATGCCATCTATTGACAATTTTTCAAATTTACACACAGGAATCCACACTAGCAACGCCATCTAGTAGCGAATTCACAGGCTCGAAGGTGGCTGCGCCATCTAGTAGCGAATTCACAGGGCTCGAAGGTGGCTGCGCCATCTGTTAGGGAATTTTTCAGTTCTTAGGTTAGAAAAAATTTTGTTAGGTTAAGCTAAGTTCACTTAGGTTTCGTTAGGTTAGGTCAAGTTCCATTGGGTTCTGTTAGGTTAGAAAAAATTTCACTAGATATCGTTAGGTTGGAGACTAAGTTTTGCTCCACCCACCGCCGGAGGCTTCTAGAACCGCCTCGGTAGTTTTACCACCTGCCGAGGTCACTCAAAAAGTCGGCAGGTGGGAAGGTGGGCTTCGTTCTCTTATATTTCTACTACTAACATTTATTGCCCTAACATTAATTTTTGGCGCGGATAACCAATTACTTCAGAAATTTAAATCACACTTTATGGAAAACGTAGTTGCTGGTGGAATGGAGGAAGAAAATAGAGCACTTGAAGAAATTTATGAATAAAATATATTTCAGGTAAACAAAATATTTACAAAAATAAATACATTATTTTTTTTAATGTTTGTCTTGATAAGTATTAATGTTGTAAATAAATGTAATGTTAAAAATAGTTAAAATCAAAAAAGGTAACAATTTTATACAAGATGATATTAAATTATATAAAATAGATATCCTTCCGATTTAGGAGGATGTGGCGGTGGCCATAGCGGGATTAGTGTCCATGGTGGGACGCGGGGGTAGTGACCGTGGCAGCGGCGACGGTGGTGGTGGTGTGGGTGTTGACCTATATAAGTCCTTGATGATATACAAACTGATCGTCTTTCGACGCAGGTCGAATTATTCAGCTCTGTCAAAATGATTAGTTGTGAAAAATACGGTAAAACTTTAAACGGAAAGATTCTGTAACGTGAGAACGATACATACACCTTAAAATATGCCAGAATTTTCATCAAATAGTGGTGTAAACAGTAATAATGTGGATTAACTCATAGAAAATGACGCTTACATAAAATTCGATGCCGAAAACATGAGATTTTTAGAGCAATAGGGATCGTCAAAATCTTATTATGAAAATAGTAAAAATGACTACGGTTTTGAAAGAAATGGCAGAGAAGAAGATATGTTACCGATGTTTTTAGATTAAACATGAAGATGGTGTTAGTCGATCTAAAAGAAGTTTGAATTCTTTTGACGAAAGCATGGTAGCATAATTGGTCTAACAAACAAAAAGATTTACTAACGTCTGATGATTACAGAGAGAAAAGTTTTACTCCAAACTAATGATCAAAGAGCTTCAGAATACATAATTATGCAAAGGATGATGAGGTAGAAGAACAAAAAAATAAAAATTCCTTTAATCAGGCAGAAAGAATAGCAATTTAACATCTCCAATAGCCAATTCAATAAATGAAGATGTGGAAGTTAAACACCTCAAACATGATAACTCAACAGCGATTGAAAACGCTAGCCTTCATAGTGGTTATTCAGAATATAATGATGATTGAGAAGAAAAAGAAGAGTACTTGTATGACCAAAATTTTTCAATATACGTATTAAATGTTTGAAATTATGGGCAATTCACTTGAAAGAAGCCGCATGAAAACTGTTGGCTTTCCATATTATTCCAAAAATGATAAACATTGAGAGGAATTAACTAAGAAACTGAATAAATTAAAGAAAACTAGCATTGGCTTGCGGATAGTATCAATTTTCGTGAATTAGAGAAATATGAGAGTATTGATATTGACTTAATGTTAAGAAAATACGTATTAAATGATGATGATGACGAAGATGATGATGATGGTGGTGATGAAAATGATGACGATCATTATGAAGTGGTTATCAATGGATATTCACCGATGCACCCACTTCTACAGGCTATATCGTCTATCGAATCCTTGAAACGAGGAACTAATGACAAAAATTTCATAAGTCAATGGTCGTGGCCTGTACAGTCAGCCACAATCGTATTCGTACAGCAGCATATTTACTCATATGACAAAATTTAAACCAAATGGATTCCCATAATTTCCCACAAATTTGAACTTTTTTGTTTATAATCAAGTCCTCAGCGTGAATGTAAAAAATTGTAGCTAGTAGTGTGACCAGAGTGTGTCCGACATCGTTTAAGTCCATTAGTCGTTGAACTGCTCTCCCAAGACACACATCATATTGTTAGTACTGTTGATGAATCACTTGCAATAATGTAATACATATATAGCATATATACGTATGCATGCGTATACCACTCAATACCCCACCCGCCTCACATAGAGTGCAACGTGTGATGACGTACGTCGTATTAATATATTCGCATATTCGTATCCATACATCATGTGTTTCGGTTGAATGTGTGCTGTGCTACGTCACTCACTGGTTTGATAGACATACTAGTTTGGTCCCTTGTTTATAATATTATTATTTGGATGATCTACTTCCTATATAAGTTAAAAAAATTCATTAATAATTTTTTTTTTTAAAATTCTCTAAGAAAAATGTTATGCATGCAATTTGTATCAACATGTCCAACGCCACATTCGTATTCGTACACCTTTAAATTTGACAAATATCTTTCAAAAATGAATTACTTCATTTATATGTTTCAAAAATGAATTACTTTATAGAGTTCAAGAACTCGATTATTTATCTATCCTACCAAAATGAATTCTACAGAAAGTACTTAAATTGTAAGTAAGCGACTATTTAACACTTAATATGTCATAAAGGACAACAAACAGGATAATAAATTGGAAAATAACTCTTGAAATATGGATAAAAAAATACTACATCTTGTTCTAAATTGTCATTTTTGAATGAATAAATTAACAAAAATCCACCAAAGAGCCCTAAAATGGTCAGGATAAGGTGGAAGAATTGCATAGCAAAGTATTTTCGGATTGAAACAATTTCTCGCGTTATTAAAACACGTGATATATACCGTGGGAAAAAATGTATGTAAATAACGTATATAAACAAAGATAGATAGATTGTTCTAGAAACTACGTAAATAAGGATTCTGAATCTGGATGTAACAAAATATTTACAGATAAACGTAAAATTAAGATTTTCATCATTGACCTTGTCCTTAAATCCTTAATTTCCTACATTTTAGAGCAGTTTAAGTTTCTTAATTTATTTATGTTACTTACCACGTACATTCCCACAGTAAATATCACGTCCTTCAATAACGCAAGAAATTCTTCCAGGACTCCATCTCTACTTAGTCTAACCTAACGAAACCTAAGTGAACTTCACCAAAGCCAAAAACTATACTTTTTACTACTAGATAGCGTTGCCGGTCTGAACACTGGCGATCTTTATGTGTAAATTTGGAAGATTGTCAATAGATGGTGCTGAATATCCTTTGATAGTCATACTAACCATTAATAGATGGCGTTGCTAGTCTGAATATTAGCGTAAAAATATCTTTTTATCTGAAACAGGTTTATATAGGATTAAACTTGTATGATTGTATATTTTCAAGAACTTTATTTAAGAAAAAAAGATTTTTGCAATAAACTGATGACACTTTACAATTATTCAATAAATTAGTTTTAAAATGGCTAATGAAAATGAAAGTGTTTCAAAAACAAATTTAAATGAAAAACGATTTTTTACAAAAATTGATAATAATATTTAACGTAAAAGCCCCTATACCGCAACACTATTTTTAGGTGTGCAATTAGACTGGCTTATAAAAATTGACAAATAAATTAAACACCCTTTTTTTTCTTAAAAAGCATGAAAGAAATTTTTTTAATCCAATGAATATGTTTTTAAAAAAATACAATCCAAAAATTTTTATTTATTAATGTTTTTCTTTTACATTTATCGACATCTATATCCAAACAAAGAATTATTAATGACACTAGAAGTTGGGACTCGATATACAAACAGACATGTAATATGAGAAATATGCCACATAGAGTGACATCTAGACGTCAAAGTAGGAAAAATATAATGGTTTATGTATCAGGCGTAAATAAAGGATCAAAATACTGTATTCAACAAAAATTGTTTTATATACAAGGTGGTCCAGAATTATGTACCGTAATTGCTAGAGCTGATAGTACGTTCAAAAATAATGGTACCTTTTCATGTACACTTTTTTCCAAAACTCAGAAATAAGGAAGATATAACCCTGTAAAGGGGTGAAACGAAAACCATTTTTTCCTAAATATTTTCCAAACGTTTTGAATAACGAATTGATATTTTAGGGTTACGCATTTTGCCTTTGGAGGATTAAGTTTATGTTAACACTTACTCCACCACTTATGATCAAGGGGTAGTTTTGGGCGAAAGGTGTGAGTTACCACGTCTTTTCTTTTCTAATTGGCAATTATTTAAACGAAATTCTTAAAAATATGATTCCTCAGACTATTCCACGCAAAAAAGGTATACTTGTTACATTTCGAAAAATAATACCGTTTTCGGGTAATTTAAAGTAGAAGTATCTATTTTCAAATTGTCCCCTAATCATAAGTGATCGAATAATTGGTACCATAAATTTGATTATACTAATGTTCATACGCACCCCTAAACTATGAATCCATTATTCAAAAGCGCCTAAAAAATTTTTAAAAAAAGCAAGTCAGTTTGGTTCCGCCCCTCTACATTTTCTCCTTCTCTACTTGATCTCCTTGATTATTGAGTATTTACGCACACTACTGCAACACACGTATTACCAGAGAGAGCTGTTCAACGTGTTCAACTAACAATGGTAACAATGTACATACAATGCACTGTGCGTTCGACGACGGACACGGACTGACTAATGCCTTTAGCTGTGACACGTCTCCAAATGACTCCAAGCCAATTACACTTTTTTGATATTAGTTGGCTTCTAGTGTTCTATGTACTACTTACAAAAAATCGTTCATCTATCTTATACATAGGTTTTGCATACGGTGGGCTCTCGGGCTATAAGTTTTGTGTACATATGTACAAATACAATATAAAATATAATATCAATATGTATATGATACTATTGATACTTATTTAGTTATTTTATTGACTATGTATTGTAAAAATGCTTGAAAAAAAATACACACACTAACACTCACACACATGTATTACATATTTCAATCTTTTTTGTTTAGGGATCCGAAGAATTCTAGAAGCTCTTGTAATTTTTTAATGTGTGGGTTGTAACATTTTCAGAAATTCTACGCCTTTGGAACACGAAATTTTGCAAATATAATACATGCTAGAGATAGATATCTCAATTAACCGTCAGTAAAACATTATTTTTTTTAAATTTTTACGGTATCTTCCGTATTTGAAACTCAACATAAACACTTTTAAATACATAATTTAAAGGAAGAAAAAAATGGTTCTCATTAAGTGAAATTTTACGTCAAAGTATATTCTGATATTTGATAACATTTCCAAAAATTCAAATCAAAATTATTAAGAGAAATGTTGAAAAATAATTCTACGTATACTGTTTGCAGTTTATCATTAGAAAAATCTTTTAAAATAAAGTTAAAGTTCTTTTAACAACTTTTATTCTTTATATCTCGTTTCAGAAATATTGTATTTCAAAGTCTATGTAATTTGTAAGGAATCAAATTTCCACTTAATTGACCCTTAAATGACACAAACACAAATAACAGTGTGATTGTCGAATATATTTATTTATTTTCATAGTAAACCGTACAAAATAATATAATGCCACGTATTTTATTCGGAAACTATAAAAATGCAAATAAGTCAGTAACCTTGCTTAATGTGTGTATAAAACGCACTTGGACAACTCTTTTAATAAGTTGTTGTTATGGATCGGATGGTATGTATGATTGTATGTGTGTACCAACTAAGTATGTACATATTATGTATGTAGTTGTTTATTTATTTAAAAAAATTTTGACTAAGCGTGTGACGATGATATGCATGCCTGTGTGTTTGTAAGTATGGATGCCGGTAAATTGGTTGCAGGTGAATTGGGTATAGGGGTATGGGGGGGGGGGGGCGATTTATGTAAAAATAATAGCCGAAAAAAAAACTATTAATGGAATTTATTATCTCAAATCGATATTTTATAGTTCAGATTGTTATATTAACGGCCAATGTTAATATTCAATCTAAAAATACTGAAAAATCAACTAATATTAATGGACACCTCAGTGAAAAAAAATTTCGACGCTTCTTATCATGTGTAGATATGTATAGATATGTATCTTTTATTTCTTTTTATATAAATCCGTTGTATATATATATGCTATCTTGCTTCCACTGGACACGCGTAAACAACTTAATATTATTTAGCTTATGCCAACATAATAGATAAGAAATAGTACTATATGACAAGTATTAACCGTTTTCCATTCAACAACATTGGTTGCAACAAAAAACTACGTTTTTTAAAAATTTTATTGCAATAATAACGTTTTAATTGCTTTTAAAACTGTATAAAATTTAAAAAAAAATGGTTTTTTATGAAAAAACAATTGCACTGTTAGCCAATGCTGTGTTGTTTTCTAAATGGACAACGATCAACAACAGGGAACTGACACAGATGTCTATGGCGCGCCGTTAGTGTTTTTAATACGCGAATTGTATTAAACATCAGAAAAATTATATATAATAAAAAATCAATATCATAGAAATTTTTATAATGAAAATTATATAAAATTATCTTAAATATAATAATAATTGATCTAATTAAAATGATATACTAAAAAAATTATCTGGGATACTTTTATTGCAATTTATTTTATAATAGCAATAGTAAAATAAAATTTTAAAAAAAAAACATTTTATTTTAAAAAATTTTATTTGAGTTGTTTATATATAAACATTATATGAATTCAATTTTATTTAAGAAAGAAAAAATTAAATAGTTATATTTTTTAGCTATAACAGTAAAAATCTGTAGCAAAATATTATTTTACAATATAAAATACATTATTTTTTATTATTGTAACAAATTTTTATTCATTTTTTTTCTAAATAAATTTAAATAATCCATTTTCTATTATGTTAATAATTTTAATAAAACAATTTTTATTATTATATTATTTCTGAACTAAAATTACATTAAACAAAATTATATTTTCTTCATAAATATTATCAATAAAAATAATAATAATTCTTAATTAAAATTATTAAATAGATAATTTTAATTCTGAATTAAAATTATCTCTAAAGGACCCTCCACATTCTCGCCGAGTTCCTCGCTGAAGTTGGCTGAGGCATATGAATAGCATTATAACACCAACCGCGAGATACAACGAGATGACCCTCTACATTCTCGTACTCGGCCAACCTCGCAAGAATGTGGAGGGTCCTTTATAGATAATTTTAATTCAAAGAATAATTTTAATTCAGAATTAAAATTATATTTATTATAATTTCAATTCCGGAATTAAAATTATATTTAATGATAATTTTAATTTGTTTGTAAATTAAAATTATGTTTAATATAATTTTAATTCAAACGAACTAAGTCAAACTTATTATAATATAATAAAAATAGCTGGAAATAAAATTATGTACATAATGAGAATTCATTGAATTTAAATTATACAAGGATGTTATTTTTGGGGGACTGACTAATTTTTTTTTTAAATATAATTCAATTATACTATTTTCTTGTAACTACGAATGTTACAAGAATTTATGTTTTATTTTATATTTGAATAATATTTATTTAAATAATTATTATGATATTAAACTTATATCTAAAATAATTGCATTTTAAATAATAATAAACATTATATTTGCGTGGTGACAATAATTTTAATTGTATTAATTTTCATGATACAGTAATGTATGACTTTCAAGTTAATTGTATTATAATAGAAAATCATTCACATTATATTTAATAAAATAATAATTCACAAGAATAACAGCCAACAACATAAAATAGAAATAATTCAACATTCATTTTTATTAAGCTGAATAAAAATTACGACAATTAAAATTACTTCCAACTATACAAAATTAATTTTATATGCATATATAATTGAAAATATTAAAAATTATATTTACTATCATAATAAATGGGGAAAAAGGCCTATCTTCTCTGTATAAAAAAATTAATTTTATATTCAGTCACAATTTTAATTAATTCATTTTATATTTATAATAATAAAAAATCTTATTCTAAATTTTCTTATAATTTTTTAGAGGTAATTTGATTTTTAATTATATATTTAATAGTTTTGCGATTAAAAACACTAACGGCGCGCCATAGATGTCGGTTTAAAAAATGTCGAAAAGTGACTTTTAATAAAAAAAAAAAAATAACTCATGTGACATTTGTACAAATAATTGAAATGTTGTTGTTAAATAAAAAACTCAATGCAAAAATAAGAATTTATTCATCTAATAAATTATGTTTAGATATATAAAAATAAACGTTCAAATTGTAAATTTTTGGTTGGTGCATTAATTTGACTAAATTAAATTGTTGATTCAGTACATAAACAATACAAAATGTCGACGATTGACCGTGTATTTTTAAGGTAAGTATTACATATTATTACATATTCTTATAAATTCTATCTCTGTCTAACTCATAGCATAATTTTCTTTCTTTTAGCCTATAAAAACACACAACTGAACTGTCGGATATTTGTTCTCTGAACGACACGCAAATTGACAATAAAACACACAAAGTTTAATCATAACACGCAAAGCCACCTCTTGATTTTTCATTTAATAAATATTTCATAATTATTTCTATAGAAACCACCAGCAAAATAAACGATATTTAATTCAGAAAAAAAAGACGAACACTTAAAAATATTATTTTAAAAAATAATAAAAATGTCAAAAATAGTAATAACAATAGAAAAAAGTATGTGAAATTCATAATAAAAAATAGTATGTGCAACTCGTGCGGGATTGTCGATTGCCCACTCAAGCGAATGAGCGCAATCACTACGTTCGTGCGCAATGGACAACTTCGCTTTCGTGGGCAATTTCTCGCACTTATTGCACAATATACTATTTCTTTACACTGTGGCGAAACGACCGTTTCCATCACAATTAATTTCATAATTACACATTGAGTGTAAGCAATTTTATTAAAATAATTACGCAAATAATCTTGAATTACAACTTTTTTAAATATGTTATTCGTATAGTCGTGTCCAACCCTGTTTCAAAGGGAGAATGATTGAAAATAATTCCACTAATGCTATCGAGTGGAATAATACCGATTCTCTAGATCGGTCTAGATCATTCGGCAGCCATTTTGGTTCGCCGGTTGTTGCTTTCTTGTGTTAATTCACATTCATTCGGTTTCCAACTTTCAAACGCAGTGCAACTGTTCAATTGGTAAATTTTTGTTAATTTTCATAATCCTTTCACATGTGTGTTTAAGTTCAAACATCGGGCGACGATGGGTGGTCTCACCCACGACGCGTTATTGCTCAATCTCTTTACTAATTTAATTCGGTTCTCGCGATCATGATTACACCAATCACCTAACTAGAACCAGGTATGTGCTTGTTACCCTTTTTATTTTTTTTTACTTTCGAACGACCGTTTTCCTTTGCCCAAAAAAGGGAAATAAAAATTAAACGACTAAATAATATTGATCGTATCTTGCGGACCCACGCGGGTGAACCCAGCTGAACTGTAACGGAACTCCACCCGCGTGTATTCGAACCACCGCCCCAACGAATATTCTAATTGAGGAACCGGGCGTTGCCCCATTGGTTGTTTTACAGTCCGCAGAGAGAAAGGACAAATTCAAACCACCAGTGAATAAGGGCTCGGTGAATCAATTAACTTCTCTTAAAATCCGATGATGGCACGTAGTCATCGAAATTGTACATAAAATCTACTCGTTTACCCCCCCCCCCAACAACGCCCGGTTGGGGGCAACAACGCCATTGTCAGTCAATTCCAAACGGTCGTCCTAAGGTGACAAGCTTCCTTTTTAAATACTATGTTTTTCCGGCATTAATTTCCCCCTTTTTTGGTTATTCTTTTTATTAACCGCGATCAATCTGGATAAATTCATCGCCCTCCACGGTGTCGCGATTATTCGACGCCCTTCTAGTAATCGAGACACTAATGTTAAGGCTGAACGCTCACGCAATTCCATTATTCATCAAAACCGTTTAGAAAAATAATTTTTTTACATTTCGACAGAACCTCCCCCCCCTAAAAGAGCGTAGTCATGCTTAACCTTTTTAAATAATTGTTGTGAACAAAAACGAATAGATATTTTGATAAAACTTATATATATATATATATATATATATATATATATATATATATATATATATATATATATATATATATACAAATCACACCTAGTATCTGTCTGTCTGCCTGCTTATACAAAACAAAATGTTGTTTGATCCGAAAAATGTTCGATACCTATTTATAATAAACCGAAACTCAGTAATATAAAAAAAACCTTTTAAGGTTTGAATATTTTTAAACCCGTTACAATGTATATGAGGGAAAAAAATCTGGGAATGTTCCAATTGTCAACCTTTTTTCATAATATTAACAGAGTTTTTTCAGAGTTATCTCAGAGTATTTTCAGAATAATTACAGGGTTTTCAGAAAATTGTCAAAAATAGTTCAAAAATATTTCAGAGTTTTGTCAAAGTTTTTTCAGAGTTATGTCAGTGTTTTTCCAGAGCCTCGCCAGAGAATTATTTCCATAGGGGTACTGTATTTTATAATAATAAAAAGTTAAAAAAAAATAGAATTTTGTAATTTTTTACTGTAACTTATTGTAACAAGCTAAAGAAAAATAAAATTTTTTAAAAAATTGTGTAACGTAAAACTCCCTATACCGGAACGTGTTCAATACTCGAACAGTTTTAATATTTATTTAATTTAGAAATAATTTCATTAATATATAATATATTAAAACGCGTATTGAACGACATCTAAAATTTTTCAATGTATTTTTATAGTCATGTTTGGTATACGGTGTTCTATGCCAAATTGTGGAAATTCACGGTATAAGACATTAAATAAAAACGTTAGCTATTTTCGATTTCCAAAAAAGGATGTAGAATAACGTTGTTGAATTAAAAACATTGAAAACACCCAAATTTACCCGTAATTAACAAAGTAAGACAGAGTTTTTCCATAATGTTTCATAATTCCCGAATTTTATGACATACAGAGAATGAATATACACACATGTGTAACATTATCGAATATATTTGTATCTATTTTTCTGACAAATCATAATATAGTTATTTTTGATAATATGCGTAAAGAGAGGTATTCTAGTAGGCTTAAACTGGGGCACGAGTCTTAGGCACTGACGCGTACACAACGAGATCGAGTGCGCTGTATACCCCCACGAGCCGTCAGGCGAGTGGGGGTAAGCGCACGAGTAATACAACAAGTAATACTCAAACAAGTATCTCGGGAACGGCAATAGACAGTGCATTAGACAATAGACAGTGCCAACGCACAGGTAATACTCGAACAAGTATCTCGGGAACGGCAATAGACAGTGCATTACCTGTAGAGTGGATGGAAGGGTATACTAGCATCCATGTAGAACTAAAAATTTGTCAGGAGGAAATCCAGAATTCATCAAAGAAGAGTTCAGTAAATTTTCATAGTGTGCAAACATTAATGAAGAACGATCAGAAAATAGTGACGCTACTGAAGAAATTGATGGATTCTTTGGTTCGCCGTTATTTAAAAACTCAAAAATAAATAAAATGGTTAAAACATTTTTAACAACGATGTTTCAATATTTTGTAAAATTTTAATCATTTTATAAAAATCTTATTTCCTAAAATAAATTTGTTTTTGAAACGCTTTAAATTTAATTTAATTTAAATATTATTAACAATTTTTGTAAAAAATCTTTTTTCATTTAAATTGGTTTTTGAAACACTTTCATTTTTATTAGCCATTTTAGAACTAGTTTAGTGAATAATTGTAAAGTGTCATCAGTTTTTTGTCAAAATCTTTTTTCCTTAAATAAATTTGTTGAAAATATAATGTGTTTTTATTTAGAGAGAAAAATATACAATCATACAAGTTTAATCCTATATAAATCTGTTTCAGATAAAAAGATATAAATTTTACGCTAGTATTCAGACTAGCAACGCCATCTATTAATGGTTAGTATAACTATCAAAGGATTTGAAGCGCCATCTATTGACAATGTTTCAAATTTCGCAGGTCGCTAGTGTTCGGGCTAGCAACGCCATCTAGTAGTGAAAAGTGTAATTCTCAGGTTTGGTGAAATTCACCTATGTTCCGTTAGGTTAGACCAAGTTTTGGTGGCTTCCGGTCGGTTGGGGAGGAGAACCCGCATAGGACGACTGGCACCTGATAAGGTCACTCAAAAAATCGGCAGGCGGGTAGGTGAGTCCAGAACTGTCCAATTTCGCTACTACCACAATTAATGTTAGAAAACAGAATTTTTCTAAGTAAATTGGGTTTTACTACAAAGAGCGGTAAGGAATTAAGTGTTGTAGTGAATTATTCGTATACGTCCGTACAGGCGATACTAAGTATTTTCTGATACGTTCTAACTTTTTGAATTTATAAAATCCCCACAACATTATGGCTGGTAACAAACAAAGCATCGTGACTATTTGCAGATGGATGGATAATTATATTGATTATAGATGAATGCGGTAGGTATAACGTAAATTACCTATGTAAAAGGAGAATAAAAAGTTCGTCATCTCAAACAAATTATACCGACGGCAACAATTATAAGCCTGGAAGAAGTTTATACTTAGCCAAAAATGATCTATTTGCATGAGTTAAGTAATATTTCGACTTTAGTACAAAAGTGACTTGAGTTAGACTAGTTTTTAATACAATTAAAGCTAATATTAGTTATAATACTCTAAACAACAAGTAAAATTTTTCTTATAAAATAACATATATTATTATTTTGCAATAAATAATTAAAATGTGAATTAATTTCGCACTACAAACTGATAAGAATATCTAAATTTATAACTTGAGGTCAAAGGTTGTCTTCATCACATTTCGTTTCTTATAAATTAACATATATACACAAAAATTTCAAATTAGCCAAGTTCTTTGGAAAAATGTATTCAAGTTTTAGCACACTGCAAACGGCCTCGTTTGTAGCTCGACTGGTATAGCGTCCGCTCCGCACAGACAGAGAAGAAAATTCAGATCCAACAAACAACTTAGAAAAAGAAAAATTACGTCACAACATCGGAACTCACCATCGAAGGCCTTTCAAAATCTGCACGGATAACGTCACAAATACTCGTATGTCTACATCGGTAATGTCACATAACGTCGAGACAGGTTCAAGACTTCGCAAAGTCACCATGGATCACGTCACATACCATCATCAGATATTACTCCCTTGAATGCATGCACTTCCCCCCCCCCCACACACACACACAAAATTGACCCTCAATATAGGCAATTACATTGCGTTGCCAAAAGGCCCTATATCTATTTAAATAATTAACATATGAAAATATTTTGTACATAAAAGTGATAAGAATATCTAAATTTATAATTTAAAGTCATATATTATCTTTATCACATTTCTTTTCCTATAGTAAAGTATAAGATATAACAAGTAGCTTCCTTTATGAACACACGCGTACACAACGTGTGTGTTCAGTTTACGTTAGCTGGAAAACTTGAGTACAATTTTTTCTCATAAATTTAAATTTAAATTAAACTTAAATTTAAATTTAGTGCTGCAAATTGATAAGAATATCTAAATTTATAATTTGAGGTCATAGGTTATCTTTATCACATTTCTTTCTTTAAAGCAAACTATAACATATAGTATTTTTGATTAATAAACTCAAATATTTTGTTTTAAGTATTCGTATGTTAACATGAAAGCCGAGCTGGTTCCATGGCTAGCATCGGAGCTTCATGTATAAACATCACCGAGTTTAAATCTTGCCACTGCTAAGCTTTTTTATTAATTTAAATACACTACAATTTGAACTATAGCCAAAAGAGAAACGCACAATTAGTGTTGCCATCTATAACCGCAAGATGAAAATTACCGCTATCAATAGGAAAAAGAAAAAACATAAATAACGTGCCCACTTCGAAGACTAATTCGTTGACTGATCATGACGTCACAGACATTCTGCTACATCTGCATAGACCATAACTGTGTAGAATGATCGATGAATATAGGCAAACAGCTCTAGGATGGGGGCAATGTTAATTTTCCATAAGGTGGAGGTGTGGAGGCAACGTCAAATCTCCGCAAGGTGAAGGGCTCAGAATTGCCCACATTATGCTACTAATAATCTAATAATTAAGTACCCTCCTAAGCCTAATGTTCATGCGCCAAACAAGTGAGAAGTCTGACACGTTGTATGTAACCGGAGATACTTTTTATAACCCGAAATTGGGTCAATTATTAAAGAAAATTGCAACAGAAGGCGTAGAATTAATGTATCGTGGTTCATATGTTATAGAACTCATAACGAAAGCACCAAGAACTTTAATAATAAAAGAAAATGACTTTGCCGCATATCAGTAAGTAATATGTAAAATTCATAACAATATTTTTGAATTTTAGATAGTTCTTATTATTATTTATACTGCATAATTTTAGCAGAAGCCGTTAGTTACCGTAAAACACCCTATCTTTACCATAATTTTTAATTCAAATTTGAATAAAATAAAGACGGAACTAATTTAGTTATATTTAACTGTTTCAATAGAATAAACTGATAAAAAACTTTGATCTAACTCATAAATAAATTTTCTAGAAACTTAAATTACTAGTCAAAAAAAAAAAAAACAGTAACAAGCTCAAATGTCGAGGAGTTCCTAACTTTACCATATTATTACTAATTCATATTTTTTTAGTGAAATATAAAAGATATAAAATTTCTAAATATACCATTATTGTTCATACTTTTTTTGTGAATTCCAAATAACATCTAACAATAACACGCAGTCATTTAGAAATTTTCAACGATAAATCTAGTTGCGATAGAATTATGTTATGAAAACGTCAAGTACAGCTGTTTTCACCAGGGATGTACAAAATCAGCAAAAATTAATAAAACAAAATGCTAGAAACAAAAAAAAAAAAAAAAATAAAATAAAATAAAATAATTTTGTTTAAAAAAAGTAAAGCACAATGTTACATATTTGATATTATAAGCTGACTAAGTAACAAAATCCGAAATAGAAAACAAAAACAATTGTCTATTAAATCAATCAATATTCAATTTCAATCAAATTGTCTAACTTACAAAGTCAGAATCTTTTTAACCAAAACAAGATACTCAATTTTTTTCTCTATTGTTCTTCTTTGGATTCCAAATTGTTTTTCAGTGTATAATGCTGTAATTTGTTTACTTTTTA